>QVRM01006645.1:40000-158676 GCA_003439945.1 Dermanyssus gallinae
CTTGCTCGATAAAGTATAAATGTTGTTTATCCGGTAAGCTAAACTTTCATACATTGTCATAACATTTTTTCATTTCTTCAATGCGGACATCATTCGGATCGTGGGCGAGCCTTCGGTCGTTCCTGTGATTGTATATCATTTGCGATGAATATTCTCTCGTCAGAAAATAAACGGGTAGGGCCTACTGCTTCGTGCTTGAGAAAGAAGAGGAACAAATATTTCCATCACCACCGATCAAGTCTAAAGGATTTAACGGTCTCAGAGTATTTGCCTGACTTGTGTCGAACATAGGAATTGTAGGTAAGTCATCGTAAACAAGCCGGCGCATAGCCATTTTTAATTTACGCGCAACATGTCTGATCGAAGTCGAACGACTTTCAGAAATTTGTAGTTGGGCTGTATCGACCAGTTCGTGAGTCCTTGCTGTGTGCATTTTGACGTGAATCCTCTGCTTCAGTGTGTAGGAACGTGGTTCGGTTTTTCCGCAAACCCCGGTCGCGATCTGCTGAATTAGCCGTTGACCGACACCAAGAGATTATGCATCCTGGGAGCGAGTCTGCCTGGTGTCATGATTAACACGTTTTCGTGTTCAACTGAACATGGGTTTTTATCTGCTACCGACTAACCGGATGAGCGCATTCCCGATACGACAACGATTCAAATAAAAAAGCGCGCCAAATTCGACGGTATATGTTATTGGAAGCTTAGCCCCTATTATTGGAAGTTACCCCTAATATTGTATACATTTCTGAAAGAAATGTGCAGAAATTTGCGGAGAGACCCCTATCATTCAAAGTTAAATACGTATTGTGGGTCTGCGCTGTCACATTGTGACATACATTGTGAAATATAAGCCAACTATCTACCAATTTCTTGGTAGAATAAATACAGAATTAAATTAATATATATTTATTAAGTTTATATGCAAAGGTACGAAATGACACCGTGGGTATGATTAGATACGATAAATAATTCAAGTCCTTGTTTGAAAGTAATCACCAGGGGCCTAAGCACCGTTTCACTATCACACTGTTTCCGAACGATTATCTGTTCCCAGAATTCATGCGGCTGTGACACGAGCCAGTCCTCCACTATGTCCTTCAGTTCGTCGACCGATTTAAAGCGCCTCCCTTTGAGATGTTTTTAGCGAACCAAGCTGATCGAAATCGCGGGGCGACATGTCCGGGCTTCTGACACTTCCGAGAGCGAATACTCAAGTTTCTCTAATCACTATCGATCATTTCTCACCAGGTCGTTCACTTCGTTGGTGAGTTCGGCCGCGATTACCTTGTTTGCCAAGCCTGGTTTCGGTCAGCTGAACTACCGATAATGTACCTGTTAGGAAAAAAGATTTGGAGACAAGAGAGAAAGAGCGGAAAACCTAGTAGAAGTAGCGTCAAGGGCATCGGAATTGTGGCAGCTTATGTAAAACCGGCATGTGTAGAGCCTAAAATCATGAAAGAACGTATCACATGCTTGTGATCGAAGCGGTGCCGAGAAAGGCATGCGATTTAATAATTTTAATGGGAGGTTGGACAAGAAAAGGGTAGCTTAAAAAGTATATTTAAAAATATTATAACGGGGATAAGACGTTGGCCGGGCTTAAACACCTTTGCGTGCAGCACTGGGGCGTCAGTCATTGACGTTTTTGTCACGGACGAAAACGTAGATGATAAATTGAAGAGTCGTAAGAAGGGAACCGCTACAAAACTGGATAGTGGGTTTTTCTAATAGAGTCCTACACCCGTAAAGTAGCAAATCTGACAAAAAACGCAAGGGCTTTGCGTCAGGAAAAAAAAGGAAGGCCTTAATTGAATGGCTGTTTTTGCGCAGCGAGCAGCAAAAAATGCCAACAGGCGAACCAGAGAATATATGCAGAATTTTCTAGTAACGAGAACCTTTGCGATATTGATGACAAAAAATAAGCAAATAGTATAAAAGGAAAAAGCACAAAGAACACTTGGAAAAGGGAAAGCGAGGGCTGCTGCAGGAAGCAAAGGAGCAACTGCACAAGTGACTAAAACAGAAACAAAAACGGCAATTTAGTGTGAATAAGACTGCGCTTGGGTGGAGATTGGGCGACTGATTGAGCACTTTCCTAGTGTGTTTCAAGGAGCCGACACTACCCCGAAAAAGATCATATTATGCAATGGAACTAGAGACAAGGAAACAGAATCCCCAAGGGAATGAGAGAACTCATACGGTCACAATCGAAGTTGTCAGAGCACTTGAGGGGGTGGTTAGAGGCATACCGGAAGCGACCTAATGAAAAATTATCATTTAATACAAACATTGGAACTGGCACCATACTGGACATGTCTATTGGACGAATGCCTGAAATCCAGAGAAATGCCTAAGACGTAGAAGATAAAATACCCTTATTTTTCTACCTAAAGGCAAAAGCATAAAAACAGAGTCGAAAGCTTAGAGGGGGTAACTTTAACAGTTGCCTTTATAAGATATTCTCGGAGATAATATCAAATAGACTCGAGCGCCTCCTCAAAACCAGAAACGCTGTATAAGTGGAACCGCGTGGATTTAGAAGATTAAAGTCAACCCATAGGGCTCTGCAACAATTCCTAGGAGAGATTTGGGAAACTAAACATAGAAGACCGGTATATGCCACATTTGTGGATATCCACCTTCGATCGAGCCTAATGCCAAGAAGGCCGCCTTTTACCTAACGCTAAGAGAAAGCAGTATAGAGAAGTTAGCCATGAAAAATGTTCCCTATCAGTTATAAAAAATGTTATTAAAATACCAGTAAGGTATGTAGTATTCCTTGGTGTCTACGACCTACTCCTACCTCGCGACGACCCTTTTTATTCCGTTTTGCCAGGTATTCGTTTTCTCGAAATAGCCACTGTTTGAGGTCAGCTTCAGTGGTCCCACAAAGCTTTGGTCTTTTCTTTGGTAATCGTTGGTGCCGCTCCGTTCGGATGGCAGATGACTTCGCCTCGTCGGTCGGCTCTTGCCTGTCTGAAAGCATTGTTCACTCGACGCAACTGAGCCATATAGAGATGCTGATCAATCGTACTGCCTCTTTCAAGAATGTCCTGGTTTATCACACGTTTATAGTCCCACTACATCATGAAATGTTTTGGGTGAAAATTTGGCTTTAGTCTGGATTGAGGTTTACCTCATAAAGCCATTCATTATTTTCTGTCCTTCACATCACCGGTAATGATTTTGTAGAGAAGTAAGGTCCATTGAGTGTAAATGCTCAAGAATCGTGTACTGGCTGCAGCTTCTCTGTGCGGCCCATTTTTGGGTTGACTGACGGCCGTTCTCCTTCGAAATCGGTCGTTTTAGATTTAGATGGTCCTCGTCGAAGATGTCGAAGGTCTTGCGGTGCAAGGAGCATCGCCGACATCGTACTTGCCATCTGTGAACTTCGCAAGGTTCTGTTGAGCTGTCCTCCCAGTCTATGCACCTTCTCAATACACGACAGTAATACCCCGAGCCACCTCGGCGCCGTTCTGATCTTGCCAAGAAGCATTGTGGGGCACACATTCCGGTTACCTGGAACGCTAATTTTCGGATGGATTACGCGCTACATGCTTAATTAAAAAAATTAAAAACTTAAACGATTTTGTTGTGTGAACACAGGTATTAAATTGTGTTGGCGTGGTTCAGGGAGCCAATTTGTTTTTGCTCACTGAGAATAGATGGTAAACTATGCCGCTGAGAGTCAGCGGCCATGCTGCTACAAGGACTGCTGGAAAACCTTAGATATCGCAATATGTCCGCTTCTCGATGCATTGGATATGCCTTAAGGCGATGGCGAGCCCGTAGGGGACCTCTAGAATTAAAAATCAACCTTCTTAGAAAGTTTAAAAAGAAGATGCATTGAATAAGTGGATGCGTCGGCTACATATCAGAAAGCGGAGGGAAAGAATGAGCAGTTAAACATAATCTGCGGGAATTTATTATTCAATATATGCATAAAATGTGTGCAATTTTTTTTTACTGTTTACCCTTTTGCCTTCCCCTTCGCATTATAATACGACGCTACTCGAGAAGGTCAGGCAATGTTTCTTGAAGTGACAGACACTGCAATGTTGATACAGAAATAATTGAGCCGCAAACCATTTCGGACCCTCATTAATCTTAATGCTTTTAGACGTCTCATATAGTCGAGAAATGTCAACTATATTTTTACCCTTGTACAATATTATCCCCGGTCTGGACGCCCAGTCTAGTACAAAATGTGTCGCACAAATAATGCTCTAATCACCACTTGTACCATCGATGAGTGAACATATGTATAAACCTTTATGTAGTCAAGTCAAGTCAAGTCAAAAGCACCTTTATTCAAGGGTCATATATGTCTAAGTATACATTGTTTTTAACAAAATATTTAACCTCTGAATATAATTAGAACATACATCAGGTCTGTCGATTTTGCAGACTTCGTGGAACTCTCCACGAGAAAGTGTTGTTTATCTTCACTGAGCGCGCAACTTCCAGTGATCTAACATTCACACCACTTCGCAGTCCATTATTTATATGTTTAAACATGGTCTGGTCAGTCCCGAGACAACACAATTTTTATAAAGCGATAGATCACCTCGTGCGTGTAATGTACGTATTGGCACAAGAGATACGCTTTCACGAGGAATATTACATCTTTTCGATATCCGTCTGATAAATTTGGCCTGTACCCTCTCAATGGCATTTATATCTTTTGCCAAATAAGGAGCCCAAACCTGGCTGCAGTAGAGGAATTTGGGTAATACTAGACTTCTGTACAAAGTCACATAGAAATCAGGATTTTTTAAAATGAAGCATCTAAATATGGTTGTGAAGCAGAAGCAACGGTGGCAGTAATATAGTTGAGAGAAGTCTAATTTGGGGGTTACAATCACACCAAGATCACGAAAAGATTTAACTACTGGTATTGCATATTTAGCGAGTGTATACAGTGGCGAACTGCCATTTGACGACACCACGGCACATTTAGGCACAGATATTTGCATCCTATTCTCACAACACCAGTTTTCAATATTATTAATTGCTAGTTGAATAATACTTGTGGGATTGTCGACTGCTGAGTATATTTTTAAATTGTCCGCAAATAAGAGATAAGTGACACCTTCTGGAATCACTGTTGGGAGATCGAGGGCGTATATTCTGAAGAGCAGGGGCCCAATGCACGATCCTTGCGGCACCCCTGAGGTGCAGGGGAGGGGGTCACATTCTACATTACCAACTTTGAGAGGTAGATTGTATTAACAAAGATAATTTTCTGTTGCGTTCCGCCTCACACGTGCGAACGACCCATATATGCGTTAAGATTATCATTCTGCTCTGTTTACACCAACCCCAGCGGGCCGACAAATATAGAATTTATGCTCATCTGCACAATAGATTTATCATATTAAGTAGTTGTGCATATATATATATATATATATATATATATATATATATATTGTCTAGGCCTTTAGATGGCCTGGAGTGACCAGTGACACATTCACTTTTATGTTGTTGTTACAGATCTAAAACGTATAATGCGCACAGATGAGTATTAGCATAAACGGCATTTTTTCTAGTAATCAGCACAGTCTAATCGATGAAGTAATGCGCCTCTATGCCAAGTCAACTAGTTTGCACTCGTTCATGCTCTCACACACATACATCTATATTTTTGTACGAAATCAAGAGCGCTTTATGTACGTACGCAACAGGATATATGAAGCGTTTGGTATTAGTAAACGAAGTTATGTTTATTATAACTTCGTTACGACGATACTACCGTACTACACATAAAACGGGCCCGACGGATTGCTGTATGATTATCTGAAAGCTGACGTCAACGTTATAGCACACGTAATCACTAAGCTCCGCAATCAATATATTAACCAAAGTACTCCGGATGTATGGAGACGTTGTAAACCACTGCTGATGCACAGAAGCAGAAAAGGCGACTCCGCCAATCCCGGAAACTACTGCGGAATCGATCGTGAGTGTGCTCTTAAAAACACTTACATCAAATTTGTGTCATAATTGCATATAGAGTCCTCCATCACTGTCAAGCCGAGACACCAGCTATGGGTTTCAACCAAATCGAAACATTTGGCAGTGGGGAAGTTCTCAAGTACGTTCAGGATCAAAAAAATTAAACCGCATGAGATGCGCTATTTTCATAGTCTTCCGTAGATTATTTGATAGTGTCTCACGAGACAAATAACTGCAGAAAATTTCCAATCGTTTTAGAATCAACGAGAGCATTTGCAACCTTGCCGCGACTACTTTTAATCGCACCAATCAAATCTCAATCAAAAACGACTATGGCGTCAAGGTAGTACGGTCCAAACGACAAAGGGAGAGACTCAAGTCCTCTCAACTTGGCCCTCTATATCACAGATTTGCCAAACACCCTTAACGAATCTGTCGCGAACTTCGCATTATATGCCGATGACTTTGTGGTCCTGGGAAAGCCAAGGGAGCACCTGCAGTACTAAATAAATGAGACGGCTGAACAGTGTCAACAGAATAGACTCGCTCTTAATTCTACTAAGACGAAAGTAATGCGCTTCAGTCGGGGTCGCGCATACGTTGCGGCTGACAGGAACATTTGTAAAACTTTTTTTTAAGTAGGTTGTTTTGTATTCTGGACCGTTTTCCATCCGCTTCGGACTTGGAATCACCGCCGTAAGGCATGTCCTAAATGCACATGTTGAGAACATCTAGGATTATTCCCAACAAATCGTATGGCCACTGACTCTCAACGGTATGGTTTATAACCTATTCTCAGTAACCATCGCTCCAAGAAAATTCGAGGATTCGGAAAAAAACGCTGACGCTCCATAAACGAGCATCGGCCACAATAACACATGAACTGATAAAATAACTTAACTGACTAATTCACGGAGAGCTCGCGGTTTTTCTGCCCAAGGTGTTTTTGACAACGAGGTTATTATATGTCTTCTCAATATTTATTTATTCTTAATTATGTTAGCACTGTGGAGTAGACAATTGTCTCCGCGCGAACGTGTGATCACGGGTTCTCTAACCCAGGGTTAGCCCAGTTCAACAATGTGCCCCGAACAGACGCTGCGTTTCCTCGTTGAATGTCGAGCGACAGCCTCTGACGCAAGAATTCGGATGCCCTCGAGTCTCCTGTCGAAAGATTAAGACTTTTACCGACCCGCTGAATCAGCTTGAGCGTAAGGGGGCCTGCAGCTCCCATAGTCTCGAACGCCAACGGACAAAATTCGTGCGGATAATCGACGCTTGAGTATTTTCTGCATTTATTAGCCTCAGCTAACCTGGAGGCATGACCTGCTCGGTCCGCACCTGCACCGACCATCGAAGGGGCTAATGAGTCGGTTACAGTTGCGTCCCAAACAAGCATGCGGCCACGCTCAAAGGGCGTCAAAGTCAGACCGTCAGGTCTTTTTCCATCATCCCTCGAAAGACCCGGGGGCTCTAGAACGCACGGAAAGCCGGCGGACCTAAGTGCGCGGCTAAAGGTGTCATTTAAAGCGGAGTGACGCGCTCGTCGGCCTGCACTCAACGCGCATGACAGACCATGATGGGCCAAGGCGTCTACGAAATCACCACAACGACATCGGTGGGGCACGACTAGGTCAACACCAAGCCGCAGCCCTGCGCTTATACGCGTCGTCTCGTCGTCTAACAGAGTCCCAATTCGCGGGCAGGGTAGGGCCTGTAACCAAGCCCCAGCCCCTTGACTGCACACAGCTCGAAGCCTGGCTTTATCAGCAACAGAAGGTGCTCTATTAATCAGGCCTGCTAGTCGCTTTTCATGTAAGGGGGCTGTCCAACTACCCTGGTTAGACCTATCCTCCGGAGGAGAATCAAATAGCAACGAGAATTCTTCGGTCAGCTTTTGAAGTTCAACGTTATAGGCATCCCAACCATCACTGTCCAATAATGTTCTAACTCTGTCCGCCGCCTGGGTCAATGACGCCACGATGGCGGGTCCTGCCATCATGACCGCGTCCGGCACACCTAGACCGCCTAAAAAAACCGGGAGCATTACTTGTTCCCTTGCCGCATCAGTCAGCTTAAGATTTAGTATGATCTCTAAAATGTCTAAACTAAGTCCATTAAATGGTTGTAAAAGCTCTGGTGATAAAAACAGGTTGGAACCTCTAAGAAGGTGTGTTAACGAGGTTATTATTGGCCTGTTTGAAATAAGTTTTGTTTGCTTGTAATTTATAATATTTTTTTTTACGATAATCACAATCGCAGTGACAAAATTGCAGCATGGTGCAAGGTTCGACTCACCTCCCCGTCCGGCCTTCTTATTTGGCCCCCTGATGCTGTCCCAAACCTCAAGATCTGGCTCAGCAAAAAGGCTGAGAGCTCCAATGAGAGCACGTCGAAAAATAACTGAAAATGATCGAGGAAATTCGGTGATTTTTTTGCTTTTTCTCATTACTTCTCTGGCCGACCCACGTACGTACTTGTAACGTCCCCGAGTACTTTCCACCATTCGCACAAATAAGCCACAAAGGGGATACAGAAGAAAATGAGAGAGTGAAAGCCAAAGCAAGAACAAAGAGAGAGAGAGAGAGAGAGAGTAGGTATCGAATGTTGCCCGCTTCAACCGGACTTCAGCTTGGAAAGCGATTATCGACTATCTACCGATTGTCCTGCATGGTTACGAGAACAATTAATTAGAGCAGTTGCGTCATTGTCGACGTCACAGTTTGACAGGGTCGGTGCAGAGGCATGTTGCCAAGTGCAGCTAGGACGGCCGCCACGACGGGCAAACTCTGTTTGAACGCTGCCCTCAACATGGTATGTCTGTCTGTCTGTCTGAGTGTCGAGAGTCTATTTTTCTATCTATAGGCCGTTTGCTTGCCCGCTGAGAGCTGAGAGAGGTGGGGAGTCCTTCTCCGGCACACACCTCCGGCCTCGGCAGCCATGTTTCTGTTCATCTTGTGACATCGTTGTTCGAATAACCAGCCGACAATTGCTGCTAGCGATAGCAAGCGATAATTAACAGGTATCAATACAACGGTGAGGCGATATACACAGAGGTGAAGCGACGGCCGCTGCCATGTTCTTTCAAGTGTTTCTACAAGTCTAATGAAATTCCTCTTTTATCACCTCGGCGGCGGGAAGGCGATAGCGCGGTGTGATACGCACGCTCACAGCCGCAGTAATTCACAACATTGGACGTGTTAGCATTTACGAAAACATACATACGTACATACATACAAACTGACAGGCCGAGTGGCCTTGCTGTGCCTGACCCCCTACTTCTAAAAAAGAAATCTGCATCAACCTAACGGGATAGCGGGGGTAACAGCTGCAGTAGTAGTAGCAGTTGTTGTAGTAGTAGTAATTGCGTCAAGCCCGGTGGCGTGGTGGCTTAGGTCTGCGCCTCGCAACCGGAGGAGACACATGGGTGCGCGGGTTCGAGCCCCACCGTTGCACATTTGTATTTATAGGGGTCCGTCTATGAAGCAATGTAAAAAACAGTTCCGTGGACGTTAAATCTTGGCTGAGAGTCAGCCCGAAAACTTTACTTTACTAGTAGTAGTAATTGCATTTGTTGTTGTTGCCGAGAGTAGATGAGAGAACGCGGTGTACACACGCCGTGCGCAGCTTCACAGTAGCCGTAATTCAAATTGGGCGTGTTGGCATACGCATGTCTTTTTATTTTTTTAATTTACATATGCACTCCGGCGAGGTCTCAGCAAACTTCTCGCGCACACAGATCTTAAGGCGGAAGCGATAGACGACAAATCTGGTGACTAGATGTCGGTTTTCATAGCTGCAGGCTCTCCACGAATCCGACGTAATTGCTTTTGTTTCAGAGAACAGCGGGTCGATGTCGGCCATTCTCCTTTCCCAATCCAAGACGTGTTCTCTAAAGGCCGTCGTCTTCGGTAGGTTGTACATCCTCTGCAAGTCCTCAACAAATAACGGCGACCACGCCAGTAAGTACACTAACATATTCAGGCTAGTGCTCGTGACGTTCAATGCTCTCTTTAGGAAACTGGCCTTGAGTTGATCAAACGTTTTTAAGTTCGGTCTCGAGAGATGAGGCTGACTTAACTGAACATCGTAGGATGCGGTGAGTGCCATTTTCAAGTTAAACAAGCTAACAGAAACCTCCGATATCGAGAGCATGTATGGGTCCTTCACACTGTGAAATGATTGTAGGCCTTTTCGGACTGTATTTTCAACATGCCTTGTGAAAAAAACTTGTGCCACGTAACGTAAACACGACCCCCAGGTAGGGAAAGCAGGGAACGATTTCCATTGTATCTGAACCCAGTCGGAACTCATTGCTTTTTATCAGTTTTTCCCCTCGTGAATTTTATTGCTCTAGTCTTGCTCGCATTAATCTCCAGTTTGTTTTGGTCGACACAGCGCTGTAGAGTTACAAACGACTGCTGCAAGTAAAGGCGACTTCGGGAGAATAATACGAAATTATCGGCATTCATAAGCGTTTCCACCTGTGAATGCCAATTTTGCATGTGGTAGGAGATCGTTTACCAACATGGGTACTCAGATTATCACCCTGAGCAAAATCAGTGGCCTGAGTGATCTGTGCGTGTTCAGCAGCCCCATCATCTGTTATTACCAGACCCTCCTGCAAGATTCGTTTTAGAAGTTCTAGCATGCTCAGTGAAACTTCACCGCGTGCCGACATGTCGAGGATAATCGTTGGCTCAACCGTATCGAAGGCCGCCTTGAAGTCCATGGACACAGCGAATAGATAACTCTCCTGATCCGAAGTGCCCAGAGTTTAGAAGCACGGCGCACGCAGTCATTGTCAATCAACACGACTCTTCTAATTCTGTGTTGTTTCTCAATGAGTGCCTCGGTAACCTCTGAAAATACTTCCAGGCGACGCGTTAAGATGGCCGACAGAAACTTATATATTAAGCTCTTCTTCGCTAGTCCTCGGTACGACAAAGAGGCCAGCGAGTATCCTTTGCTCTTACCATTGAAACTGAGGCTCTCCATTACACGGGTAACTAAAAACGGGTGTTCCGAACACCTTACAGGTATTAACGAGCGCAGTGAAACACAGCACAAGCAAAGTGGTCTGCTGAATATGTTCATTTGCCGTTCGAGTCAGATGTGAGGGCCTTACCCAGCGGCGCGTTTACCATTGCTTCAGTCACCTCCGAGTCGCTAAAATGATGAAATAGGGCTTGGCGAGCTTCCTGGATTCGCTCGCTCCATGCTAAACTTACTACAGTAGCACCGCTCAGAATGGCTGCCGGACCGGCAAACAATTTACGGAAGTGCTCGTCTAACTTCACAGGCTAGATTGGATATGTAGTAGCGCGTATATCGGCACGTAATCATTTGTGTGATGATTGATGTGTCTCGACCAGTAGCTTGTACTCACTTCGCTCTTCATTCTCTTTTATAGCGTTCTTCACCATTTTCTTATAGTCGAGTTTGCGTAGTCGCGTGCAAAGGGGCGTCATCTCAGGGCGTATACGGGCGTATGTATGCTTGCACCATGTAGTGCTTGCAGGAGTAGCACTGCTGATGCTACCATGTGGCATCTCTAGTAGGAGATCGTTTTGGCCGGATGCTACCGGTAATGATGCTACAGAGCCTGCAAGCGATCGACCAGAGCTGGAACAAGAAGAACACTTCGAGAAACAGTTATTAGTCGCGTGAAGTCAAGGATGCGATTTCGAGAAGGATTTCAGAAAATTTACTGTTATTGATGACAGCAACCCCTCCGCCTTTTCTACCTGGCCCTTTTGACTGGATAGCCAGATATCCCGTTACACGGCAACTGGGATGACGGTGGGCTCGGTAGCCGAGGTCTCGGTAATCACTTACACATCGAATTGCTCCGATAAGCGGAGTATTCGTTAGCTTGATTTGATGCCTTCACAGTTACACTGAAATAATTATATATATATATATATATATATACTGGCAGACAGGGGCACATTCCTTGGTCTGGAACCTCACTTCTGGTAAAAACAGAGTCTGCAGCAGCATAACAGGGTAGTGCGAGATAATAGCTGTAGTATTCATTGTTGTAGTTGGTAGTTGTATGCTTAGTATACTTATTATATATTGCTATTCTAGTAGGCATTGTAGTACGGTTGTTTTAGCTGTACAAGCAGTAGCAATGATAATGTCGTACATTTTACATGCAGGTGCTTACACAGGAGGCCGCTGTAAGATATACAGAGACAGAGCGAAACTGTAGTTAATTTCGTACGCTGCGAGGATCTGGTAGATTTTATGTGGATGGATGCTGCAATGAACACCGCATCTAGGTAATGGCCATCTAAGTGTGGCCGTGCAGATTGCCTCAGAAAAGCACACGATCATTTGGTCCTTACGTAATTACCTTGTTATAGCAAATTGTTTTTTAGCGCTTCCAGAACTGCCTTACAGCTGCAGTCGTTTCGAGATGCCTTCGCCTGCCCTTTCAAATGCTCATTATCTCCGGCGCATTTTTATTGCATCTGCGTCCCTGTAGACGTTGGTCCTAGCTGTTGACCGTAATGAATAACATGGTTTGTCTTTGTAGCGGAAAAATTGTCGATTTCGGTTACACGTGTAGACAGAAAAACATAGTTTTTGCTGTTGTCATTGCTGTTACTGTTGTATGATCATTGCCATCATCCGTCCTACTGATATGACAACCAAAATCGTGTATAGATTACATTGAATTTTCTTATGGTCGATCTTATACAGCGATTATGCTGACGTTATCTGTGCATGACATAGCATACGCGGTTGTGTAGGGTTCATCTATGTATGGTGCATAACAATTCACAGTATACGCTAGCAAAAGTGCAGAAAGGGCCACAATCGTGCTGGCTTTGACGAGTGCCACCGTGTGTTATTGTTGCCGTTTACTCTTTCTTAAAAAGGGTTTCTATGCGCCAGAACCGTATTTGAGCGCACCACATACTTAGGGGCTGATGTAGGAACGGTAGTCCCTCACCTCGCGTGGTCCGAGTGTAGAATACGTTATATATATATATATATATATATATATATATATATATATATATATATATATATATATATAATTGGCTGGCCTTTTGGCGACCTCGGGGCACACACGTGTGGGCGCCTAAAAAACTCAAACATTGCATTAAGCAAGCCCAGATTCTATTCCACTGGGGTCAATCAGAGCCTCTCGGCGGCAACCTCAGATGTAGAGTTCGAAAACGCAGTAATGCTAGGAACAGTCGTAGCAGCAGTGAAAGTGAGGGGGCAGTTTTTTCTAGTCGCATGTTCTGCAGTGCTACGATGTTGTCGCTGCTGGAATGAACTGGTGTTGAACAACTACAGTCTGCTAAATTGCAAACGCACGGTGGAACAACAACAACAACAATAATAACGGTAACAATAACAACACCTTTGGCAATACAACCACAATAACGGTAATAATAATAGCATTAAGATCAGCAGCAGCATGCCATCGCCAGCTGCTAGATGCGTTGCTATGGAATTGTCTGCAGCATATCAGAGAATGAAGAAGACCGAGAAGGCGAACAAGACGGCCGAGAAAGATGTGAAGAGGAAAAAATGAAATAACCACGCCGGCTACAACAACACCGAGGATAAGAAAAAATAAACAACAACATCAACATCGACAACAACGAGGGAGAAAGGAGAGAAGGTGAGAAAGAAGAAAAATGAGACGCAGAAGAGTAACCGCCATAGTAGAAACACCAGCTGAGACAGCAGGCAGTAATGACGTGCACAATGGAAGTTTACACATCGGCTCGGTCGGCAGCCAGGCGTAACCCAGTGTTGGCGGCGGGGGGGGAGCCAGGATGAGGATGCAGAGGGGGTGGGGAAGAAATAGCAAGAACTATCCAAGTGAATGAATATTGGCCTACTGCAATTCAAGCCAACTGCAACAACAATAATCACGACAACAACAACAACTACAAAGGTAACAACAACAACAACAACCGCAGCAGCTACGCCGACGCCTATACCGCGCTGACCTTGACGTGATAAGATAACTTCAGCAGCAGCAGCCTCAGCATAACGGCGGTCGACCTGGCGACGGAAGTTTTAGCTACGACAATGTGAACGTTAGCGACGATGATCTTGGACTTCAACCCCCCAACCGCCGAACGGCCACCCCCTACGCGGTCCGGGCCGCTAGATCCGGGCTGGCAAGCGCAAATTTATCACGAAAATAACTTCGATATTTCGCATCAACATGTAGGAAGAGGGGTAGAGACACGTGACTTCACTAAGCCGCTGTCGTCTTTGCTGTTGTCGAACTCATCATCGTCGTCGTCGTCGTCGCCGCCACCACCACTGTGACAGTGACGCAGTCATGAACGTCGTTCATTTTGCGTTTCCACAGCGAGCTCCTCTCCTGCGTACTGAGAATCGTACGAGACCGAAAAGGTATGCTAGACGAGGTGGTCAAAGACGGTGCGCAATCAATCTGTTTTGCACCAATTAAAGTACGAAAGACGTCGCTAATAATAGTAATAATAATAATAATAATAATAATAGTAATAATAATAATAATAAGGGTCTCATCATCATAATAACAGATCTCACAGGGAATCGGCGCGAAGGCGAGTTTCTACGGCAACTGCTGTCGCTTGCTGTGTGCCGAGGAAACGCCGGCTGTATTGTCGGTTCCATGGAATAATATTTAGGAGTTAGAAGAAGACAAGGAGTACACGTTCACACCTCACAATTGTAACATTTAAACAATATTAATAAATAATAATAATAATAATAATAATAATAATAATAATAATAATAATAATAATAATAATAATAATAATAATAATAATAATAATAATAATAATAATAATAATAATCGCTCCCATATGTGAGCCATACGAGTGTAAGGCGTGTGGATAAACAGTGGATGAGGACGGACTGCACCCTTTGAGCTGCACTAAAAGCCCTGGTAGGGCTCCCAGACACGCGGAAATCAACGCGATCCTAAAGAAGGCTCTTCGTAGAGCCGGCATGCCAAGCACCCTGGAGCCCAGGTTGGGCCTCGAAGACGACAAAAGACCAGACGGCGTCACCATCCCGCCATGGTCCAACGGCAAATGCCTGGTATGGGATGCCACGGTATCATGTACAGTGGCTCCGTCATACCTGATGCACAGCGCCATCAGGTCAGGGTGGGTTGCTGAACATGCCGAGATCGCAAAGAAACGCAAATACTCTGATTTGGGGAGGAGATATCACTTCGTACCCGTCGCCATGGAAACGATGGGCCCGATCAGCAAGAGCACAAGTATCCTCCTCAAAGACCTAGGTGTCAAAATTAGTGCTAACACGGGTGACCAGCGCGAGGGCGAGTTTCTGCGTCAGCAACTCTCGCTCGCAGTGTGTAGGGGAAACGCCGCCGCTATCATCGGCTCTATGGATTGAGAAGGGGGGGGTGAGCCTACGCGGGTACACGTTTGGGTCCCACAATTGTAGGGAAATACTAAAAAATTGAATAAATAATAATAATAATTAAAAATAATAATAATAATAATAATAATAATAATAATAATAATAATAATAATAATAATAATAATAATAATAATAATAATAATAATAATAATAATGCGCTATAATAGCAAATCGTAGTTCCTTGCATTAATTCATTGTTCATTCATTCACGGGGTGTCATTGCTGTCACTGTGGCCTCAGCAGTTCGTCCTGCTGGCGATGTTATTATTGTTGCTGTCGTTGCGACCAGTCTCATTGTTGTTGTTGTTGCTGCTGCCATTTCTGTTACTGCTGTTAGCGCTGTCTTTTTTTGTTATTAGACTGTCTTCTTCGGACGGCAAATTTATTTAAATTCAGCAATTTCTTATTGAGTTTGAAATTTCCATAATTACACAATTCTAACCATTGTAACAATTTAGGGCATTTTGCAGAAAAAGCTATCGTCCGTGCCTGTGTACTGCCAGTATTAAGACGTTTACGGTTGCCTCCGATTGGTATGTTGTGGACGTAAATGATGTGTGTTGGTGTGCTCACATTTTGTGAGTACATTTTGATTTTTTCTTATGTTTTAGCGACACGCTGTCTTCATTACTAGGGCAATTACAATTTGCATTTACCAGATAGAATATTTGTAACTAATTATGTGTTTATAAAATTTATCTTAGACGCGAACGTGACTAAGCAGAGAAATCCGGTTTCTCTTTCAGTGTTTTAAGAGTCTACTGGGTCGCTTGACGTGCTCACATAACTGTTTTCCCTTCCCCAAAACGTATGTCTGCCACCGACGGGTCTTCTGTGAACTAACAGTCGTTGAATTGAGCATGATGACATATTCTATTATCTCCGGATTTACGACGCACCTCATACAGTGTGGTCAATCAATTAGTCAATCAGGTTTTATTGACGTGCCCAACAAGTTGGCAACTTGGTGACAACAAACAAACTCAATGTGTTGTCTTTCGTCCCAACATATATAAATAAAATCATCACAACAATGACACGAACCCAACAATATAACATCATCCAACGCAAAGGGTGCGAATATCGGAAAATCGTATCAAAGGAGAAGGATATATATATATATATATATGAGTATAACAATACTAATGATAACAGTTTAACACCTAAAAAGAGAAACATAATAAATATAAACAAAAAATATAGTGTGAGAACTGACCTACAACCATAAAATATTCAGTCCAATAACATTTTAAAACTGATATCACTATAATGCTCTTATTTATTTCAGCGTCAAAAGAAGGTCTGGTCTCAAAACAACGATTCGGTCTGCATTTCGAAGCTTCAGTGGTAGCTCATTACAAATAGTGGGCAGCATGTAGACCAGATAGTGTCGAGAAAATGTGAGCCTAAACCCGGGGGACCCTGAGATGACTCTCGCAGCGCTGCGACCGTACGAAGGTGCGGGCAAAGTCAAAAACACGATCCAAACAGATTTCATTGTTTTGCATCTTACAGGCGCTAGCACCGCTAATTTTCACCATGTCAGCTAAAGAAGCTTTTTGTACGTAGCACACTCTCTTGGCACAGAGCCAGCTGAGCCGAGCGTCGGATGTTATCTTATCTAGTAGGCAGGCCGATTCTGTTCCTGTAAAGTCCATATTACTCCCCTGCCTGTTATGTCCAGCCGTTCTCGCCCATTAACTTGAACACTCAGGCAAAGTAACGTATCTTGCTTTGGGTCTCGCGGGCCTTAAACTAGGCCAGCAACACTCGGTTGGATGCCTAACGGCCATCTACAAGCCGCTTTTGAGCTGTCATTCGCCATTCGTTACCAGAACATCAAATTAACTGTATCTGCATATTTAAATACCGCCACCGACTTCCAGAAATCTTTTGAAATGCGCGTGCAGAAGATGTTCGAGTGTCTTAGTTGCTTACTTCCAGACGACCTCCCGCTTACAGCGAGCAGTAGTCTGAACCCGACTCCACTCGGTAACAACCTGGTTTCGAGTGTGTCTACGTAGAGCGTAGACTTGCATCCATAAAAAAAAAAAAAATATATATATATATATATATATATATATATATATTATCCCACGGATTCTGGCCTCTCGCGTTTGAGACCTTGGGTGCTCCTGTTTATTCAAGCAGACAGTTGATTTGCAAAGTCGGCATTTTGTTAAATCTTTCAACCGGTGGTAGCAGGTTGTCGTTCTTTTCGAAACAACGTCTGGATCTTTACGTACAACATGGCAACGAGGCCTCCGTTCGGGGCACACTTCTGAAGTGATCTCGGCCTAGCCTAGACAAAGCGAACACGTGATAGTCACAATACACACCCGCTAAGCACACTGGCTTAGCTAATCTTCCGTAATATGTGTCCCACATACATAATGCAATATACGGAAAAGAAATTATCTTTTTTTTCCGAATATATATATATATATATATATATATATATGTATATATGTATATATATATATATATATATATATATATATATTTATATATATGTATATATATATATATATATATAAAGAGAAGAAGTGGGAAAAATGTTTAGGCGTTCAGTTAGAGTGATGTAATACCTAGCACGCTATTTATGACTTGAGCATGGGGTTCACTTTGTAGGCGCCGCTGCGTGAGTTTTCTAGCCAATCATCAAGGAAATGTCAACGTCAATTGAGTAAAGTTTTCCGCCTTGTTGGTTCGGCTAAGGCGATAAAATGGCCTTCCTTGACGATCATCCCTTAAGGTTTTCTTGTCATGTCGTGTCGTGTCTGTCATCGTCTATGCAGCGTGCTGCTGTTGCAACGACGATAATTTTTCTCGGCGCTAAAAATATAATCGGTCTGGCTCACCGCCAGACAATCCGCAAATGCTTTCTAGAAGATAATCACTTAGCGAACGAGGCCGGCATGCTTATTTCTATGAGCTGAAGAGAGCGCAAGCAAGAGTTTCCTCAAAGCACGGCTTCGATAGACTTCAAGGTTTCAATAAACTTCACTGCTATGACGACACCGGGTTAAATATATATATATATATATATATATATTCAATTTCAATTTTCAATTCAATTCAGACATGGTTTATTTACGGAACTGCATACAACCACATGCTTAAGTTCTCGTTATGAAAAGTGGTACAAGGGTTTGGGAATAAAAGGAGAAAAAGAAGAAAATAAAAGCAGAAGTTAATAAATATACCATATTATTGGCAATACTGACATACAAGGCAAAGAAGCACACTGAGCTATAACTTGATAAACATTATAACTCGAAATGACATGTAAAAACGAAAAATGAGATCATCGCCCTAAGTAGATATATATATATATATATTTATTTATAATTTTTTTTTAAAGATTAAATTTGCTTCTGGTATAAGCGTGTCCTTATATATATATATATATATATATATATATATATATATATATATATATATATATATATATATATATATATATATATATATATATACTTATTTATTCATTGTAATTAATCACCGACGGTGGGAACATGACAATTGGGTCCCTGCGGACGTGTGCACGTTTACGAAGGGTCCAATGTAGGAACCAACCATCTCTGGAGGGTTCCCCGGACCGAAGCCGCGTTGCCCCGTTGCACATCCAGCGACAGACGCTGTCTGAGAAATTTGCCCGCTCGCCTATCACCGCTGGCTAGAACTAGTCGCTTTCCGACCTTCTGTAGCAAACCGCGAGTGGACGGGCCCGGCCCGCCAAGTGTCTCGAAGGCAAGTGGGTAGAACCCGTACGGGTACCCGATGTTCTGGTATTTTCTCACCTTGCCTGCCTCGGCGAGAGCTGAAGCATATCCGGCCCGGGCCGCGCCAGCACTAACCATTGAAGGGGCTAATGAGTCAGTAACTGTCGCGTCCCAAACTAGCATGCAACCGCTCTCGAGCGGGGTTAAGGTCAGACCGTCGGGTCTCTTTCCGCCTTGCCTATCCAGTCCGACGGGTTCCAGGACGCACGGTAAGCCACTAGAGCGTAGGGCTCTGCTGAAGGTTTCGTTCAGGGCTTGGTGTCGGGCTCGCCTACCTGCGCTGACGATACAGGATAGGCCGTGGCGTCCATCCGGCTGGACGGCGTCACCGCAGACGCAGGTATGAGCGTGCACAAGGTCCGTCCCCAAACGAAGTCCGACCGCGATTTTCACCGACTCGTCATCTAGGAGTGTCCCGATCCGAGCACAGGGTATGGCGTGGAGCCATGCGCCCGCCCCCTTAGAGGAGACGGCGCGCAGCCTGGCCCTATCAGCGTCTGTGGCGCTTTCCGCGATGAGATTTTCAACCCTTTGCTCATGTAAAGCCGTTGACCAATCTTTCTGGCGTCCAGCTTCGGCGGGCTCGTGGCCGCACAGGGCAACTGCTCTACGGCGGCTTGTTTCTAAGCGATCTTCTAGGTCCGTAAGAGCGACTGAATCAAGAAGTGAATTAGCCTGTTGTAAAGACCTGTGGAGGGAAGCTACCAGAGCTACCTCCGATAGGACAATAGCATCAGGCAGCCCTAGACCTCCCCAAAGAACGGGGAGTAGCGCTTGTTGACGTGCTTCTGCCGATAGACTGAATTTTAAAAGAGCCTCAACTGTAGTAAGCACGCTGTCGTTTAGTCGCTCAAGGAGTCTCGGAGCAAGCGAGCAGTCTGCACCTCGAAACAGGTGGTTGAGACGTAGGGCCCAAAATGAAGATCTCAGAAGAAAAAGGCCCCGGTGAGATCCTACCAAAGGAATGCTTGACATCGCATGCTCTAGTTTTTCTATCCACCTTTCGAAAGCTGCCGGAACTCCCTCGTGCCCTTTGTCC
This sequence comes from Dermanyssus gallinae, assembly GCA_003439945.1. Taxonomy (NCBI): domain Eukaryota; kingdom Metazoa; phylum Arthropoda; class Arachnida; order Mesostigmata; family Dermanyssidae; genus Dermanyssus; species Dermanyssus gallinae. Next base: position 60,203 of record QVRM01006645.1, read on the forward strand.
GGTCGGAACAGGTTGCACCGCGACGCAGCCATAACATCTACGAGGTCTACATTTCGGTTGCACCCACTGTATTGCCGCGTAGTCATCTCGGTCCAATTAAGGCAACAACTTAGAAATATATTACGAAATAGTTGATAAGTATCAATCAGCATATGATTAATCTTATCGGAGCTTAGCAAAAATAAATACATTTGTGTACCTACACAAATACACGGTGTACGCCGCAGCGTATATAACACCTTTCCTGCGCACGTTTTTACGCTCCATGTTATGACAAATAAGTGAACTTGGTTATTTAACACTGTATACCACATTAATGCGTGCGCCTATGCACATAATATGCGTGCAGATTTTTTGGTACAGCTAACCGTCATAACTTAGAAATCGGCATGCGGGGAGATGTTGCCTGATATGCGTCACAGTCATAAAGTACACACTTCACAGCCAGAAATCAGTTTCAGTCTTACGTCGCTTTTAAAGGTTTCGATATTATCTTGTACGCTGTTTTAAATTAACTATTTGGCTCTCTGACATTTGTTCGAATTTGTCGTCTAATATTCGAACAAAGTTTGTTCTGTAGGGAGCATTAATTACTGTGTTATTTCTTAGCCCTCTTGGCCGGCTTAACTTGATGCTATATATATATATATATATATATATAGGTGCAATGTGTGCATTTCGACCAGAAGTGCCGGTCAGATGAATCTTTTTAGCCAAAGTATATATATATATATATACGTTTTGTTTTATGTACTTTGGCTATAAAGATTCCTCTGGCCAGCACTTCTGGTCGTAATGCACACATTTGCTGCCGAACAAACTCAAAAATTAAACGTTCTGTGTAGGTTAAGCTCAGCTGTCATATCAGCTAATTTAATACGCGTTTTGGTTTGGTTTTGCCCACTACATGTGCACACATTGTTATCGGTAGATTGCCTACGTATATGCAGCACTTGCGATAGGCGTATTCTTACAGCTATTCGTGGTTGTAGGATCGACAAAGCGTCCATACGTGTAGCGCTGACACAGCTGGATATTGGCTTTTGCTACAAGCAACGGTAGGCAATGCCTGCACACGAAACGGGCGCGTGCGTCCCTTCGATAAACGTCATTGTATGCAACGTGCAAGGCACGAGAGATTGTCGATGATAGCCAGAGCCGGGCGCGTTGTCCAGTTCCGCTACGAACGATCGGTCTCGACTACTATTCGAAGGGATCGAGTTCAGTCGGTTCCAGCAACCAGAATAATCAGAGTTATTCTAGAGTGTCACCTTTAGGCATATGCAGATGTATATACGCGGCTATAATATAGGTATGACACCATTTTTTTTTAATAGATAGCGTATGACCATACTAACGTCACACGCTATTATACACACACATACACAAATAAATATGATATTTATCAGTTGTGTATTAGCTTATAACTGAACGAACAGTGAGCGGAGTTCTTGGCCGAGTCAAGCCGAGTCTTCTATTACGGGAGCCGCAAGCTTCAGCAGTTACTGTTAGGACGAACCTGGTTATCAAACACACGGACAGACTTAATTGCAACCCACGGCCTATAAGCAAGCATCATCCCGCCAAGGAAAAAAGAGATCCAACTAGAATGAGCAGGCCGCACAGATTTCCAGCAAACCTACACTGTTGCGCACTCACCCTCAACAGCAGACACAAATAGACGCTAAATCTGACATTTGCATCAAAAGTCATTATCCATCAAGTAGCCCACCCGAGGATTCACGAGGAACAGGAAGCCCTATTGAGACTTTCTTCGATTTTATAATTCCCTGTCAGCCGCCCTATTTCTCCGCACAACGGCAACGCTTTTCCAGGTCTAATTATACCAGTCCACAAAAAGCTCTCAAAAGAACGTGACTTCAGCATGCAGAGTATTCGCTAGTAGAAATCTCTCAGCGCTCGTCTACACGCGGCGGATATATATTCCCTATACTATCAGTGGAACTGACAGATTACCAGAAAACAGTGGACCTGTCACTGCACGCAACGAATATGCCCATGTCAGATAGCAGTGTAGCGAACGATGTCATTGTCGTTATTACGTGTGTTCTTCTCGTTGTTCAATAAAATTTTTTTGTTAAAGTCCGTATTTCTGGAATCTAAAGACATACTTGATTAATAGGAATATGGATCCATAAAGGGAATATCGACAGCTTCTGGAAATAACTCATGATTCGGCTTTATTCAGAAATAAGAACGTTTTTCTAGATGGTGTTTTTAACTTGTTCTGCGCTTTCGATCCTGTTAAACATGGTATGCAGCTAACAAGAATAGAGAATATCGGTGCTGGTCCGCGAGTCTTAACCTAAATGAGTCGTAAGTTCATCGTCAAAGTAATGGACTGTTAATATATGTATAACATGTATCTATCCGATCAACATTTTTCCGATCTGGAGTACGTCGTGAATTTGAACCCGACGATGCAGACCACGATACGCTGTGATTCTACTATTTGCAAATATAATTCAAATAGTTCTTTACCAACAGTTACCTTAATCTGTGATTTAGCATTTTTGTAATCTCTTATGTGTTTTGCAATTACTGTTTTTTAGAGCATCTACGTGGTGCTACTTGGATCTGTATTACCCCATTGTTGCTTAATTTGTGCGCTTTTCTATAAAAACATCATGTGCCCGACACCTACACTTTTCCAAGCACGGTGGGACTCTCTCCGATGTGAGTGTGAAGCCCCAGAGCTGCATCTTATACAAGTACTTTGGAGGGCCAGAGAAGAAGTCTGTTTCGGATTTTGCCTCTATATGCGCCTTCTATATGCGTTTCCAAGCGAAATGTTCTAGGGTACAAGTGCAATGGGTCTCACCTTATTTTTGGCGCTTTTTTTGGAACTTCTCCGGCATTATTTGGAAATGTTGCGTTTTTATGTGGACGTTTTAATAATAAATCCTTGTGGTGGCGTTAAATGACCAAGCACAAAACCCAAGTGCGCCACCGAAGTGTGTCATCTTTCTTCTAATATTATTAGTATTACATATACACTCCTGACATGTTCGAACACAAAAATAGATCCCCACACAGGGTATCGAACCTGCGACTGAGCACGTCAGAAGCAAGGGAAGTATTGCGCAGTAGACCACGCCCAGATCACGTCGCTGTTTTGTGCACGGTACCTGGTACGCGACCATTGCACATGCTAACTTCTAATTACACACAAAATGGCAATTCATTAACGTTAATACAAACAAAACATACGTATTATTTACACTCCTCAAGGAAAATGTATTATTCAGATAAATACATAGTGGCGGCGTGGTCTAAGGGGCTAGCAGGCATGGTTAGCCATACCGCTGAGAGTCAGCGGCCATCCTGCCACAACTACACTATTTGTTTGGGAAACCCTAGACATCTCAACACGTCCAGCCCTTTAGAGGCGATCTTTCTACAGATTTGCAATTCGAATTGAAATAATCAAGTTTAAAGAAAAAAAACATACACATCGATGCATTGGCGAACTTTCGTATACGCCATGTTCATATAGCATAGGGTCACGTACATCATGCGATGCCACTGCACAATATATAGCTTTATATTTTATAAATTTGTAGTGTACCAAGCAAGTATCTTGTTTGCGTAACATTTTAAGGGATTGTCTTGGTTTACTGAGTTTTGATCAAGTCACAGTCTACTCGTCTACTCTCTCTCAATTGCAACAAACATTTGTTCATCGTTTTGGTCAAGCCAATCCACAAAGTCATCGTTAGTTACTACTTTGACCTGAACATTACAGAATGACGCGATTTGTCTAACAAAATGTTTTTTTAGCATTTTTATTTCGAGCTTAGATATTTACAAATATCTATGTTTCACAAAAGCATTGCGTACGATATTTTAAATATAGCATTTTTGATTACAAAGAAGTTTGTGTTTTTGATAACGAAGGGGCGCATGAGCTACATTCTACAAACTTCGTTAAACTTCCTTGTGCGTGTTAGTACTTCTAGGTCTTTTATGAAAGTTTTGGCATATGTCGTTTGCCCCCGAATACGCTACGATATTCGGAAATATTGTGACTTAAGTGCGATACCAAACATATATCGACGGATAACTTAAGATGGAAGGTCTCACCATTTTACAAATGTACTTAGAAGGTGGGGACATACGTTCATTTACAAATTAGGGATTATAACGTAGAGGTTATTACCTTGAATATGGCTAAAATATAAAAATAGTAAGCCTTTAGTTTAGCGTTGCAAGCAGCTTCTACTAGCCATCAGTTTGCTTCTTGTTGTCGGGCTTCTTGACATTGAACAAGATCTTAAAGGTACGTATGAAGATTGAAACCAATAGTAAACCAAAATATTTGCTTTGTTCTTAGTGAGCGCTCTAACAAACTTCATGCTTAAAGGCCGTATAGCCATTATTCAAAGTGCCTTCCCCAGGATCATGTCCTGTGCCCGTTTGACGGGCGTTTCCACAGAGGGCCAACGGCAATGGTGATTTTCCGATTTTTAACACAGTTGGCAAACCTGTGTCCATCCATCCCTGGGCATGTTCTCCAGATTGGAGTGCGCTAGAACGTTTTTCAAGTTTTTAGGCTTTCTTATAATCTTATTGCTGTCCAGGAAACGGGAAGGGGCCGAATCTCGCCGCAAGTTCTCAGCCACCGCAGGAGATCATCAGTCTATGAGAATGACATGACTGCTGGCAAACTTCCGGGAACACATCACCCCCCCCCTCCCCCACCCCCGCGGCTTTCCCGTTTCTTCTCCGTCCGGCTTGGCTTATTCGTGCGAGAGAAAATTAAACGAAACGTGTTCCGTCCGCGGGTGTTCACTCCTCAACGCGCTACAACCGCAAGACAATCTACCACAAGCCTTATTAGTTTAGGGAAGGCGTTTAAGGGCGATCCGACGATGGGCGGTTTGAGCCGTGTGGGCTAGGGGGGGGACCCACGAAGCCGCCCGCCAGAACAGCGTCACGCGTGTCACTTTGTCGCGGCTACGTCTTGTGTCGGGGATCATCGTGCGTGACATGCGGGGTGGCATCGGCGAGCTCTCTCTAACAGGCGACAGCATCCACCAGCCCTAAGCAGCGGTGGCGGCAGTGACGGGGGTTACGGGGGTAACGGCGGGATCGACGTATGATGACAGCAGCCCGAGGCCGCGAAGCGGTTGAGTCTGTCCCCTTCAGTGGCGACCACGGACGGACGGACAGAGATACATACAGACAGACGGGGGTGGCACTACTCACGAGTAGCGGCCCCGCTTCTCGGGGGTCTCGTCCAACGGAGCGTCGGAGCGACGCCGACACACTGAGGGCGGCCGGCTGGCAGGCAGGCTAACTTTGAAAGCTTGACTCTGTAGTTGGTTCTCGCAATTAATCAGCAGCAGCAGCACCAGCCACCCCCTTCATCTGCCTCCGGTGCGGCCTCTGCGTCGCTCTTCCCCCCCTCATCTTCACGCTTGCGTCTGCTGCGAACTCCTGTATCTGTCTGCCGTCAAAGCAGGCGGCGCTCGAGGAGGAGAGGGACCAGCAGTGCTAGGAGAACTTACAGTAGTACGGGGCAGTCGTGGTGCCGAGAAGCGTTCGTCAGCAGCAGCAGCAGTCATCAGCGATGACAGCGCCATCAGTGGTGGCACGCAATGTTGGTGTGGAGACACGGCCGAGGCGCCACCTGCCAACGTATAGTAGGTACGCCCTCTCTCTCTCTGTCTGTCCTCGCTTCTAGCTTTCTCCCCACACCCCCCGCTTCCATCTCTATCCCTATCTTTCCCGAGCTACGGATCTTTCTTCCTATCTCTCTCTTGCTCGCCCTACCTATTGCTGTTCTCTCCACAAACACACCCACGTTTGCCTTTCTCTCTCCTCCTGAGCACCCCCTCGCATCCCCTTGCTCTCGTTTTTTTCCCGTCCTTGTTTCTCACCTCCTCGATCAGTGTTCGTATGCTCGTTTAGGCTTTACGGCGGCAGTGGCGGCGGCGGCGGCCGCAAAGTCAGGTGCCACCTGCAGCTGCTTGAGGCAGCTGATAGACAAGTGAAGCTGCTGAAAGCGTGCATCATGCCACTGGGGGTGATGATCGCGATTACAGCATGGTGATGATGGTGGGGGTGACAATCATGATGATGATGATGATGATAATGTTTATAATGATGTTTTTCCCTGGTGATGATCGCAATTACATCATGGTAGAGAGTGTTAATGATGATGCCAATGATGATTCTCTTCCTCATGATGATGACGATGATGACGTCCATAACCGCAGCAACCATAATTTTCTGTAAGCGTCTGTCGCTTGCAGGAACTACAGGACTAAAGTAAGAGTCCAAACAGACACATCTCTCTCTCTCGCTCTCTCTCTCTTTCTCTTTCTCTCGCCTTTTTGCGCCTCATGCAGAGCCTTCATCAAAGCCTAGCTAATTACGCAGGGCGACAAGCACGAATGGCTATGCTAAAACATATCATGAAACCACAGATTAGCCTGCCGGAAAAGAAATTGCGGAATAATACCGATATAATATTTTTCTAGTACATAAATATATTTTATGTGTGGCAGTATGCGATACACTCGTTTATGGGGTGGTAGAACTTGTTCAAAAAAATTCCAATGAAATGAGTGCAAACTGCTTGTTTAGAAGTGAGAGTGAAATTTATAATTTTTGCTTTACCGATATGGCAGACCGGATATTACTTCACTAATCGATTGCTGCCACTAATAGGATGTTCATTCGCCAGTTTTCGGCAGTAAAAGGCTGGATCAGTGATTAAATTTCTACCATGTCGTCTCGCCGACATTTTGCTTGACAGGGGCTCCGTCTAAAATGTAGCGTGGCACTAAGTGTGACGGATTTTAAACGCTTCCTGCATGCATATTGCGAACATCTGTCTTGGCGGTTCAAGGTCAACGCTAGATGACCTGCACCATATGTTGTTTAACCGACCTTCTTGGTGCTTGGTGCGGTGGTTCTGGGCGGCAGTGTGGGCTTCCTATAGCCGGTAGCTTGCCATTCATGTCGCACAGAGCTCTGGTCATGTCGCTAACCTGCGAATTGAAGCTGAAACGCACACTTGATACCTGGCCTTTGGGAAGTAGAACTATCACTAGGTAAATCGACGTAGCGAACGGAAGCAGCCTTCCATGGCTCAATGTCGTATTTCCTGTTTCCTATTCGGAAAAGAAAGTTCAACCGGACAGTATAGCAGCTATCTGGCGTTTTACTTTGTCTTTTAGATGAAACGTTTAGAAGAACCAATATATGCTTTGTAAAGTATATCAGAAGTTGGCAAGGTGCTAGCAGAAACATTTGTTGAAATTGCCTATTTTCTGATAGTTGGCTCTGCTAGACACAGAGGTGCCGCAACAATAAAGCACACAATTATCTCTGAGACTATGGATCGATAACTCTCTGTCTTTTGCTTCAATGCCATTGACAGGCGTCACAGCTGTCCGTGGCATGTGCGTATAGATCTCAAGCTGCCGTATGATAGATGGAGCAGAGCCGATGCTACTGTCTGCATTTCTGCAGGGGTTATATCGTTTGAGTTAAGGTCTATGAGAGTACATCAACCGTGTATCACTTCTACATAAATCACACCGACCACATTTGCTTAGTTCTCGCATACGAGATTATCTAACTGTTGTTAGCGCTCAACACAATGTTTCTACGACCACACTTTGTTTGCCTAAACTGCACTTGTTTTGGCTTTAGCTTGCCAGGATTTGGCCGCTGATGGAGCGCATGGTTCTTGCTACATTATCATGCAGAATCTGTGTCGGCCGCTGAAAACAACTGGAACACGCATCTAAAAAGGAAAACTTGAGAAAGGAGTCGTATTATAGCCTCAACGTTATCTTGGCACTCTGCGTGTGTTCCCAAGAGAGCACAAGTTAAATGATTTACAAGAACAATAAACTGAAGTTCCGATAGACAACAAGATATCAAGACAGATATTTACCGCAACATAATACTCTTTTAGTGTAACAATGCAAGTAGGCATGATGTTTGTGGCATCGGAGATGCAACCAACAACCGATAAATATTCGGCTGCAGAATATTTAGCTCTCGCGCTATACAGAATAATTAAAAATGAAAAAAAACACTTTTTCGATTAAAAAAAAATAGAAGAATTTTCTCGATTGCGATACATTTCGAGAGTAATTATGACTCAAATATAACGTAAACTTTCTTAGCCTTATATATATATATATATATATATATATATATATATATATATATATATATAAAATAAAGAAAGTTCACGCTATATTCAGTCATATGCTCCATGATTACGCACATCCACACGAGCTCACACAAAGTGTACTGACCAAGGTCACTTAGAAGAATCCGCTTGAATGACGTATTGAAAAGAGGCGTTTTTAAATAAAGACTTCAATTACAGTCGAAGTGTCGTTTTTCCCTTTTATTTGAACCAATATCAAATCGAAATAGAACAGTTACGTTGTGATGCCTGCGTGGCCAACCATATAAAACAGACAAACAGGCGAAACGAATTAGCAAGAGATACAACAACAACAATAATCACAAACGTAAATAGACTTTTTACTCTGCTGCTGCTGCTACCACTGTCAACGGCAGCAGAAGTCAACAGCAGAAGTCAACGTTACCAGCAGTGCTTCCAAATCGTTAAAGAGAAGTAGGCGTTGTCGTAGTCGTGGTACAGGAGGATAGTGGGGTAGAGGATAGAAGAAGGATAGCGAACGATTTGCGATCTAGAAACGTTGGGGGTGTGAACATAACGAAGCGCGCCCTAACTTTGGGGGGATCTTTGCCGTTCGTTGCCGTTGTTTCGACCATAGGCAGTGTTGGTGGGGTCGCCCTCGCCATCTTCTTTCGAGAGCCGCCTAGTTTTCTACTGTCGTTACCAGCCGATAAATTGGTGCGTCAGCTTACGGTCGTCGCCGTGAGACGCCGTGAGAAAGAAGCGGCGTGTGTGTTCGATCGGCCCCGGCACAAACTGGCGTTTGTACGTGTTTGTGTATGAGCGCCTGCAAGATAACGTTTTGTTCCTCTGTTTCTCCTTCTTCAGGATTTCTTCCTGCCCATCACCTCTCCTCCCTCAGGATTTCTCCCTGCCCATCACCTTTCCTCCCCTCTTGCACGCTTTCTTTCCTTTCCTCACTCGCTCTTCACTCAAATGGCCGCCCGCCCCGTGTTAGTGAAAATTGTTGTTTTTCGATTTCAGCTTGTTTTTGTATCGGCTTAACAACACGCGGCTCATTTTGTGTCCTGCCCTGCTCCGGCCGCGGTCGCTCGATGTTGTTCCTTTTCTGCGATGGTTCTGTTGATGCAGTCCCTGCAGCTGCTGTAATTCCACGGCCCGCCTCTATGTCCTTCACGGCCCGCCTCCATGTCCTCCACGGCCCACACGTCTGAAGCAACCACCCTCTGCTCGTCGCAGTTCTGCTCAGTGTGGACGACGGACAAACTCAACGGTGCTCACCAGCGAGTGCGTGCGTGCGTCCACTCACGATCGCTCTCTTGCCGGCCCGCCGTATCATTGTCGGATCGGCTCTGTATCAGCCGGCCCGACTGCGCAGGGCGATTTTCGGCGGACGCTAAGCTAGTTTTGTCATCGATTAGAGGATCAGCAGAAAAGAAATACGAAGATAGCCTTCGTGACAGACGAAAACGTTGCGGGACAAAACGGGGAGTGAGAGAGGAAAGGACACGATTGGGTTTAAGCCAAGCCGCCCCCCCTCCCGAAGGGTAAAATCATGATTTGAAAATTGGCCAATAGCTGAAATGACGGCGCCACACGCTTTGTGGCGTTTGTGTTGTGACACGGCAAGCTGCCAAGGTTCGTTCGTTTCAAAGTTTTATACTGATGCCTGACCCGGTTGCTCTCTTTTTTTTTTTCTTCTTCTCTTCTTCCTGTTCTGCTTTTATCTTTGGCTTTGTGCCTGTCCTCATTCCTTACGCATTCTCCTTACGCTCTATTCGACGGTTAACTAGGCAATAGGTACAAAATTACATTGTATACCGTGTGCAACATTGTGCTACAAAAAACTATGTGGGGAGGATAAACTAATATGCTCATTATCGATCGTATATATATATATATATATATATTTATATACTTTTTTGCTTTTTTATGGGACCGCCATCCCTGGACGGCAAATTTATTTATATTCAGTAATTCCTCATTGAGCTTAAACTTTTTATAATTACATATTTTCAACAATTGTAACAATTAAGGGCATTTTGCAGAAATGCATATATATATATATATATATATATATATATATATATATATATATATATATATATATATATATATATATATATATATATATGTACATTACTAAATACATCTGTATTTAGGTGTACATATTAAGTAACTATTAAACCCACATACATATACCGACTACGCTACATTAAGTGCAGCATTGTTGGTATATAAGGACGCTCAAAAAATAGTAAAAAATCCCATCAAAGAGATGTACAGACTATTTATTGCATATCATTTGCGTTAATCTTTTATTGTTGTAGCAAGGTGTACTGGTATATGCAATATGGCATATTACACGTAGTTAAATTTATATCAATAATACCAGCATATATTTGAAAGGGAGAAATTTTCTATATCTGGAATTTTGCATCAAATGATCGCCTTCACTGCGTGGACTTCGATATTCCCAAAGCATTTAAGTTTACCGTACATTGCGAATTACTAAAATGGCTGTTTTCAATATTGGGCCTTGCATTTAAAAACGTTGCAGGCGATCGCGACTTTCAGGCTAAAGTGTCTCTCAAAGGTCAAAACATAAGATTTAGTTATCTGTATAGTTGTTATATTTGCCTAGGGTTTGAGACTGCTTTTCGAAGAGTCAATGATCAGACAGCAAAATAAATAATATTTAATTTATTGCCAGAGTAAACAGACGGGAACAACATGTCTATTCAATTTCTAGCAATTGCAAATATAAAATCTGAATAGCGCAAAAACACAGTTTTAATGGAGTCTCGATACGAGAGGTTTCGTCCTACCAGGATTTATACGTGGTTTTTAAGTTCTCGGACCACATTGTCAATAGCGTTAAATCCACATCAATCTCTACCTAGCTCCGTTGACAAGCAAAACAGAGATCTTTTCTGATGTGCTCACGAAAGGTTCGTGGCGTAATGTCCCTCGGGAGACTGCCATGACATACAGGTAATGGAATTTTTTTCCAAGGATGTCACTTCGACACCTTTTCAATGTCAAAATGTATATTCTACGAACCTGAGTACCCGTCAAAGCGTCAAAGTTAGCCACGGCTGATGTTGTGAATAATTCATATGCGTGGTGAATGGCGCGACGTATTTATGCTGACACCTATACTATTCCGCTCGTAATACGGCAACTTTCAACTTTTGTAAAGGAAACCACCTTTCAATTTACTGTACTGTATTTTACAACTGGCACTTACAAATAAGTGCTTGAGAGTAATGCGCAATAACTGTTTAAAATACAACGGTCACATCGGTATGAGATGGAATAGTTCAGAGTCGTATTAACGTTAAACCGTAAAAGATTGCAAAGCCCACGATCACAAATTCTCACAAAAAGAAGGTATTTACATATTTTGTTTTATACTGCGCAGCTTTATAAAAATATTCACATTCTATGGATATAGACAAAGTTCAAGTCACTTGAAATGAGACAATTAAGATAATACTTACATAGGGACGGGATTGGAGTGTATATATGAGCTACTACACGGAAACAGGTTATTAAGTATAAAATCTCTTTACGAACAGTTAAAAGAATTAATACCAACTAGTAGCACCTGATTAGCACCATTACCATAGAAAAGCTACATACATTCTTAAATAAGGTTGCAGCTATATGACCAAGTGCCAGACTGGAATATAACAAGCCAATAGGTCAAACTGCTTTTGTCATATATACAGGGTGTATCAGAACAATATGTACGTTCTTTAAGGTTGGTAGAACTCGGCAAGCAAATATTTTTTTCCCAATGGGAGGAAGGGGCGGAAACGTCTTGTTTAGGAGTGAGGTTAAAATTTAGAAAAGTAGTTATTCTGCTTTTTTCTCTTACATAGTTGTGCAAAATCTACGTTTGCGGAAAAACCAGTCAACGCACGAAGAAACCGATCATACCGGCGTGCTCGGCTGTATAATCGGTTATTTGACTCAAAATTTCTGCATAATGAAAGACATTTCGCTAGCTTGCGTAGCGAAACGAGAATAGCCGGATTAAGGAGGGCCATTAAAACGTTGACGTTTTCATCTGCAGAACCGTAAAAGTTTGTCATTTCGACCCAAAATGTACGGCCAAAAGACTATTCTCAGGTAACAGAAAATTTAATGCCCATCATTTTTGTACCAAAACTATGGTGCTGCGTGACATTGTTGCCGGGAAACCAAGTTTTTTCGACAGCCATATCGAAAGCAAAGGCGTGCAGACTTGCATAGGGTGTATCAGAAAGTTAGGTTCATATTTTGAGGTTTGGTAGAACTCGGCAAGAAGATAATCTTTCCTAATGGAAGGAGGGGCGAAAACCTCTCGACAAAATTTCACGGCTCTGAACGTGAAAGCTTTAACGTAAAATATAACAGCCATGGCAGTCGAAAAGGCTTAGTTACTCGACAATTACGTCACGCAGCACCATCACTTTGGTACGAAAATGATGGGCATTTAATTTGCTATTGCGAATAGTCTTTTCTGAATTCTGGGCGTACATTTTTGGTCGTAATTGCAAAATTTTACGGTTCTGCACGTGCACGTTAGACATAACAACATATCGACTTCGTTTTACTTTCCTTAATCGGGCTAGTCGCCTTTTGCTACGCAAACGAAGTGTTTTTCATCATGCAGAATTTTCTGCCGAACACGCCAGTATGATCCCTAGTTCTCCCACAAAGGTAGACTCCCGCAAACGTAGTGCACAATTATGTAGAAAAAAAAAGGCAGAATACCTACTTTTATAAATTTCATGCTCATTTCTAAACAAGACGTTTCCGCCCCTCCTCGCATTGGGAAAAAATATTTTCTTGCTGAGTTCTACCCAGAAAGCCATGTGGGGCGGAAAATTTACTACGGACTATATTATAAGATATATTCGAAATTGCACACCCGCGATTACAGAGGAACATTGTTCTAACATACGTGTTTGAACAAAAACTCTGCTTTGTCTAAGAGACATCTTACCTTAGCTAGCAAATTACAAATAGTCATATTGAATTTGTTCGCAAAGCTATTAGTAACTATAATAAAGTCATACTCAACGTACATGTTACCAATAAAATGGTATCAGAACGTTTTGCCATTACGTTCGAAACCCAAGTCCAAGCGTAGCGTTTTCAATGCTAGCCTTCTTTTCATTTTATCATTTGTGTAGCTTTTTCTCGATTGATTTAAGCACCGCTTCGCGCGAATCAAATCGTCTTTGAAGAAAAACAGTCTTCTTAACGTTCAGAAAGGGGAACAAATTTCTCGGTGCAAATCAGGTGAATAAGTTGTGTACTTTACGAACTTGACTCCAGGTGGGGCAATAAAGGCCTCTGTACTTTCAACTCTTTAAGTCAGAGTGTTTTCCGCGGACAAACAATCGCCAAAGGAACGCTTTAAAGCATAACCTGGTGAAGGGCAGTGAAAACCTTTCACAAGCATCTACTAGTATACCAATCGCTCGTCATTGTGCCATGTTCCTCAAGTTCGACCATTACTACAATCACCCTCTGTAGAAGAAGATGGCGGCCATTACTTTGCCCATCGACCGTTAGCACTTCGCTTTTGCGGATGGAAGTGCTTACGCATCTGCCTAAGGCGAGCTCTGAAAATTGAGTATAGGGTCATAAAACTGTATGCAGATGTTATCACCTGTGACAAGTCTCGGGAACTAACAAGGCCGGCCTTCGTTGAATCTTGTTAAACCTTTGCAAGCCAGAAAGATCCGCGCTGTTTCAACTTGCGACAAATCACGAGGGCCCATTGAGAAGACTTTTTTAGTGCGTCAAATGTGGCCACATGAAAAAAAGAGTCACATGAAGAAACATATGACTTTTTACGGCCGGGAGTAACTATGACTCACTTTCCGGCGTCGGTCCGCTGGTGCGCGACTTCCGCGCGCTGCGGGGACCTTCACGCGCCCACTTGAAAGTTGGTTAGACGGTACAAGCTCCAAATAGTAACATTCCCGAGGTCACTTTTGTTGGCGCGGGAGGCAAGGCATACGATATCGGTTAAGTGGCAACGAATACATATTGTCATTTTGTCGTGGCCCATTCGAGGGCTGTTAAGGCTACTATGAGATACGGGGGAAATGTGCTGCTCATGAACCCCGGGCCAGACGGTTAATGCCCCGGGCTTTAGCAACCTGGGAGTACCGGCTGGGGCGCCTTCTGCCTTGGCTTAATAGGCACAATGAGGGCGAGATAGCCACATGAACGCAGGCCGCCTGTTGAGAGGACCATCTGGCTCCGCTGCTGCCCTTCGCAGCGGTGGGGCCCCCGTGCTCTGGGGTGGTCGAGCCTCCCTTATGAGGGGTATTGTATATTCTGGGGTGTAACGCGGAATCGCGGGGTGATCGCGTCTAATCGGTAGGGCGGAGTAGTGTGGTACCTCCATACGGAACCCCGATAGGGGGAAATATGGGGGATCCGCTGGCCTGCCTAATCGGGCTGGCGGGCACTCCCGTAAGCCCGTGCGTAACCACGCGGGCGGCGGGAGTGTAAGTCTCTCTCTTCTGCTATGAGAGTCTCCTCTCAAGCGATGCAATTATTATGTTTACGTTTTCGTCAATCGCAGCCTTGACAGGGGCCACATTTTCTTCATTCGCGGCAAGTTTTTGATGTCTTTTACGGGATTTGTTGTGTAGATTAAAATGTCCAGTTCGAAATTTCACGTACCACCATACAAACTCCTACCGCGGACGCGTCGAGCGAGAGCCGCAACGTCGCTTCACAGTCATTTATGCATGCACTTAAGATCGACATGCCCGAAAAATCTTAAGATTACTCCGCAACCACAGCTTGCATTGCCATAGATTTCAAAAACTAAAATGGCCGTCATAAAATGTGCGTTTGCCTGAATGTGCTAGTTTTGAGCGCTGTGAATGGTTGTAATGATTATATGGTATCTGGTGTGGAAGCTAAACATTTTATTTTTTGTGCGAATTCTGTTCTAAACGACCATGTCGCATCTTCTGGCCTGCGTTATATGTTTTTCGGAGGAAGCAGAATTTTCTGACCAAGTTTCTGCATAGGAGGACTCGTTACCTCGCATTTGCACATGCTTTGCTTCTATATCGGTCAAAAACACCAGTGTCACAAATAGTAGTAATTTCACTCTCACTCCGAAACAAGACTTCTCAGAGGCCATGTTCCATTGGAAAAAAGATTTGCTTTAACAAGCTGTACAATTGCATATATTGCTATTTACATATTTCACATACACATATGTTTAGTGCCCATAGTATCTTGGAATAAACTTTGGTCGTACTTATATCAACAAAGACATCGTTTAATATACAAGTCATTGTGCGATGTTATAATGTAGTTCATTCTTGCCGGCCAGTAAACTTCGACAGGCGGCGGTGTTTTTGGCGTGATGATCAAACTATACATATATGAGATAGTATCATCGCTAGGAGCTACAGTGTGGCCCATAATGATCTAAATCGTAATTTTAACCCCTTTGGTTTTGATAAAAATTAGCCCAACGCTAAAAGGCTTTGTATACCGACATGGTCTTTCCTAACAGCGCCTATTGGCATTTGCAATGTAGTGAAACGAGAGGGAGTCTTTAAATGCGTCGCTAGCTGTTTCAGTTTGCCATTACGGCTGTCGGACCTTGCGCGGAATACCAGTTCTGTAGATCTTTATATTTTCACCATGCTTATAATGTAATCGGCAGTATTGAGCTAGTTTAGCATCAGATTGTTCGTGTTTTTGCACACAATGGTCAACCACTTTTGAATAAATTGCTGCAATTTAGCTTTTACATATATGTAATTTAAAATGTTAGATTTGTTTGTATATTGGGAAAGTCAAAATGCTGTAAAATCGAAACTATTTGTCTTAAAGTTGACTTAGTTTCTCGATTGGTTAGCATTTCTATGGTTTGCCTTTGTCAAAATGCTTGACAACGAATACAATTTTTATATGTTCTCCACTTTCCCTTTAAGTTATTTTTCTTCTCTACATTTGTACTGCTAATAGTATTGCTTTATTATTATTATTATTATTATTATTATTATTATTATTATTATTATTATTATTATTATTATTATTATTATTATTAAGCAATTAGTAAATATAGCTTACACGTAAAATATTTCGTGTGCATCGTTGATTTGATGGATCGCCGTAATGTGAACTCAATATACTAGTATAGTACACTACCAATTTATGGTGAATAAACTTGAAACAGAAATATACTAGTATATAGTGATTTCGTAGGCATTTACATTATTCTTGCGGAGTATAGTATTACTCCTCTAAACTAGACTTCAATTAAACTACTCAGAGTTGCAGTAGTAATATTTATTTCAGACACCCTATTTGGTGTCCTAGTTTAGGTACGCATATGCCTGAACTTTACTTAAAGGTGGTTATACTTCGTACGCAGGCGTCACATGACGGCCTATTGTTGAGTTCCATACAGCACTTTCAGCCAGTCAATGTCTTTGAGACAAGTTGAAGAAATGAACCGGTAGCCCTCTGATAGGCGTCGAATTAGTGATAGTATACCACTCAGACAACACAGTTAGCATATACAATATGCACAGACACGTATACAAAACAGAGTATCGCTGGTCGTGCCTCCGTAAACCGCGCGGAGAAGCAGAGCAGACTTTTTGTTTGACGGCGGAAGAGGGAAATTGCGATATGTGTCACTCACAGGCAGACCGACCGCGCAAACGCCCTATACGCCCATCTTTTGTCGGCGGGAGTCAACCCGGTTCGTTGGCACTGTGGCGGCCGGCATTTATTCTGTCCCTCTTCCTTTCCCTCTCTGAGACTGGAGAGATTTCCATACGTCTGTTCGTGTTTGACTTCTCCTCGCTTCCCCTGTATCGCATTTTCTTTATTTTTCTAGTTTGTTGTTCCTGTTGTTGTTCTATGATGTTATCTCCGCCAGCTTTGCCGCTACTGGCAAATACCTCGCAAAAAAGGCTGCTCCGCAGTTCACGCACGGCAAGTATCTCTCTTCCGGATCTGTTTCAATTATTTGGCTTTGACGCCGCTGACAAGAGCCGTCGCAACAACATCAGTTCTCCGCCGCAATGCTTGCTCTGGAAACTGGTAACCCAGCCGCCACAACTGCTCTATACTGCTATTTAACTCCCGCCACGGCCACCATAACCAGATGCAGGCGGCCCTTGCAATAAGTCCCTATCCGGATTGCCTGCTCCCGACCGAGCTGTCTCCCGAGCAGGGCTGACGAATAAATTATGTACGTCCTATGCGTGCGCCACAACATTGATATTTGGCACACATCGAGACACACACACTAATGCATATATATATATATATATATACATAGGGCGGATCGACAAGTTCCAGTACTATGAATTTGAAAAATTGAATCGGCTTCACGAAGGTCTTCTTGTTGATCTTGTTTAGAAGGGCCATCGATTAGCTACAAATGTTGTAGGAGCTTGGTTCAAAGAAGTGAAAAAAATTAGCTTCGGCACTTATTAATAAGCCGAAAATGGAGGAACAACGAATCTCTATAAGGTTCTGTGTTAAAAACCAAATCATATGTTCCTAAGTGGTGGAAATGTCACGAGCTGCTTATGGTGATCGAGGTGTATTCCCGAACGTTATGTATATGTGGTACCGTCGATTTCGCAACGCAAGTAAACACATCGGAAGATACTTCCATTTGAGAAGGTCTTCGACGTCAATAACAGAAGATAACGTTAACAAGTTCGTGGTATCGTAGTCGGTGATTGCCGAATGACTATCAGGGAGATAGATGAGGAATTGCAGATATCCTATGGATCTATTGTAATAGTCTTGACCGAAATTTTATGCGTCAGAAGACTGTCGGCAAAGTTCGTTCCAAAAACGTTGAATTTCCAGAAAATAAGGACCCGTCGGAAAATGTCCGAATTGACCTTCAGGCGAGAGCAGAAGACCCTGGATTACAGGAGACGAGTCATGGGTATATGGTTACGACACAAACGAGACCAAAGCCCAATATTCCCCGGGCTGCTTCCACGAAGAGAGTCGATTGGAGAAGTTCAGAGAGAGCAGATTTAACACTGAAAATCTCAAGTGTTCTTTATTCAATGAAAATCATATTTATCGATTTTTGCCATAGAAATAGGAAACACCATTAAAAAAATCGCTAAAACGGCCGGCACAAAAGTCTGGACTTTGGGCAAACAGCTCTTGAATCCTTTCGCAACCTCCCTAATCGCTGGGCCTTGCTTTTTGGGCTTTTTCTGTTCTAACGAATCAAAATATTTTTTAGAAGTACAACGTTTCGAGACTAATGAAGAATTAAAAGAAAAAAATACGGGATCAAGTTCGTATAAGAACAGACGAGGATGATAGACATGAACTATGCATCCAGTATAAACAAGGCGATTGTCACATGCATGATTAGATGAGAGGCACTAAGTATATCCACTTATCCAACCTTCCGTCGGACCTATTCAAGTTTATTTGCTCAATTTAAAGCAAAACCCTTTGAATGAACTATACGCAAAGTACTTTAACAACGGGTGCAATGACTAACTTAGGATACAAAAAGCGGCTTCCTACCTGCATTGATGAGCAAAGTAGTCGCTTCATGCATATTGCCAAATACCTTTTAAGCAAACCAATTTTTTGCCCTAGCGAGGTGTCCTCACTCTCTGTCACTACCCTATCAGGACCATACATTAACGTTGGAGCAATCTTGAATTCCTGAGATGGACGAATGGCACTGCCGTTGGACAGTCGCCGTACGTCGTCTACCTCCCTATAAAGAGAGACTTGATTTGTGCTTACTGTCTGGACGACGTGAGTAGTGAAGGTTGTTCTAGCAAGTCCAAGTCCAATCGCCGTTTTAACTTCGTTGGCAACTAATAGCCCCCTTTGTCGGGATTTCACAGTCTTCATGGCGTTTATTTCTAGCCCTCTTAAAACAGAGAGCATCTCGGCCCGAAAAGTAATGCGCTTAATGGCACCATCGTAATTAGCGACTACTATGTAATCTGCATACATCACAACTATGGCCTTTCGGTACCCCAGTCCAATACTACAGACAAAACCGGCTAGCAAAAGATTGAACAAAACGCAGCTTAGTGGGCCCCTTGCAGAATTCCCACATTTTGCCCTACCCGCAATAGATCCTGCTCTCCCAGTACCAGTAAAGTGTCTTCATCAATGTCGAAATTACGATCAGGAGAGAGCCACCAACCCTTGCGTGTAAGAATGGCAAGGCGTTTTATCGAAGGCCTTGATGTAGTTTATAAAAACTGCGTACAAATGAATTCCGGGTTTTGCCAGAGCTCGCTCTATCTTGGCACGGACAAGTTAGACTATCCCGACAACCTTACGGTCACGGTCCAAATCAGGACCGCCAGACTACTCGACGCCCACACCTGCCTGTGGTCTTGAAGAACCCAGAGGACCGGCTGGAAAACTTGCTATCTAGGTATTTGCCAATGATGACCTTGCTAGGAAAGCCTCTATGGACAAGTACACTTTCTCAGCGTTCCCGCTGACACTCGCCCAGCGCGAAATCGTACTAAGAGGCCGATATAGGTATAAAGGGGAAATCACTGGGAAGATCGCTGCTCTTGTAGCAAGAAAAATCAAATCTTTTTTAGGAGTAAAGTATTTGAAGACTGATACAAAGGTAAACAGAACATGGCTGGCACAGGCAACAGCCGTGGATCTTCGAATCAGCGCCACTTGAGCAGCCAGACCTCACATGCTCGGATGAGCTCAACGCGTCAAGAGTTTGCTTAACACGACCGTGCCCAGGTCCAAAGAGGACTCCGCCATGCTCCGAATCGACCCAACGACAGGCCAGCGAAACGCAGGGCGGAGAACACTACCTACCGTGCCCCATCTCCACCTTCCCTGAAGGCGTTTCTCACACAAGCCCTCGAGGCATAACAAGCCCAGGACTCCGCGCCCCGCAACGCTGCATGTCAACGCAATGACCGCAGACACGCACAAAACAGAAGCCGGCCCAAACCGAATCACCAAGAACTGCTCTATGGAACTGCGAGGATGCTTACACTCTATTGCTTCTCTCTCCGACAGCCCTAGAGGGCGTAGATATTTTGGTGCTGATAAAGACGTGGGCCGCTAAAGCGTTTAACCTGCCTCGTCTCTACCCTATCCACTGCTTGGCCCAGATAGAGAAATGCGCCTGGCGCCCCAGCGGTAAAGTGTCAGTTCGTCCTCCCGAAAAAGAGGCGACTTTGACTATGGTGGAAAAGCATCTTAGCGGCTTACGCGGAATGCCTGCCGCAGTTCCGCTGGTAGTCTGTGGAACGCTCGCTTAGATCGGTCCACCTCGAGCTGCACGATAGCCCTTAGAGAAACGCTATCGGACTTCGGATGCTGGATCATCAGTCCGCCTACTGTCACAAACGTGAAGGTCAACAAGGTGAAATTCGTTGGGACTATTCACTCGCTGAGAGAGGGGGCTCATATCAGGGCGCACATTCCAGTTGCAATAAATCTTTAGCTACAATTTCTGATGTCGTTTAACAAGAGGGAAAAGCCGTTGCCACGAAACCTAGGTAGGAAGGCGCTCCACCGGCGTGTTTATGAAGTTCTACCCGTACCAGGATCTTTTAATGTAGAGGCGCACGCTCAACATCTCGTGGATGTTAAAGTCCTCAGATGCACCCCAGTGCACTGCAGAACGAACTCACATTCGTAGTACGATCGACTCTGTGACCTGGCAAAATGCGCTTAAAACGCCGCAAGGTGCCTGGCGAGGGGTTACCTCGCTATGACACCGTTGGCTGCCTATCCCAAGATCATATGTAGGAATACTTACGCCCGTTGAGATATTAGGAAAGGCTTTATGACATCGCATCCGAGTCTGGGTGGCCTATGGAGGTTATTTACCTTAACCTTGTCGTACTTTTCATAGCAAATAGAAAGCGCACCATCTTTCTGACTGCCAGTAGTCATATCCTAGCAAAAGAGCCAAGCATTTTTATTTTATTATTTGCGTTTTAATCATAGGCTTTTCGTCTGTTAAACGTTAGAGCACTCCTTTATGACAATGTAAAAACTATGTGCCTTCACTTGCGTTCTTCGCCCAATGAGAGTGTGACAGTAAATATAGTTTAGACCGCGTGCCACTTTCACTTGCAGCACTGTCTTGGCCAAAAACATTAATCGATTTTAATAATCTAGTGACTATCTGCCAATACTCTTAAAAACACGGATTATCAATTCCTAAAGCATATGCCGCGTGCCCTTCACAAACAGACACAATGTTGTCTCTAACAACAAGCGCTTTTAAAAGGTTTGTCGATAGTATGCTAATAAATGGCTGAAATTTTACGAAAAGCTACGTACAACACTTCATTACATACGTACAACATAATATTTATGAAAAATCCTCGATTGCATGACAGAATCCCGAATAGCACACGTGCTGCTATACTCTTAGCTCCGGAGAGGTTTTACGACATCTTATATGAGCTCTATATATCAGCGCTATACGTTAATACCAACCGAATCCAAGGCGTCGGAGGATTATGAGTTACTGGTATTGCCTAGTACCTAATACCCCATCACAGTCGTTCGATTAAAATTTACCGGGGCGACGGTGGGGTTTAGAAGAGAATGATGTTCTGAGGTATGACGACAAGACCAGCGGCCGGCCTGAACAGTCAAACGTCACCGTCAACGTGAGATGCTGGTATCGACTACAAACAAGCGGCCAACAATCACGCCGAATACAGCCACGTTTGCACCTGTCTATTTTAAAGTGCACAATGATAACAGCTGTAGTATCAGTTACTATAAAACGCACAATTGTTATATTTGGTATGACTAATATAAGCATCCTTTGTCGTTGTTGGTAAATGAAAGGGAAAGACGCCACATTACAAAATCAGAGCTAGAAAGAAGGCTGCCCTTGCTCCTGCCTGACACGCTGACACGCGGCGGGAGCATGTTGTGTTGAAAATCGACCATGAATACTTAATACAGTAAACATAGCTCGAGAGGGCTATTAGAGGACCTTAATACCCTTGCTATACGCTTGGCTACAGCCAAATGTCGACTACAACCAGCGTCGCGCTTGAACGTACGCTTGTGCCGAGTCAACTTTTCTTCGGCTGAAACCATCCCGGGGGAGTGTTTGGCCGCTGCTTATGGCCTTATTATCTAGTTGCCGGTGAATATTCTCTATTTGGGCGTCCTCATATATGTGCCGCCATATACGTTGGTTGCTTTTTTCAGTTGCTTTGCTCGCAGCTCTAGTGTGGTTCGACTCTAACACGTACGAGACCATGTCTATACTATTAGGTCTGCAAAACATTTGCTTGGTTACGCTTGCTATGTTGCTATTTAGATGTGCAGACCCACCATCGCGCACCGTGCATATCGGCAGAAGAACATTTCTACATTCGGGAGCATTCGATGTCTACGACTGCGCCTTCTAAAAATACCACGCTATTGCAGTGTTCTACTGCAATGAAGCTAACACTGTTATTGCTGTGCATAGCAATAAAGTGCCTTTCGTTGAATTGGTTTCAGCATCTCGCTCTCGTAGTGCTGCGACGTTGTGGGCTCGACCGCTTACAGAAGCTATAAGAAAGCCAAGTGCAAGGAACATCAAAAGCGAAACGTAATAATGCTTGCACTACTTTGGTGATTAGGTGCTCAAAGCAAAGGTCATTACGTCAACGCCAAGGCCACGTGTATGCGTAAGGGCCGTTGAAAATGTGTTATCGATTTGATTGATAATTAAAGCTGAGAGTGCGCCGTATTTTGTACGGCATACACTTTGGCAGGTGCCAGAAAAACGCCATTCTCAATACTTCCGAAGGAGGCGTGCCGTCGACAGCTGGTTGTTGAACAGCTTAAGAAGCATTCAAGCAAGCGGGATAATAAAGTTCAAAGTCGTAAGTACGTTCAACATATTTAAAGTTTGGAGGTCAGTAGGCACTGTTTGTTTAGGAATAAGTTCTATGTAGAAGAGGATACAGGTATTGCTCTGAGGTATTTCAAATAATACATAATAAAGCTGACTAACCTGACTAGGCCAACTCAACCTCTTTTTGATACTGTGCGCTAGAGGGCATTTACCACAGTGCCTGTGGATTAGAGTCACTGGAGGTCCATGTTGAGTAACCGTTCCTTCATTGCCATGGCTACGTTCGCGCAGTTTGAGTTCGCGCAGTTCAACAGATCAGTTACCTAGGCCCACTATTGTAAATAAATGAGTTAATCTGGAACGCGTGGCCTAACACGAAGCAGGAAGAAGCCGCTGTGCGAACCAGCTATATTTGTCAATTATATGCACGTCTATGCTTAGAGAGCCGTCTATCCAGAAGACCAGCAATACCCTTCGGGAATAATAGCACTCCCAGCAATTTCGAGTCCTAATGAGTAATTACTCTTAGACCAGGCAAAAGCAACCACAGTTAACAAGAGCGTTTTCTTCTAAGCTTTCTATATCGCCTTATCTGCCCACGTCGACGTTTCGGACAAAAACAGTGCAATCTGCACTTAGCCTGCATTCAGTTTCCATCTGCTCGTTGTGTCATAGTCGCAAACCCTACGGGTACCTTCCAAGACGTCCTCCAGGGAACCACCGAAGAGTCCGTCGTCTGGGTACCAAAAATTGAGTAGGCATTTTAGCTACGACCAGGTCATTAACCGCTAGGAAGAAGAAAAGCAGTCCTAACATATCGCCTTGCTGGACCCATGTCTCTGGCATAATGATCTCACCCGACGCCATTAGCACAAAAGCCTTCTGGTAGACCGGCTGGGCATAATAGTGCATGTGGCAGTCTTTTGACCCACCACTCTCAACAAGTGGTGGGTCAGAAGTCACGGCCCTCATCACAGTGGTCTCTTCGCACTGTATTGAAAGCGTTTCTAAAGTCCAAAATGTATATATAAATGTCGGCTCCCTCCCACGGCGAGACCTAACAAATTCCCGGGCAGAGGGCACCGCAATACTTACTCCAGAATCCGTGGCGAACCCTAGCTGGTATTCGTCCACCTTCTTCTCTAAGGGACCAGTATTTTTGCCAATACTAATATTTAAAGCCAGACGTCATATGCACGATAGTCTATAGATTCCGCTGCATTCCATTTTCTTAGGGCCAATTTTATTTCCTAACGCTTTCACGGTCAGATCCTCCAACAAGCGGCGCCTAATCAAATCTAGCCGAGCTAACAAACTCTTAGCGAAGGATTGTAACGCTCCAATTATCTTCTCGTCGTGGTCATCCAGTGTTCGGTAGGCTTGGAAGGCCACGACTTTCTGATAGTGTTTTCGTCGTGATGCATTGGATGGCAGTATGCGAACGGGTCCAGCCGATTCACATTTTCATCTTTACCTTTTCTATAGCCTCCTGGGCGTTGGGTCAGGTGCAAAGAGTACGTCGACCAGACGGGTCTTCCCTTCGAAATCCTAAAGGCTTTGCATACTATCTGGGCTAGCAATATTCCATTCGCCCTCTGCGTTGGCAAACGTAAGATCGTTGGACACAAACATGTTATGCGTAAAGATTTATTGTGATTATGTCCCTTAAAAACCTGGTGAGCGACTTCGCTTCGTGCAGCCTTGCCTAGATAAGATTTGTGTAAGCCAGAGGCGAGAGCAGACTTCTAAAATACCGGCTTTAAAGCCTGCATTAGATGGTTCTTCCCGTGATGTATGTTGACTCCTGGTCTCCTAATTTTGGCGTGTGTGTTTGATTTTCCTGTGGCGTGATAACCTTTGTCTGCTAAACCCAGCCCCACAGTCTGGGCAATTAACCCTAACAGAAACCCCTAATTCGTCTGCGTCGGGGTTAATAACGCAAAATACTGCTACAAGGTGCGTCAGGTCCGGCAGAATAATCTGAGGGCATAATGCATGTGTAAACCTCTTCAGGAGTTTCGCCGCGTCGGGATTAGTAACGCAAAGTACTGTCACGAGATGCACCAGGTCAGGCAGAACACTGTGGGCTAGGTATCTTCTTTCTAACAGACCTCCGTCTCCTTGGCGCAGCGTTTCGTCTGTTCGCCACCCTGGCCGGGTTCGCTGCAGACGGGGGAGCCTGATCATCTGGTCTATAGCGGAGGTTGCAATGCTCCGTACGACGGATGCAAATCCACGTTTCTCAGCAGAAAAGTCGCGCGAGGTTTTAGACCCGCAAGTAGCTTCGCAAGGTATCCAGAAATAACAAGATTTTTTATCTGGCAATTAAAGCATGAAAGCGGGTGCTCAGGCTCCAAAACGACCGCGCTCGACCTGTATGCCAAAATTACCATAGGACGGGGTGGGCGATCAAAAGTGAGAATAAGCCTACTTAGGTTCCTCTTCTCTTCCTCTACGAAGAATGCTTAGACGTCAAATACGGGTTACGCCATACGCCGCAAACTCACCCATTACCTCCAACTAGTTAAAACTTCCGGTTAATATCTCGGATTTTTTCTTTAAGTGCACGCAAAGTACATCTAGCAATCATAGGCACGCCCTTACCACCCTAATATTTTCCTCCGCAGCTAAAAAAATTATTGCCTTAAAAGTTTGCAAGAGAAAGTCTTCGACAAGAGAAGCCAGCCCCTGGTTATCTTTCACGATTGCAACGCACCACTGCTAAAGCGTACTCTCTTCTTTAGTTGCCTCTCTAGATATCGTTTGTTCGTAGCGTCACCTCCGTCATCTAAGTCCGACTTTATTTATCGTCTAAAAATCAATACATAAAAAAAAAAATATATATATATATATAGGGGGCAAGACGGCAAGCGGAGCGATGTTATCTGGCTAGTGTTTAATTAGTATGGCACGGTGATTAAAGCTTTTGCCATTGGCCCGTTTTTTTGCCACGAAAAAGATTTCACTACTCGGGTATCAGTTAATCCTAATGAGAGCAGCCGCCTCACTTCTTTTCTTGTCCTGCTTCTTCTTCTTCTTCCTTCCTTTCTTCGGTCTCTAAATATATTGATTTGTAGAGGATGGCCAGGCCAGCGGCGGGATGGAGGCGGGCAGTGGTGGTGGTGGTAGTTGGGGCCTGGACGGACAGCTGTTTAGTGCGACCGACGTTGGACCTTCTTTGACGGGTGCTTTCTTAGGCTCGCCGTCAGCTTGCCGGCCGGTCGGACTGCTCCTCACGCTGTGCCGGTCGGCGAGGGCTTTCGAAGGTGTTCAATTTCTAATTACAGTGAGGCCAGACGCGGCAGGAAGCTCCTGCCGCTCCTCCTCGAACGTGTTTCTCTGTGTCTCGTCGCTCCTTGAGTAGCCGGCCCGCCCGATGGGCATAGCAACAGGGGCGGCGCAAGTGACGGCGGCAGCCGCGACCACGACGGCAATGCCACACAATATTATGATGAGAAGACGCCTAGTTTATATACATTTTTATATATATATATATATATATATATATACAGAGAGAGCGAGGGAGAGGAAGGGAACATCCGCGAGCGAAAGAAACGCCAGTCAATAGGGCTGCTGCCAACTCGACATAGAACGCATAAAATCATAAAAACAAATCTCAGAATCAATTGTAAACGTTAAATACGATCGATTTAATTTGTTTGTCAATCCAAAGCAAAAACATTCAGCATATGTGGTTCATACAAACTTCGGTAGCAGGAGTGAGGACTGATGTTACGGAGGGGAGACTTTTGATATATATATATATATACAAACCTGCATATACATATATATATATATATACAAACCTGCATATACATATACCTGTATAAAGATTTTTTTTTGCGCGCGTTTGACTAGATATATATACAGGTTACGACAGAGCTCAAAGACGCGAGTGAGTGTGCTGACCAGTCGAATGCCCTGAACGCGGCACCGCGGCGAACACCCACGGCACCGCAGCGACGCCGGCGATGGAGAAATGAACCGACCTCACTCTTGCCGAACAACCTCGCGTCGGTCCTAAGTATTAGAAACGCCACGGCGGAAGAACGCATCAACCACAAGAAATTGTCATCATCCTCTGCGAGCACTGTGAACATACATGTGTTTGAGACGAATGACGACGAGTTCACTTCTGTGATAACCCGCAGGGAAAAACTGACCGTGCCCGCGAGCAGAAGAGTCTAGCTAAACTGAAGGAGTGTAAATTGTCTGGTGAACTAAAAACATTCAAGGTGACATCGTCCGGAGAGAATCATCCAAATACGAAGCCTCAGCAGAGTTCCCTGAAGGTTCGTTATTATATATCATATTAAGCTTTACTAACCGAAAGTTGGCTTACAAGATTGCGCTTACAGAGAAAGCACACATTTACATATACGTATATTCATCACGATTTCAATACTTGAGTCAGCGGAACTGCTCTATCGCATTGCTGGAGGTGATATAAGTCACACTGTCCCTCGCAGGGTTTGCACAACCATAGCGAGAAAATTTTATGGTACTTCTAATAGAACGGTATGTTCATGGTACGAATACAGATCTTCATGTGAAAGCCATGTACAGCAAATCGTGTGATTAGGTGTCTATTCTCATAATTGCAGTGCTTCTACGAACTAGCAAGTGTTTCGTTATTATTTTGCCTGGGGTTCAAAAAAGAGTCTGCCATCTTATTCTCTCATTCATGTAGACAGCTGCCGTTTTTGGTAAAACGTGTAATCTTTAATATTTTTGTAATCTTTTGTAAACCCTCAACAAATAACGGAGAAGACACCAGTTAATAGACTAATCTGTTGAAACTAGGTGGACTCTTAGTACTTAGTACTGTCAGAAAATCTTCAGTCTTGATTTGGCCAAGCGCCTTAAAGTTTAACTTCTATAGATAAGGCTAAATTACCTGTATACCGTAAGAAGCAGTGGGCGCAATCTTCAGATTGAAAATATTAACGGCAACGTTCATTGATAGTTTATGAGGGCCTATGAAAAGGCAGCATCCATTGGTAGTTTATGAGGGTCTATGAAAAGACGATGTCCATTGATAGTTTATGAAAGTCTATTATGTACATACTCTATTTGAGTGAAATAAATATGATTGATTGATATGTGCGCAAAAAAAATATGAAAGTCTATTATGAAATGATTGTAGTCCTTTCCAAATTATTTCACCAATGTGCCTCGACAAGTTCGTACCTAGAGACGACAACATGACTCCTAGGCAGGAAAAGTGTTACACAACGTCTATAGATATTAAACCCAAGCGAAGTTTGTCGATACCAACCAATATTTCTCTACGTTTAAACTTCATTGCTTTTGTTTTATTTATATTTATCTCCAATTAGTTCCGGTAAACGTAATGCTGCAAGGTCGCAAGGTTTGCTATTATGGAGGTACACAAGCATCCACGACGTGTCTCCCGCAGAATAGTCGTTGACAATTGTTAAACTCTACAAAGACAGCCAGCCTATTGTCAAACTCTACAAATAAGACATGTCTAGCGGCGTCATCAACATATAATAATAAACATATAAATATACGAGCATTTAAACATTTGTAGATATATCTATGTAAGCATTTGTACATACAAGCATGTAAACATATTAACATACAAACATATTTACCATATAAACATATGAACATATCGAAGAGCTTTGACATAGAACCAGACTTAATCAGCTTCCGTCTGTTAATTGACTAGTGACCATTCCCCTCCTCCGGAGGTGTCGCTACCAAACTTATTTTCACGTTGGCAATTATTGTAGGCCTTCTAATCTGGGGCACCTTTCTTCCTTTCCTTCAGCCGTTCATACTTAGCTCAGGTTTGTGCGCTTCTCAAAAGGCGACAGATCAGTACGCGCTATTGCACGTTCGTCTGCACTGTGCAGGCTTGCCACAAATACGCTGCCACGTCGAACTGGCATATCCGCACTCTTCCATTTGAGCAAGTTATTTCATCCACTACCAGACTGCAGCAGGGGAAATTTTTAGCACCACTTCTTCTGTTCTACCCACAAAATCACTTTCTGGATCTACAACCACTTCGAGACTTTCTGCACGGCTGTAAGATGACCGTCGAGGACAATCTTCTATAATGATGACGATTTGCTACTAGGTGTGCGGTATACATAGCACAGTGCATAGCAGTAGACACACGGCTAGAAGCAAACCTAGCAAGCCATCATCGACGCAAAAGGTGGTCACCCCGTCGACAAACTAGAACATTACGGCATATCGTGTATCGTCAGCGCAGGACGGCGCACTAGACATGCCGCTGTTAAATAAACCTCCAGCAGAGCCCTAAGGCCATGCGGGCTTTCGTGCATCCTAGATTAGCCCGGCATCTGTGCGGAAGACGGTAGGCGTCCAGACGGGATCACCCTTTGAGCGAGGCCTAGCCTCGGTGTAACTGTCACCGACTTAGTCCTTTCCATGCTCGGTACCGGCCCATTTAAAGCTGCGGGCTTGCGCAACCTTGCGGAAACCAGCAAGCTAAGATAATACTTATCGATCAGATATCTCTTCGAACTCTGCCCTTTCAGGTTCCAAACCTTGGGTGTTCCTGGCGTTCAAACTAGAGAGCTAATCCACAAAGTAAGGACTATGTTGAATTTGTCATCCAATGATAACAAACCATCTTTCTTTTTTAAACGTCTGAATCTTGACATACAACGCGGCAAGGCCGCCTCTGTCTGACGCTTCTAAAGTGGCCTCCGCCTGATTTAAATAAATCAAGCACGTGGTAGTCACCCGCAGAGCACATTGGTTTATACATATATATATATATATATATATATATATATATATATATATATATATATTTTTTTTTTATCCAGACCACTGTGGTTGTAGTGCATCTCATGTTAGCTAGCATCTACTAGAGAAAAGAGTGGCTGAGACAATTCGAATTTGTCGCAAGCTTGAGGAAGCCGATTACTTGCTTCTACGGAGTTGGTTGCTGCTATAGGTAAGCTAAGACGAGGTCTGTTTATGAAACCCAAACTGGTGTGCCAAAGGGAAATTTATCGACTCAAAATGTCGGTTCAATCGTTTTGATACCAGCCTATTAAAATCTGAGAGACATACTTACCAACCGAAAGGAGCTTATTTGTTAGATGGTAGCCGTTATTCATTTTGCCTGTTAAACAAAAAAGACACTACTGTGCCCTTCGGACTACATAGATGTAAAAATACCAGTCCCAAATGAACGTTGAATAATTCGTGTCAGCGGGCCTGCAATATGTGGAACTGCCAGCTTTAAGCATTCTGTAGGCACGCCCATGACACCCATACTCCAAATGGCTCTAATACTGATCAGGCTTATGTGTATGATGATTTCGTGGTAGTCTGACTTGTACCTTAGACTTGTTAGCGAAATTCCAAAGTAGGGAGTGTCGCGACGTAATTCTCCGAAACGTTTTTATTCGAACGAATTCTTCGTATATCTTACCGTCTTGAGGTGGCGACTGTGACTGTTCAGGCAGACAGCTTTTGTTTTTAGTCTGTTTCATTTGCGGCGCCAATGGTATATCTTGTTGACACTGTGGCGTAGCTGCAGCAGTCCTAGAGAAAAAGAAAACACATGACCTAGATATCCTATTAGATTTGGGAGAGCCGGCGGACTCAAAGGAATTATCATAAAGAAAGAGTAAGATTTTTCCTGAATGCGTCGAATGCAGATTTACATTCCACGCATCATTGACGGTCACCCATGAATCATCTTTACGATATTCATTTTTTTCAAATCTATACTGGCCCTATTATGCTTCTTTCTCGCAGCAAGCGCTAAGTACCACTCTGTCGGTTGTCCGGCACTGCAATAATGATATCTGGACTTCCTTTCTCGGCAAGACAACACACAATTATGTTTAATATTAAGACGAACCATATTGTATATACTCTATTCGTGTTAAATTAATATAAATTATGCATTATGCTTTTTACGGGAGATCAAACCTCGGGCTTACCACCTACCAGCCGTATTTGCAACCGCAACACTGCTTAAAAAAGATGACGACAGAGTAGTGAAGAAATAAAAACCCGAGGACCTCTGGCTAGACAAAGGTGACGTTTGAGCAGTTCGAGACTGCAATATAACCAATAGAATGTGCCTGACGAGGGCTCAGTTGTCCGATCAACAAAAAGAGAGAGTTCCCTTGTAGAGAAAATAGCCTGTAGTCCTTTTGCAGCAGGACAGACAAAACGTTACCGTTGCGTCGTCCATATTAATTCACTGTAAAGATATGCTCATTGTAAATATATCGTCGTATTTGCTTATGCGAATACGTTTAGTTTGCCCGTTGCCACCAGGGCGACTCACAGAGAGCGAAGACGGAATTTCACAGGCGGAGCGCAGGTAAACACCTGCATCTTCGCGCAGCCTCGCAGAGTCTCTATTTGCCGCGACAAAACCGAAGCCAACGGTCAAGCCAATCTACGTTCCTGAAAAGAGTTTTTGGCGTCCACACAAATACGCGAAATCGTATGGTCTACCTCCTGACGGGAGAAAAGCGTTTTGTGGAAGAGATCCAACAAAAGTTCAAGCTTGAAGAGACGACGGCATTTGTGAACTTCATGAACAGGAAAATTGAGGAGATCAGCGACGTGAGCCCACAGTTCTTCACTTCGCCAGCAATGACAGACGACACATGGAAGAATCCAGATCGGGCGAACAGGCACGTGGTGATCAAATTGTCAAAACACGGACCAAGGAGTTCAAATGGCACGCGAGTCATTGGGTTTAATCACCCGAAGGCGAAGTGAAATGCAAACGTATTGTTATTTGTGGTTGTTCCATGATTAAGCGATAAGCTACTTATGCTTTCTGGCATTTGTAGACTACAAGCGTGATGTTTAAGACCCGAAAGATGGTGACCTATGCCTAGTCAAGATGAAGCCAGAGGAAACTCTGGTGGATGTCTGAAGTTGTTCTGACGTGCAAATCGATAATCTGATCTGGGTATAGGGGCGAAAGACTAATCGAACCATCTAGTAGCTGGTTCCTTCCGAAGTTTCCCTCAGGATAGCAAGCGTACAGTTTTAGTTTCATCCCGTAAAGCAAATGATTAGAGGTATTGGGGCGTATATAGCCTCAAGCTATTCTCAAACTTTTAATGGGTGTGAGTGTTCTTTCTCAATTGAAGAACGCTGTTAAATAAGTATGCTTAGTGGGCCATTTTTGGTAAGCAGAACTGGCGCTGTGGGTTGAACCAATTGACCCACGGCTATCACCATGTGGTCTGTCGAACGGAGTCGTTCCACGGCCTAGTCGAGTCGTGTATCTGTAAATATTGCGAAGGCCCTTGTGATCTGTACCATGTCCAAACTTGTACATACCCGCAGTCTCTGAATCACCTCGAGAAACTTAAGAGTAAGCTGGGGGAACCTTCTTGATTAACCGGAGTACTTATGTACTCCTATTTTAACTAGATAGAGTATTACACAGACAGTGTGAATAAAAGAAATTGAAAATCGAAGCCACACTGGCAGAATCAGGCACTAGGCCATAATGCTTTAACCACGTTTCACTGACCGCTGCTGCATCGAATGCAAAAAATAACTAAACAACTAACTGACTAACTAACTGACTAAATAACTAACTGACTATATTTTTTAAACACCTTTTGTCCTCAACATAAAAAACTTTCAAATTTGTTTGGCGACTTCAATGCTGCTCGGGGAATGCTGCCGTCCAATTGTTATTCTAGGCAAATACTAAAACGATCTGCTGCTTTATCTCAGCGAAACCGCGAAATGGCATCGCGAATTGGCTAATAGTATTGCCCCCTCAATACTGTTTTTTTAATAAATTTCTCAGTAGACTTATCTTACCCCAGGCTTCCATTCAGCTCGGTAGCACCAGAATTCATATCTGCGTGACGTACACATAAACATGGCATTCAAGAATAATAATAATAATAATAAAAATACTCCCAAATTGTAGCATATTGTTTGGCCATGGTTGCAGCTCATCTTACGTTATTTTTGCACCTGACATATGTAAGGAGCAAATGTTGTTTCACACTCTGTACTTAACAAACTTCGGCATTACTTCGGAGGCATTTTATGATTATCGGCCATTATTATCAGTGAATTATAAAATTAAGGCGCGGGCCCAAAATGTATACTGACGGTCTAATTCTCGTTAAAAAAAAAAATTAAATAAAGCCTATCAAAAAACAGTGCTCTGATTAGCCGAGTCGCGTGCCATAGATACCACCACCATGTATGCATGATGCCAAATTGATTGGCCATAGAGTATTAGTAATGGAACTTATGTAGGCAATGCGATATTGGGCGCTACCATAGACTTGTGTGCAACAAAATTAAAAAAACGGCCTTAACGGCAATAATCGGCTATATTTTGTCTAGGCAAGCCAATGCGTTTTTACTACCAACCTCAAGGTAAAATAAACAACCTTAAAATATATGTAAACGTGAAGTAAACCAACATGTTGGCTTCTATACAGCTGGAAAAAGATTGGGGCTACCGCGGCCCTCTACAACTTGTAGGCCCTACTATATATGAACGAGGTTTAATTTTATCAATGAGGCAAAACTGAATAAGGTTTTTAGAGCTTGAAAAGTTGACGTCTTAACTCCAAATTTATAAAAATAATTCTTGCCTTAGTGTTTTGTCTGTGCATAGAGGGATAGGTTTTTTGGGTAGTGGGCTGTTCCATGATTGATCAAGAATTAAGAATCCGAACAACGGTGTAAGAAACCCATTGAAGCAACTATACGCTACGGTAAGCTATCCAGGCTCGATGTTGACATATAACGTGGCAACAGGCTAGCTGCAAAATTGCTGCGCGTGCTATATAAGTCCCTCAACATGCAACTGCACTACCACACGGTGTGTGACGCACGCAGATATGTTTGCTGCCTATCATCCATGTTTCACCTGTTTCACTGGTGAGCCTCCAATCTGAAACCTTTGCTGTGGTGGACAGGGTTATCTCCACGCGTCGAGTTGTCTAGAGCTCGCCATCATCAATTGCGCCCCAGCATCAAATACCTGTTGCGTGCTTTTAACGGCGACTCGCTTCACGCCTCGAATACAAATACTCTAGCGTGTGCAGTCCTAGACGCGCACGAGAGCGGCGAAGTGCAACAGTATAGCTATTTTATAGTGTCTTGGTGCAGTTCGATGGGTCGGCACAAATGTATGTGTATCGACGTGTACAAACTGACTGAGATGAGCCCAGGCAGCCGACGTATCGTTTTTAGGCACCCGAGCCAAGCAACCCGGCTAGCCTCTACCGCCAAGGTAATCCTGCCGGGTGAGGATTTTTGCAACCAATGCCAGCAGGAGCGGCGTCCCCTCGAATGCTTCTCCTTTCTGTTCACGTCCTGACGTATTACATCTACGCCTGACTGTTGCTATTACTTGCACAATTAATGCTAGCAGTTACTCAACAAAGACTACTACTACTACTACTACTACTACTATACCAGTTCTGCAGGTATTTTTATCCGTATACACTGATGTTTTCTATGTGAAAGACCTCCGTATGGTGGTCATATAGGCCACCAACAGACCTGTTAGAAGAAAAAAAACGGTAAAACAACGCTGTTAACGCTTGTTACGTTTGCTGCTAATGGAATGCCGGGATCGAACAGTCAGATCGGTACGCCATTTCCCAATTTCCTTGGCGACATGAAGCGAAGCGAGAACACTGCTCTTATTTTAAAGTTAGGCCATTATAACTGTTGCTGCCCAATTAATCACTAATATAACCAATATAGTCATGAGACTAGTATTGTTATGTTTTCTGCCATATACAAGCACAATTCTCTAGCCGTGTAGCAGTGCTAGAGTTTGCATTCAGTTTGTATTGTATTGTATTGTAGACGCAAAGGCGAGCTGCGACAGCTGAGTCATATTTTATTTTTAAATGTCAGTCTATTACGATACGTCCTATGTGTGAGGAATGGTTTGATACAGTTCGTTTCGGTTGGTCTGTATAGTAGCGTAGATGAAAGTAAAAATAGCCAAACCTCAACCTACGTTAGCATTAGTGTCGTCGGTTATTTTGGCGTCGGGGTATATTTTTACCAACACATTATACATAGAGCATCTGTTAAAGTGTTGACCATTTGTGGCATGGTATCGCTCTATAGCTTACGTGCCGCAGTATTAATGTTAGCAAATAGTGAGTGTATAGCAGCAACATGATACCCCATAACTTATTATTAAGGAATCCTTGCCTCATATATTGCACTACGGTTTTGTCTTGCGTAGCCTTTATATCAATCTGAGTTAAAACTTTGCGCCACAAAGTTTCAAGTTTCTTTCATTTCGAAATTGTTTATATTCTCGCTATGTTTCTTAGCTATATTTGATTTATGTTTATTTCATTCAAAATCAGTCGGATTGTTTCAGTAGCCGGTGGACAGCGATATATATATATATATATATATATATATATATATATATAGATAGATAGATAGATACACACAACCTTGTCTTCTTTATTAGAATCAATGCTTGTGTTGTTGAGCAGTTTTTGGGAAGACGTATAATATTCATTTTAAAAAGGTTGTTTAAATGACGCCCACGCGCATATTTTCAACGTATGTATTTGACATCTGGGTTTCTATAGCTGCAATTGCCTAGTAGCTGCCCATGAGATGGAGACACCCACGGGATAAATCTCTGATTTTTTAACAGAGATAATAAACTTAATAGTAATCCACTAAGTCTCAAAAACTGTGATCTGTTTTTAGCAGAAGATAATACGGTCCTCAAACATTTTTATTAAGCCACATTTTACAATTGTCAGAAGGTAGAGCAGTAATAGCAACAGTTGCTCAGCAAACTCCATCAAAAACCTCATCGAAAAGCACTGTGCCGCATTCTACAAAATTCCACAAGAGCGACCTATCATTCTTGCGGCAGATCTAAACTGTCGATGCATCGATGTAGTCTTCAATTTATAACACGGACGCGTTTGAGGCTATCCAGCGTTCCAAGCACAACGAGGTCTTTGTCCTTGCAAGGTACAAACATATCAAAGGCACCCCTCTATTAAGGCGTTTCTTTACAGATTTATTCAATTTCTGTCTCACCGAAGGCGAGATACCAAAAGCCTTTACGTGTATTTCAGTGAAAATTAATTCTAACAACGCTGCATATACACGAGTATTATATACCACCTCGATGACCGTCCGAGTGCTGTATCTCCTACACAGCTACTTCGCTGATACTCCAAAGTATATATTTTAATATTTTATTTATATATATATATATATATATATATACAGCACAGCGCTGTGAACTCTTTGACTGGTATTTCCACTTTTGCGGCAACGTCAACACATTTACGCGATAGTAATATTCGCAGTTTTTTCAACTTACTTACGATTATCATCTTAAATTCACGTCGAGATTTGCGTACTCTATTGCGGCTCTCCAATGTCCCGTATACAATTTCGCTTGGTTGCCAAATATATTAATCAATAGGATATAATATCGCAAACATATTAACTTGCCCAGGCGAACCCGGAAAGCTCTTCCGTTCCGTATAGCTCTATCATTGCGTGTAAAGTGTCCAACAAAGTTATGACATTTATGTATTAATCAGCTTATTATTATTATTATTATTATTATTATTATTATTATTATTATTATGTTGCATGCACATAAATGTTTTTTTTTTTATTTGACGCAACTTCACACATATGTATCTATACATACGTTTGTTCTTACCATTAGAATATTCTCAAAAATTTTGGCAGTCGCACATATGCTATGTACGAATAGCTGCGGTGTGTGAGACTCTTGTTGGCCTTCATATGAGTATTTATACGTTTTTATATCAATTTAAGAAGTAACGACTTTATCTGCCGCGTCCGAGCAGAGATCATATATATATATATATATATATATATACATATATATATGTGAGTGTGCGTTCGTGTGTACGTGGGGTATATCCGGTTGTCCGCTATTGGAAATCTTATTAAGCAGCCGACAAGATGCGACGACTCCTTGGCGCGACAGGAGAGACGACACACTACCTGCTAGCTCAAAACTCAATAAAAACACGCCTGCTGTCTGTTCAGAGAGGTCCATCCTCTGTGTTACTTCAGCTACCACGACTGCTAATACGACTACTACTACTACTACTGCGGCTCCTACCACCAAGAGTCTACTTCAAGAGTTTATTTCGAGCAGCTGAGCCACTGAAGGAGGAGGGCCTGTTTCGTCGCGATAACTAACCAGCCAGGGCATCTATACACCTAATTCCCGTTACGTTCATGGCGGCAGCGGGGGGGAGGGGGGGGGCGTGCAGCGAACCAGCCTATCGCTGTGTGTGTCGTGCGCCTCTGCGCCGGCTCAGCCTCGGTAACAGTTACCGCCGCCGCCACCGTCGTCCTCAGCCAGATTAAATTTGGTCGTCGTTCTTCTGCTTCTCTGTTTCGGATGGACGGACCTTTTCTGCTCGTATCCGTCTTGTGTGGCCGCGCCTCTCAACGTCGTCTCAACCAGGGTGTGTGCGCTCTTTACCCCTCCTTCCTCTCTCCCTCCCTCTTTTCCTCCCTCCCTCCATTCCCCCTCCCTCCCCCCTCTCTCTCTCTCTCTCCATATATATATATATATAACTTTCTCTCCGCCTTGCCAGAATCCGCTCCTCTCCCTTCTATCCTGCTCTTCCCTTACAAACTTAGTTCCCCTTTCAATATCCCGTGTTCCTTCTGAATTGTTGGTGTCCTTTTCTATCCTTGCTTCTTTGACTCTTCTTGTTTTCCGTCGTCCGCCACGCCCTCTCTCTCTCTCTCTGTGTCTTGCTTCTTACATCAATCTTCTCGAATAGATGCTCTCTTTTTCGCATCCTTCTCGACTGGTTCTGGTTCCTCATCATTGCACGTACTATCGTCAAGCGTCCTTGATTAGTTAAGGCTGATACGCTGGAGATTGTTGCCGTCTGTTCATTTGTCGCCATCCATCTTCTAATTAGCGCAGCGAGAGACAGAGAGAACGAACGAGCCGAGGAAGCAATGGTGCAAGTACCAGAAGAACTGCGGCATCAGGAGCAGCAGCAGCAACAGCAATGAACAGTAGACACAAAGTTCTACTACAGCAAACGCATGGTTGCCCTTTAAGCACTACTACTACTACTTCTGGACGAAGTTACTAGAGATCGTTGCTTCTCGTTGTTCGTTTTTTCTTCTCTTTAAAGTGATAAGGCGTTGCCGCTATCGTATTCGTCGTCGTTCCTGTCATTCGGCTGTTCGTGTAGAATATGCCTAATCTTGGCAAACGTCGCTTCACACGTACCAATATTTGCATTAAAAAAAATACTTTTCGGGCTAAACCTCTGCCAAGATTTAGCGTCCACGGGACTGCCCCGGACCCCCGTAAGTACAACTGTACAACGGTGGGGCTCGAACCCGCGCACCTATGTGTCTTCTCTGGTCGCGAGCCGCAGGCGGAGTGCACCCACCACGCCACCGGGCTATGTATTTGTATAGCAAGACCAATAACACACCGCCCGCCCACCACGTTGCCGCCGTCAGAATCTAAAGTAGTTGACAAGACACTCATCGTCGCCGTCAACGACGACGAAACATCATCCGATAGACGTCGGACGCCGACGACACGGGTTCGTCGTGTGGTAGAAATGATGACAGCTGTCGTGGGGCAAACGTAGTGAGAGTTGTCGTGGGGCAAAAGTGGTGAGAGTTATCGTGGGGTAATGGTGGTGAGAGTTGTCGTGAGGTGAAGGTGGTGAGAGTTGTCGTGGGGTAGAGATGTTGAAGGTAGCTGGCATGTGCCTAACGAGTCCATCGATCGCCCGCTTCCAAACGCATGCCCAGTGCCCCAACCGGTGCTTTGCGCTGGACGGGAGGGTCACAACGACGACCCGCGCAGACATGACGACAACTATCTGACAAATCCTCTAGCAGGTTGGCGTCGTCAACGTTGTCTTTGCTGTGGCAGCGTATCGTTACTCTTCATCACTCCGGTATCACGCGGAGGGGGAGGGAGAGGGGCGTTAAGACGTGACCAAGACCAGATTATGTAGCTAGAGTTTCAACTCAACTAGACAACTAGCACCGATATATTCTACCAATACTGCCTTTTGTACTACTAGCCTCCTATGTTACGCACAACCGACGTTTGGTTCGAGTATATATATATATATATATATATATATATATTGAGCACAGTTAAATCCGTCAAAACAAAGTTAAATGGCTGTATATTGCGCTGCCTCTTTTTACAAGCTATCCCAAAAAGTACCGTATAAATATATATATATATATATATATATATATATATATATATATATATATATATATATATATATATATATATATTGGAAGTGTAGAAGCTTCTAAGAAATATCTCCGATAAAACCGCGAGGCAAAATGTATAACTGGCACACCATGTCAATCTAAGCAAAAGCTGACTGATCTCAAGATTGCACGACTGCTATTTTCCAACGGCTTAGTTATTGTGGGCCACACCTCTACAAAAAAGTCCAATAACTCTTCTAGAGATCTGGACACAGATCGGGAACAAATTGGATCACAACGCTAATTTGTTTAAAAGAGTATAGTAGTTGTATATCCCGACAAGGGTAGCGCAGCATCAACAATCTTTTGCGCACACATAGTGACAGCTACATAAGTCTGCAAATGAATGCAGCCAGCTGGATCCTGGAAATACAAAGTCATTCTGTGGGATCGGAATCCGAATAGCAACAACCGTGAAGTGCGTTCAGAAAAGCAAGCAGAAAGCAAGACAAAGTACGCAGCCAGTCTGCAAATAATTCTAATAGATTAGTAATAAAACAGTTAGTCATGTACCAAATACGTGATGCAGAAAACACCACCATACAAGTCACCGTAATATACGAGGATGAAAAACTTGAAGAATCTGTGCTAATGTAAATACATACGAGCAGATAGAAAATAAACTGAAAATAGGCAACCACATCTAAGTGTGTTTACTAAGCAGTAGAGAAGAGAACGTCATAACGCATATAAAAGCAATAGCAAACAGCGCAAAGGAGAAGAGTAAATTTAAAGCAACGCTGCATAAATTTGCTATTGTCTCCGGTTCGGGCAGGACTACTGCTTACCACCAAACTCTGGAGCACATACAGACCCGGGTATCTATATCTATTTTGTGAAACGTGGCATGGAGCTGGATACGGCCGAGCACTTTGTTTTCAACTGCACCATAACCACCAGGC
Organism: Dermanyssus gallinae; assembly: GCA_003439945.1. Classification (NCBI taxonomy): domain Eukaryota; kingdom Metazoa; phylum Arthropoda; class Arachnida; order Mesostigmata; family Dermanyssidae; genus Dermanyssus; species Dermanyssus gallinae. Next base: position 100,425 of record QVRM01006645.1, read on the forward strand.
GATCACAAGTCTATCGGCAAGTTGGCGGGTCTTCATCGCAAAACAGCCTGAGTTCGATTTAAAGTTCTACAAAACAATTGTAATACCAACATTACGGCACTGTGGCCATGTTTAATCGTCTTTGAACCGGTTGGCGTAAATTCATATAATATGATTAAGATCCAATGTGTTCAGGACCGCTTCATAAAACATGCGGCTCGCAATAGCTTGGTCCAACAGTCCGCTTGCGGCTGGCATGCGTGCTGGCTGGGTTCTGTGAAGAGAAGGGCACTCGCTTCCTTCAGCGAGGAGTGTCTGGTAATCCCGTAAGTTAGCGAGTGCTAACTTATGAGATTACCAGCACAGCCACCTCTCCAGTGCTCAAAAAGTCCAACTGACGAAGAGTGGTCAGTGGGTTGGTGTCCATGGCACGCTTGTGCCCTAGCCTCATTGGTTACCAAAAAAAAGCGGCTGAACCAGCATACTGCAAGCAAGATGAAGGCGAGGAACAGGCAAAAAAACTGTCGAAAATGAGGCCACAATACGACGGCCGCGGATGCTTTGTAACAACAACAACAACGCACAACAACAACAACAACGACAATAACAACGACAACAACAACGCACAACAACAATAACAACAACAACACAATAACAACACTAACACTAACACCACCACCAATAACAACAACACAATAACAACACTAACACTAACACCACCACCAACAACAACAACAACAACAACACTAAGACCAACAACAACAACAACAACAACACTAAGACCAACAACACTAACAACAACAACAACAAGGCGCAACATTGGTATCACAACCGATGTTAGCTTGTTGGACGGGGTCGATGTTGCTGATGATGATGATGATGAAACTTTTGACTTAAGAGCTTTCCTGCCCAACTTTGCCCGGCCCGCTGGCAGATAGACTGTTGCTGTTTCCTTGCCTGTCCGTTGGCCCGGCCCCAACACTCGGACAGGTTTTTTGTGTTCTATCTCTATCGTCTGTTTCTCCTTTTTCGTCTTTGTCTTCTCCCTTGTCCTTTCCTGTGGTGTCCGGGGGGTTCTGGTTAGCTTCCTTTTAATGCCAAATATTTCCGTCTCGTAGCAGGGAGCGATATCCCCCCCCCCCAGCAGCAGCAGCGGCAGCAGCGACGCCGGCATCGAGTCTCACTAGTGGGAGGTGAGAGGGATTAAAAAGTAATTTGGCGTTTTTGTGTCTTCGTGCAGAGAGCGAGGCGGCCATTTGCCTGGCTTCGTCAAAACACTCGACACTCTCGTATGGGCTCGCTGCGGGCCAAAAAACTAGAACAACGCGCAGTCGCCAGCGGTAGTGGCTCGTGGTGGTAGAGGACTTGCTGGCCTGGTGGACCTCGCCCTGAACAGGTGTGGGCGCGCTGCCAGCGCGGCCGGTAGTGTGCTGAATGTCGCTGCTTCAGCGTCGACATCTGCGGACGGACGTCAGGGACCGGCCAACCCGGCCAGCCGGCCGAGACACCAACATTTACTTCGTTTTTCCTTTCAGTCCCTCTTAGCTCTCTCTGCTTTGTTTCCACACCGACCGCGCGCACGTGAAGAGCCAAAGATATGCGGCCACGATGGGATGAGGGTTGTACGTTGTTCGAGCACAACGCAGAGCGTGAGGCAAAGATTGAGCAACATATAGCAATGGCGAAGAGATGGGCAAGAGATGCAGGGGAAGGGGGGGGGGGCTCGGGAAAAGCGTGAAAAAAACTATATTATAAAGTCAAAGCAAACGAACACAGATGTTGGGCAAAATTACCAAAACTACGACAGGTGAGAGAGCAGACGGGGGACACTCAATTTCTCTTGGGCAGTCTCTTCGACAACCAACCACCCGAATTCGGCTGGATACTGGAATTTGTTGTGTAGCACAATTGTGCCGCACATACACCAAAACCTCATATACCCGATATCTATCAACAAGCTTTGTTATTATAACTGATTTTTTCCTGCTAGGTTCTCCTCTGTTTTCCCTTTCTCTCTTTCTCTCTATTTACCATGTTTTGTATGCGTTTGTTTATATTAGTAGCTGAACAACGAGAAGAGATTCCGCCATGTTAGCATGACAAACATAGAATATGCGCACTGAATAAAAACTAATAATGGCTATGCGGCTGACCAAGGCAAAAGAAGAACACGCGGTGCTGATTCGTTTGGTTGAGCAAACCCAGAAGTTTTTATGCTTCCGTGCAAAAAACAGCCTGCATCTTTTCATTAGTCGCCATTTAGCCAGTACAAGAGACCAAAAGCCGCTATTAATACCCTTAGTGGTTTTAGCTCTCAACACCATGGTTTGCTAACCTGCGACGTATACTAGCTGACGATCGTTCATTGAGTTCGGCGGCGTGCATGGCCGTCACAGAAGAACTGCCACAAACTGCTTAAATTGTTCTGCTGTCCAAATCGACGTAAGTTGGGTTGATTTTTATGTATTAATAAAATAGTCTATTTATTGTTCAACACTTTGTCTGATATCTGATCGAATTACCTAAGGGATTACTTCCCAATGACTCCCAGAAGACCTTTCTTAAAAAATAAAATGGAATATAAAGCATATTATTCATCGATGTATGGGGGTGGGGTAGGATGAACATGCATACGAGGTAAACTGAGCAATTAATTTTGTTGGGCTTATACGTATAACGCCCTAAGATACATATAAATGGCCAATTTCGATGAAAATATTTTGCAAGACACCAGACCAATGCATTGTAATGTTGATTAGGTCTGTGCACACGATATAGTTAGAAATCGTAGAAAGGTGACCTGTCAAACTGCTCGATATAATGTTAAAGAGATGGTGGACATTGTTGGCTCTCTGTATCCAAGGCAAGGTGCCAATATTGTGTCATATTAAACGGTAGAAAAAATAATCAATACGTATATATGACAGACGCACTGACAAGATATATCCCGTGAAGTATAAAAAAATATAATATTGTACATTTTCAAACACGTTTAGGTGATTAGATAAGTCTCCTATATGGGAGAGCAGCTCATTAGCTTTTTATAAGGATCCTATATGGGAGAGCAGCTTATTGGCCTTTGATAAGGATCCTAGATGGAGAGAACACTCCGCAAGATAAGCAAATTAATCGCTTAGCTCGGGCGTAGATATGAGCTATTTATTGATCGATGCGTCAGTCAATCTCGCCATAAAGAAGGGACAGTGCAAACCGCACGCGCGATACGATCACTCTCAATATGATGGCTTTAGTGACAGGCTAGACACGAGAAGACGTCCAGAGTGCACTGCTTGTAATGCTCGTTTTTTAAGCATGATTGTTTGGCATATGATTAAAAAGGTGAACATACCTTATTAATAATATGCCAATCGTTGCACAGTAGCCTATGTGAAGAATATGCGTTCACGTGCATATTATACATATTCGTGTCCAACAGTCTGCAAAAATGTTTCATTTCCTTCGCAGCATGTTTAGCAGTTCAGTCGATAGCTGAACTAGCAAGTTGAGAGAAGACCCATTGACGTGAAGGAAGCACTACTTGTGTCTGATGTATATGTTTATAATTTTACCCAATTTTACCCTGGTTGCTAATAAACCATACTATTATAAATATGTTCCATTAAAACTATAGCAGATGACATTCGCCGTTAACATACTTCCTTTTTTTTTATCACTATCGTAATGTCAGCCTTAAACCTATAAACCATCCGCATTGAACACTTGATCAAGTTTTGACAATACTAGAAGTCAAAAAAAGATTCCGAAAGACGGAGCATTTATGAAGACTCGTGTGTACTAAGGCTTGGCGGGACTGAAAAAAATACTCATTTTTGATTACAATTACTCATATAAGAGCCATACTAGCCTACGCAGATGCTGCGTTACACATTCAGTACAAACATTCTGTTTATGAGTAGATATGTCTGTCCGTTTAGTCAAATATAAAAAGCAGTAATAAGTTAGATAAACGCTGTGCTGTAAGTGCAACCTCGCTCACTTGGGATAGGTTCGTATGTATTCGTATACTTGTTTCACTCCCGTACGATTTCGTGCGCAACTAAGGTTTCCCCTGATTGCCCCTGCTAAAGGAGCCATCCTAATTTGCTGTACATATGCTGCCGAGCATTATCAGCAAGAAAGTTGTTGTGTTACTCATTCATTGTCTGCTCTCGTCCATGATAAGGCGTGACACACTCTCAACAAACAGACGTCTATACAACATGTCCATAGCAATACCAAAATTAACAGTGCACTTGACAGCTTCTTGCTCAAAACTAGCGCAGAGCTCCGTCGCGTGTTATGGACGCCACTGCTAATGAAGGGAGCCATTTTTGGACCCGCAGGCGACACACCAGTGAAAAGCTCCTTTCTTCGTAGCGCTTGGCAGGTTTCAAACACAACGTAAGTGCTCTGCAATGTATGTTCTTGGCTGTCTTACTAGTGAAGGGATAGCTTTTTGCTCGTGGAAAACGCGTTCTCTTTGATATGGCAAGCGTTTATTGTTCTGTGCAATATTCTACGGAGGACTTTAGTAGTTTTATACCTGATGTTAAATACTTTTTCTACATTTGTTTGTGTTTTATACTGAATGAGTATACATTTCTCCTTTTTCTACATGTCATATATACATGTTGATTCACGAAATGCTATCTCAAGTTTTATTATATATATATATATATATATATATACATACATATAGCAGCGAAGGCGAGCACGGCCGAGTGTGCAAACGTATTGTAAATGATTTAATATATCATTGCAATATATATATATATATATATAGATATACATCTACTTATCTGTTTGTTTGCAGTGTATCTAGAGTTTGAATATTTATGCGGCACATACACACATTCCATAGCGTGCCAGCTAGTAGGCAATCTGTCTTGAAGTAGATAGAGGCAGACCTATTTGGCAATCGTCTGTCGTGAACAGACATCATCCGACGAGAATACATTCTTATTGCTGGTTTTCTCCAGCAGCCGCTGAGCTGGGTCGATTCGTTCCGGTGCGGCCTGCTGCAATAGTGATACCAGTGACAGAGGTGGGAATCGAGTATAAAACGGGGCATGGGACACACACATATATATATATATATATATATATATATATATAGGCATCGTCTAGGTCGAGCGTTTTCATACTTTTACAGGCGGCAGTTAGGCAGCAACCTATTTGGAAGTGCGTGAGAAGTAGTCATCTATATGCATCTCTGTATGTAGATATAAATGTGAAAAACAGATATATATATATATATATATATATATGTGTGTGCACGAGCACAGAGCCAGGAATGGAAACAAGGCGGGCTTTTCAGGCGGGACAAATAAAAATCAAACGGGCGACTCTTTGCTATGTCTCGTTGACACCGAGAGGGCCGAGTTGGACGGGCGGGTTGTTTTGCTGCCGGCCGTCTGGTGGCTAAGCGAGATGGTTGTCTTTCCAACCGACCGATTTATGATTGTATATGAATGAGCCGCCAGCAATGTTGTCGAGCTTACACGATCTCACGGTGCTGTAAGCTGCTGTTGCTGCTGCTGCTGGTAATCATTACGACAGTCGTAGAAATTGTGCTGTTCGCGGCGGTGGCGCCGGCGGCGGCTGCGTCCCTGATGAGCGTGCCGGCGTTTACGGCGTTCGGGCGCGTTTCTTGTGTTGCGGCGGCGGCGGCGGGACCAGTGGCGACGACAACGCACAGAGTGATACGCGCGCTGATCACATCCGGGTGGGGGAGCAGTTTGTTGTTGTTGAAAGTGAACAAGTACACAACAGAGATAGATGTGAGATGAATACACGACTTTTATGACGACCTACGACTACGATGCTATATAACGGTCTGTTCGTATGTATATATAGGCGTGCTGGCCAGCGTAGTAGTGGTGGTAGTAGTAGTAGTAGTAGTAGTAGTAGAGTCGAGCCCGGTAGCGTGGTGGCTTAAGTCTGCGCCTCGCAACCGGAGGAGACACATAGGTGCGCGGGTTCGAACCCCACCGTTGCACATTGGAATTTATAGGGTCCGTCTATGAAGCAATGTGAAAAACAGTATCGTGGACGTTAAATCTTGGCTGAGGGTCAGCCCGAAAACTTTACTTTAGTAGTAGTAGTAGTAGTAGTAGCAGTATATAGTAGTGGTAATATAAAAAATGTTTAGTGGTAATAGTAGCAGTAGTAGAAGTGTGCGTGCGGTGTCCCGCCTGTTCAGTGCTCTTGTTGCGAGAGTCTGATTGGAGTCGTTCTGCCTGTTCTGAATTGTATTCGAATTGAGACTTCTAGCCAATACACACACACACACGTATGTATATGCATGCATATTTGGATATACAGGGTCCCTGAATTTGCCAAAAAATGTTGTATCGATGTTTTTATTCTGACATATCTTCACTAAATCTGTGGTTGCAAACGTCCCAGCCATCCTATCGACAATCATACCTGCAAGTTTGGAAGAAAATGTTGCACCTGCATTACATTACATTCTACTATAGCTCAAAGCTGAGCAAATCTTGTATTGAAAATAATTCTCAAGAAATAAAACTCTTTGCGATTTTTCGTTTAGCTCTCACGCTCAAGTACTTATTTTCTGTTAAAAAAAAAGAAAAACGAATTTCCAATGGAATAAAGAAAATGCCAAACAAAAATTTTGTTTGAGAATTATCTTTATTGTTCTTTATTTGTTCTGCTTTGAGCTAACGTAGAATGCAATGCAACAGATGTAAAATGTTCCTTTAGACACGCAGGTATGACTGATATATCGATGAATGGTGAAGATATGTCAGGTTAAAAAGCTTGATGCAACCACATTTACTAATTTCACTCTCACTCCAAATGAAGACATTTCCGCTCCCTTGCTCCGTAAAAAAAATTCCTGAGTTGTACACGACCCCAAAATTTGTTGAAAGAATTCTGGGAGACCCTCTATTATATGATTCTTCCCCTTCGTGTTGCGCCGGCGCTACCGGTGGTATCCGAAAAAATATATGCCGATGATGAAAGAATGTATTCAAGCAAATCAGTTTTTAGTACAGATCTCACTCAGACCTTGATGACCTGAACTTAAAACTGTCAATTGATAAATGTACCGACGATGGCAACCCTCAGCAAAACTATAGCATTGAATTTCGTTAGTCGTTGGCCATTTTTTTAGGTCTAAGACTGTCGTCAATGATCTTGGAGTAATTACATCGGGAGGTCACAATTATTCTAAACATGTAGGAGATGTTATTCTTAGACGTGCGTGAAGGGCAAATTAAATACTGTAAACGACCTTAATCTTTACACTTATTTTAAATATAATCGTCTTAGTTAAAGTTCATAGTTTCCGCGTACTTGCATCAGTACCATTTTATGAGATCTGGAATTATTGATCTTCGTCACGACCCTGATGCCTCTCGTGGTGCTTCAGTACATTCAGCCCCTTAGTTCTGCAGAATCTTTTTGTATGCATCATTCTTTCTAAGTGTCTGATCCTGAAAATATTCTTCCCTATTTCTTTTGACCACGGTATCACGGATATGCAGTTGCCGGCAGCCCCTTCTTTTAATAAACATGAGCGCCTCGCTCTTTTCCAGTGCTAACAGTAAGTGGTCGGATCTCATCCATTGACTGACCTCCTCCAAAACGTCTTTTGCTCAGGCCTCCAACAGGCTCGCGGTGAAGTTTTTCCTCCACCGCATTTAAGATCACTTCCCAGTTAACGCTGTTAGGCACATTCTTTACGCCCAACAATATCAGAAAGCAAATATTACGAGCTCTGGGGCTTTTCTGTCTGTCTCTCCTCCGAAAGCGAAACTTGCCGTTCCTCGATTGTGTTGTTATGTCTGCCCGCGAGGATCGACCCCGCGGCTTTAGCAACCATGTTAAAGAGACAGATGGACCTGTTGACTGAGGCCAAGCCTCCGTTTCAAGTTTTACCTTAGTCTCCCTTGTTTCCAGGTAACTATTAGCATCACCTTTGGTCCCTCCTTTCAGAGCGGTGGAAATATGTGCTTATTTTGCAGATTGCTCATCCCAGATTTTTAGGTAGAACATACAATTGATTTTGGCTGAACTAGGCTAAGTGACCTGCCACAGAGCATGCGTAGCACTTCGTTAGTATATATTAGCAAACATAGCCCTTCCGTGGTGCAGTTCTTGCTATATGTCTAGTGGTTTTGCAGCGAGAGCACCTACGGTCTCGGGGCATTTCTTCAGCATAGTCCTTTGCTATACGGCCCATCTTTTTTCACCTTGTGCAGCATGGGAGACCGATCCTTTTAGTCGCCCTGAACGTTAACCGCTCCACAATCAGACGTCTTATCTTTAGTAGGGCTTCCCCGATCTTTCTACTTATGACCAGGGTAAAGATCAAGCCTCCGCTTGCTCCTCTGTGTGGGACCTCTGCTTTTACCTCACCCTTGCCATAAACCTGGCTTTTAAGGGCTTGCTTCAATTCCTCTTTAGAGGTAGTCTCGAGGTCATGGAGGAGCAACTTCATCCCGTGCGTCTCGTTGCCGGATTTCGACGTTCACGTTCGCTAAGATGTTTAGCCTGCTTGCAATGTGCCGCATTTCTCGTTTTCTTTCCCCCGGACTGTGTGCCGGATGTCTCTAGTAGCCGCCCCATCAAACTGAATTTGTACTCCAAACTGGTCTGAGCAGACTTTAGCTTTCAGTTGCGGCATAAAAGCCACCATTCATTTGGAACCACTTCCCGATCATGCTAAACCTAACCTGTGAAGTTTTTGCAAAAATTCACGAATCATGTTTTGAAAAGACCGGTTATGTCCGACGTGATTTGCACGATGAGCTGGCCAACGTGTCGTATAGCGTGTCATTCTTTATGGTATTTTCTCACAATTTCTATGCGTTCCTCCGTCGTAACTCTCCATTTTACAGCGTAAGAACGTTATATATTATATATATATATATATCGGTGAAAGCACCAAGATTCATGAATTTCCTATGTGCCACGCGGAAAACCAATAGGCAATAGCAAAGAAATTGTCATAATAACAACACGTAAAAAACATTTATGAAGATCGGATGCCACAAGAAATCTGAGATTTTGGCTTAAAATTGAATGTGGCCTGGTCTATAGGCCTGTATAGTGACATCGGACTGCTGCTTATTAAGCACAAGTAAGCAAAATGATGTTGTCGTCCGCTGGATGCAGGCGGCAGGAGTCGCTTTTGTTTCCGCTAAGAGCGAGGTAGTACTCCTGGTATGACGGAGGAAGAACCAGGAGATCGGACTCGTTAATATGGGAGGTACCTCGAGGTCACCCTAGCCAGGGGTATCAAGACAATCAAGACAGCAAGCAACTTCGCACGGCTCATGCCTAATAATTGCGGACCACGACAATTCGAACGGCGCATATTCATGTCCGCGGAGTCGGTTGCCCTGTACGGAGCTCCGGCCTGGCCCTTTGACACCCTAGAATTCGCCGCTAACAGGACCCGCTTGCGTCGGGCCCAGAGGGTCGGAGCTTTCACGGTAATCGCGGCGTATCGGACGGTAAGCGCAATGGCGGCGCTGTAGCAACGATCCCCTAGGATCTGGAAGAAGCCAAACGCCCCGCTCATGAGGTAAATTCCCGCGCAAAAAGGACGAGGAGGTGCCTCAGGCTCCAATCTGCGCGTCGTAATCCCCAACGTCAAAGACTGGCTGTACCGCCCGGGAGGTCAACTCATTTTTTACACGATGGAGATCCTGACAGGCTATGGCGACTTCCAGTCCTACCTGTTCAAGATCGGGAAGGCTCCCAGCTTCAAGTGCATCCACTGCGGCGATGTACCGGAAGACATCTCAGATCACACTGCACTGAGGTGTTCAGCATGGGTAGAGAAGCGCGCCCCTTCATCGCTTTTAATGGATACACAGGCTTTCAACTTATGTGACCTCTGCCAAAAATAATAGAATTGCTTTCACACTGGAACCCCATAGATGAAGCCTTCAAAGCCATTTTACAGAAGAGGATGAGCGCCAACCACTTAAGGCGCCCCGCTCCCCGTGGCTCCTGGAGAACATCCTCCTGGGGAACCATCAGGACTAGTAGACTCGCCCCCCCCCTCCCTCCCCTGACTGTTTGATGCGATGCGCAAGCAGTTCCCAATCGGGGACAGAGACACAACTGGCTTTTAGTTAGTTGGAGCGTCACACTACCGACCCACTCTTGCAGGATGCTTCCCCGCAGTGGCGACCGTGTGTGCAAACGCATTTCTCAGTTAGTCCTCTAAAAAATGCATGTGTGCATATAGCAGCGATGTACAATTCAGTGCATAGATTTATGAATAAAGTATTTCTAGGAGCCAGTACTCCAAGTACTAGGCACGAATCATGAAACACGTCATCCTCGAAGCGCCTTTTGCCTGATAATGGAAAAAATACTATTGCGATTTGTGAGGCTCTCCCAGGTAAAGCCGTTACGTTCAAAGAGATTACTAGTTAATTGCACGCAGGCCGCTAGGGATTACGGTCCTAGCTCACTCACCGACACCAAGGAGAGCCATCTGTCTCTCGGCCGGTGTCGGCCACCGGCTCGACGTGCCTTTAAACATTGGCCTCCGTAAAACGTGTAAGCTCACCCTCATAGCCACGGCGATGTCACCGTCACCGCATCATTATAAACCGTGATTAAACAACGTAGCCGGATGGTAGTAGTGGTGATGATGGTGAGGTCTTATGTTTGTGGAACCGTACAGTTAAGCCTTCTACTCTTTATACGGCGGACCAGACTTAGGACTTCTGTATGCAAACACAAATTAATTAAAGCCGGAACAGTCTGCACTGGACAGTATGCACTGGCTTTTTCTAGCTAGTACTAGCGGCACAGTGGCGCCTGTCTGGCAACACTGTCCAGCAGAACGCTCAAACAAGCGTTAAAGTAGTAGAATAATGTTTTATGTTTGTGAATGTCTCTGTCTTGGTGCGTCTAGACTACGTATTTGCTGAATACGTACTTTGGAATATATATTTCAGAATAATACCTCAAAACAATGTACTTCAGTGGTTTTGGTGGCTGGCCCGGCCCTCCGATATGTTCGGTGGTTAAAATTGCTGCCACACTCGAGTATGTGAGGACTGCGGATCAATTTTTGCTCAAAATTGCGAATTTTGCTGAACTATGTGTGAATAACAATAATACTCTCGCTGCATAACGACGTTGCAAACGAGACTGATAATTGCATCATATTAATGTTTGAGGATATATATAAATATGCTGGAAGGCGCAAATTGTTTGGTGATGGCACCTGTTCGTACTAAATACATATCCGTCGTTAAATATATATATATATATATATATAAAAGCACATACTACAATAAAAGTTCTATGCACGCGTAGGAGCGAGGTCGTCGTGAAAACAGACAGTAGTTGCGGTGGAAACCAGAGACGTCTCGTTTTTTTGCGAGTTTGGACAATCTTCTTCCTTCCCCACCCAAAGCTATGGAGTGAATATGAGCAAAGCCCCTATGTGGCACGTGGTCGCACGCGTGGCATGCGCTAACATACTAATGTATGTATATACGAGGTGTGTTCAAAACGTATCGCGACTTTTGAATTTTCGCGGGTTACGTATATTCGAATTTCGATTTTTTGTGGCGTTATGTTGGTACTCATGTCTCTCACTTATGCCGACAAGCTCGGCCATTTTGAATGTTCACTTAATTGTTGACAGCTGCTTTGCTTGCACGTGTTTTGGATCGTCTTCGATTTTTACCTATTCAAAAAAATGGATCAAAGAACCTGTATCAAATTTTGTGTGAAAAACGAAATTAAGTGCGCGGATGCATTCCGAATGTTGACTGTGGCATACGGAGAAGCTACCTTGGACCGAAGCAACGTTTATCGGTGGTACAAAATGTTCTCAGAAGGCCGAGAAGATGTGAACGACGAAGAGCGTGCCGGACGCCCGAGCACTTCAACAACAGACGAAAAAATTAATGAAGTGGAGAAAATGGTATTGGCCAATCGTCGAATCACCGTTAGAGAAGTTGCTGAGGACCTAAACATATCGATTGGCTCGTGCCATTCGATTTTTATCAATGATTTGGGCATGAGACGGGTCGCCGCGAAATTCGTACCAAAATTGCTCAATTGCGACCAAAAACAGCATCGCATGAACATTGCTAATGAGATGTTGGACTCTGTCCGCGACGACCCAAATTTGCTCCAGAGGGTCATAACTGGTGACGAATCGTGGGTTTATGGTTATGACGTGGAAACCAAAGCTCAATCATCTCAATGGAAGCTGCCGCACGAACCAAGACCCAAAAAAGCGCGCCAAGTTCGGTCGAATGTGAAAGTTTTGCTGACAGTTTTCTTCGATTGCAGGGGCGTGGTGCATCATGAGTTCTTGCCACAGGGTAGAACGGTCAATAAGGAATATTACCTGCAAGTTATGCGCAATTTGCGCGAAGCAATCCGCCAGAAACGCCCGGATTTGTGGAAGAACAAAAATTGGCTTTTGCACCACGATAACGCCCCTGCTCACACATCGTTGCTTGTGCGCGAGTTTTTGGCCAAAAACAACACACTAATGATGCCGCAGCCACCGTATTCCCCAGATCTGGCCCCCTGTGACTTTTTCTTGTTCCCTAAACTGAAGAGGCCCATGAAAGGACGTTACGCTACGCTTGACGAGATAAAGACGGCATCGAAGGAAAAGCTGAACAAGATAAAAAAAAATTTTTTTTGAAGTGCTTCGAAGATTGGAAAAACCGTTGGCACAAGTGTATAATATCTCATGGGGATTACTTTAAAGGGGACAAAATAGATATTCATGAATAAATAAAAAAAAATTGAAAAAACACAAAAGTCGCGATACGTTTTGAACACACCTCGTATATATATATATATATATATATATATATACAGGTAGTTCTACAAGTTCTTAAAATGAGCTTTTCAGAATTCGAATTTTTTCGCGTTTTCACCGCTATTGGAAACGGCAACTTTTCGAATGCTAGCAGTCAAAATATTATGGTGATTGGCCGTTGCGATTTCGTTTGATCGCTTTTCCCGTGCAACGTATCGGCGTGATTTTGAAAAATTGAGAAAAAAGAGTTTCGAGTGGTTATCAAGCGTTTTTATCTCAAAAGTTGGAATGCGACCCAAGTGAAAACTGAGTTAGACGAGGTGTACGGTGACTCTGCGCCATATTTTGCCACTGTTTCCAACTGGATTAATGAGTTAAAAAGAGGTCGCAGGAGCACCGAGGATGAACTACGTTTAGGACGCCCAAAAACGGCAACTGATGAGGAAAACGTGGAAAAAGTGCGGAAAATCGTTGCCGCAGATAAGCGAGTGAACATTAAGGAGATATCGGAGGCCTTGGGGATCAGTTTGGGTAGTGTACATTTCATCCTGCACGAGAACTTGAAGATGAAAAAACTCAGAGCAAAATGAGTGCCGCATTTGCTCAACCAAGGCCAAACAGACGCGCGTGTTTCCGCTTCACAGCGAAATTTGGCTAAGATGTCGAAAAATCCTTCGGATTTTTGGCGCAGATTCGTGACCGTCGATGAAAGCTGGGTCCATCACTACACTTCCGAGACCCAAGAAGCATCTCGCCAATCGTGTGCACCTGGTGAAGGACCTCCGAAGAGGGTGCGGACAACGGCATCGGCCGGAAAGATTAATTCTGGAATAATTCTGGTCGACTACCTTGAGAGCGGTAAAACGATCACGGGAGAATATTATGCAAGACTGTTGGACTGCCTGAAGCAAGAACTCATCGTGAAACGGCCCGCTTTGCAGAAGAAGGTTGTCCTGTTTCACCAGGACAATGCTCCCGCACACAAGTCGCGGCAAGCAACGGCAAAACTGGCCCAACTGAGGTTCGAACTTATTGAACAACCTTCCTATTCTCCAGACCTGGCCCCCTCTGATTATTTCCTCTTCAGACATTTGAAGAATCGTCTCGGTGGAAAGCGTTTTTTCCAGCAATGAAGAGGTTACAACTGCTGTCAATGCCTATTTTCAGTCTAAAGACGCAGAATTTTACTCAAGAGGTATAAATGGTCTGAAATCTCGGTGGGAAAAGTGTATTGAGCTTCTCGAGGAGTATATCAAATAAGAAAAAATTAAAAACAAGATTTGGAAAATTCTTGGTTTTCATTTTAAAAACTTGTGGAACTACCTGTATATATTATATATATATATATATATATATATATATACTAGATATATATATATATATATATATATACTAGATATATATATATATATATATATATATATATATATATATATATATATATACTAGATATATATATATATATAGATCTCCAACAAAATCATAATCAGTGTTAACGCCTATTTTGACGTTGATCGCTTAGTAAAAAAGCATAGATCGAATTAGTTAAGATGATGAAAATTATAAAAATCCACCCAAGGGTTCATTAAAAAATCTTTGGCGTGTTACTTTTTGGTACTGATTTGTGCTGGTTCGAAGTTGGAGGCATCAGTGAGCCATTTGCTTTTGACAACGCTTTCGGGATAGCACAAATAGTGAACGTTGAAGCACAAAAAGAGAATGCACAAACAGTGAATTGGATAGATATTTAGTATAGATCCCATTACGTGTGGTTCAAATAGGACGAAGGGGATGAAGGTCGACGGAGAAATGAGGTGGTTATCACTGAGATCTAGCCACAATTATGCTAAACCGTAATTGGAAATAGGCTTAAAAAATAGTATGCCTACCAAGCCTAGAAGAGTAAACATTCTCCGCATAGAATTCGCCCATGACTAATTTATGAAAAATCAACATTTCAGTATCAAATAAATAGAAACTGCATATTAGTTGAATTTACGCTGTAATATTCCGCTCTTGTGAAGACGCCCTGTATCTGAGGTCAACCTTGCACTCTACAAGACACACGTACTGAAGAAAGCAACAAGAATAGGCGCTTAGTTACAATGTTTGTTGTGCAAATTTTCTCAATTAAGGAAGTTTTACAATGTTGCTCCACCATACGATTGCAAACTACGCGGAAGTCACTAAAAAGTGTCTAGCCTCCCAACAATGCGTGTATGCGCACCTGCTGATCTTGCTACAATTGAGTGACAAACGTAGCAGCGGTACGTGACTATTATATGTATACCACTATTTGGGTAACAATTACTATATATAACATATCTTACAACGAAAGTGCATCACGAGAAGGCAAAGCGATGTTATAATTCTCATTTTCTTTGGTTTATGTTTAAACGATCTCCCAAAGATTCGGAAGTATCGCGTACGATGACACACAATGGCAACTTGAAAACGACTCACGATCAGCAAAGCGTTCATGGGCGATACGGATATCCTCATATGTAAAGGATATGGAAAAAGGAGCTATTTTCCTGGTTTATAACATAATTAAAATAATAATTAATTGGCTGTCTTTAAGAGCTGCTACGTGGGACTGAGTCGTCCGGTCATATAGATAATCACCAAAAGCAGAATTAACTAATTAAAGAAAATATCTATTATTAAATATTTTTAAAAATTGCAAGACTCCAGACGGTTGTACGCATAACGTTTTGCTTAGCGGTGTGAAAATGCATTTATTGCAACGTAATGATGTAGCTGAATATCGGTTAGATGCTCTGACCCCACCTGATAAAGCCGGCAAGAAACTCTCTAGAAGTGGCAGCAGGCGTGGAATGGCATGCCAAATGATGCTCTGGGAGTGTAACCCTGACACTTTATTGCGGACCGACAGGGGCCACGGGGAGACAACCTATTACCTGACCTAAATCTCAACAGGTCATTGTTGTTTCTAATCGTATCTCCAAAAGATCAAGGAAGCGCAGGAACCAAGGTGTGTGACAGGCAAAACGGGCGAGGTGGACGACGTCACTCACACCGTCTAGCCTCAGCCCAAGACCATCTCGCAAAGAACAACAAACATATGCGAACGGCTTCCAGAACGAGACTAGATTAGTGCTTGTGCTGATAGCAGGGATGTGTGAAGACGAGCAGAGGTGGCAACGGGGAGTACAAATGATAGAGAATATCATGCATAAAAATGAAGACCTGGAAAGCGAGAAGAAGCAGATGGAGGCAGAGTAGCAGCCGACTACAATAACTCTAATTATATATATATATATATATATATATATATGCAAAGTGCAAAACATTCCTGTTGGTTTTTAAATCAGTTTGCCATATCACGAGTGTGGTCGGTCTACTACAAAAGATATACTCTAAGTTCTACGGGGTTTTAAATAGTCCTAATAAAATAACACGGTTAGAATTTAGGACATTGGTTGACCACGTGTTTCACGATTTAACGTCCTTGGAGGATATATGTGTAACAATTGTTTCGCGACCAGATCATATTGGAATTGTTATAAATCTGAACACCATCCAAAAGCCTTCAATCAGTAACGAATTTAGAACAGTGTATTCATATTAGGAAATAGGTTAGAAGCTACATTTAAAAGATTGAACAGAATATTTCCAAACAGCTGATGCTAATAAATTAGCAAGTTACCTGATTAGTGCGTAGTATAAACATGAATTATTTGTCAAAACAAATAACCAAATACAAAGAGAAAACGTGCACCTCGGGAAAAAAAATGTCAAGTAGGGTTTGTCATTTAGACCGCGATCATGATGAATGCAAAAATGTAGTTTGTAGGAAACTAAATACCAATTTCGCCTCTTTCTACAGAGTGTTAATAATGGTGACAATCAAGATGTGCAGAATCAAATATATACTAATTTTGCTAAAGCTGGCAATAAAAGTTGCAGAGTCAAATGGATACAAATACGAGGCTTTTAACTGATTGATCGATCGTTAATGATCAATGTGTATTTGCAGCATGGTCAGCTAAAATTATATGAACATTAAAAACATGATCTAATTAATGCAGCAGCCAGCAGTAGGTAATAGGGGAATACTTGGTAGTTTAGTAAAAGTCTTATTTTTGTATTTTTGTTTGAGGCCACTACGAACGAGCCACCTGTGAGGTAGGCGTTAACATTTTTGAAGAAAAGATATTTCAGACTCATCAAGGTACTTTAATTACATTTTTTGGCAGTCCTGCAAAGCATCAAAATCAGAATAGATGACTGAGTATGCGAACTTTCCTCTTTTCTTCAGACTACGGGCGTTGCGCAGGGTGACAATTTGATCCCGTTATGTTTCGCGGTCCTTGATAAGATCCTGCTCTAAAAAAATCGGGGTCTGAGGAATCTGGTAGACGTGATATTGTACGCAGATGATCTCGTCATCTCTGAAAAGAGTCGCTTTCCCCAGGCTGCCTTCTAATTAATGAAGATTGCGTACCTCAAGCGAGGTGTAGGCCTCCATCGCTGAGCCCGCAACCGACCTGTCTATCTCCTTATGGACACCCCCCTATTCAAGCTACGATGACGCATCGACTTGCCGGCATCTACTAATTACGTCAAGATCCTTAAAACGTGGGAGTGCAAGTTTGCTAAAATCAATGCGGATTTCCTCAGCACCGGAGCAATGCAAAACCACACATGGAAGAGGCCGAGCCGGTCTAACCGCCATGTGGTGACTAGGTTCGCCGTGCGCGACCTTCGGATTCCATGATTTCTAGGTCTCATATGTGTGCCTACGTTATAAACTACCATACGGTAGATACCATACTGCCTCCTAAACTTTAGTCAGTTTAGATCACCAAGCTTGCGTCGTATCTTCATAGTTTTACATACATATTATTTTATGTGTCCAAATGTGTGTATGTAGACATATTCCTGTTATACTTACATACAAACATTTGGACACATAAAACGTCTGAACTGTGCGAAAGTTCCACAACATGTGTGATAATAAACAAATTATATGTATATATATATATATATCGTTCGGAAGTTTGTGTGGGCCTATGAGGTACTTGTTCACCATGCCAGCCCACATGTTTACGGAGAAACGCCTCTGATGCGGTCACTGTGTAGTATATATTATTAACACACATCCTAGTTTGTAGTGCATTTGGATCGAATTATCACAATGGCTTGGTTTAGCGTGGTGTTTACCCATGGATCTGTACAATAGTTCCCTAGCCTGCGTTTGGTTTAACCTACCTCTTACCGCATTAGTTTATCACCAGAACCTAATACCTTGGCCAAGGACATTATTCTCACACCTCCTAGCCCGTCGCATGTCAGCACGATATGTCCCATGAGTTCCTCTTATATATCACACGCTCTACACCGAACGTTCTCAATTTTTCAGTTCAATTCAATCGAATATGTGGCCACCGACCGATCATCGTCTATTCAGCGCACCGGTCCTGCAGTACCTTACACCTTGATGCAACGATACGGTTTCTATTTGGAGCAAGTGTGGCTAGTACCGCTTCATTCAGGCTAATATTTGACAATGAAAATGAAGGGTTGAATGGTATTGCACCATATTTTTTATTGAAATATTTGTTCTTTCTGTTTTTGTTCAATCATGGTCAATAATAATCCGCTCGGGTATTCACCATGTCTAAATTGAAAACTATAAAAACAAATTGAAGCTTGGCAGCTTCATGTCTTAAACCCATGACCTCCCGAATGGAAGGCATTGGCTTTGCCACGAAGTTTCCTTGATCGGTATTTCTTTCAAATTCTGTAAAGCATCTCCGATTTTTCTTGTTCGCGTCTTTTTCGTATATTTAAATAGTTAATTGTTAGATTTTGTCTGCCGTCCAACTTTGTTTTCCTTTTTTTTCCCACGACGCGTCTTCTTATATTTCTATGGGGTGGAGCAATGACCTCCAAGCCCTCTCTTGCGGTTCCCGTAATTTCTACTCCCCATCTCCCACCATTACCCCCGTACGATCTCCGGAATTTAACCGCATGCCATTGTTACAAATGTGTTTTGCCGTCTCTCCCTGTTGCCGTCCCTGCTGTTGTTGTACCGGTAGATCATCTGTGTTCTTTCTATGAATTCCTTTTGTTGTTCCTATTGTAGCCTCTTAATGTAATGGTATATTCGTCGGTTGAGTTGTCTTTGTTTTTCCATTTCTGGCCATTTCTGTTGATCCATGGTAGTCTACCTGGATGACCTGAAAAAAACATGTTTCTTCTGCTGGCAATTCTAATAATCAGCACTATCTGCAAAAGTGCTGGCATTAGTGCGGCCTTACCTCGCTTTTGCGGGATTGTAGCCGCTATTATGCTATAACTCTTTTCAATTCTTTCCCCTTGCGCCTGGTGCAATGCATCACCTTGTTCGTCTTGTAATTGCCGTTCTCTTGTAGTTGCAGCTCGTGTTTCTGGCGCAGTCATGTCAGAGTTTGCTGGTGTTGTATGTTCCTACTCGCCCACATAGGGAGGTAAAATGGATTGAGGATCTCGTGGAATGTTCGGTAGGCGCTTTTTACGTGCTTACGGAGTCCCTTGGCGACCTTGAGCGCCATGATCGAGCGCCCTTCCCCCCGGCCATACATAGACGTCGTTCCTTGCAAAGTATTATGCAACCATTCCAGCCTCGGCTATTTTCACCAACAAACTGCCCGCCCGTTTGACAGTATCTCGAAAGAGCTCATTGAGATCGTCCGCCAGTGTGCGTACCTTATACATAGCACTGCATAGTAACAAACTATACAGTGTTAAGTATACCAAGATGCACTATACAGATGAAGAAGTTTAGACCTCGCTTGACGCACATGTTTACTACATGCTGTAACTCTTTGTTCACATTTATGTGCGCCAGTTGTTGTTGGTGCTCCTCGGTGGCGATAAGCGTATCGTTGAGTCCGCTTTGGTATATCACTGTTCTCGCGCCTTCGTCTGCTTAAATCCATGTAAAGGTAAAGTTGTGTGTTATATGTGGAACACATTATTTTTAACTAGTTTTTTTTTAAAAAGAACTTTGGAATTATATATCCTCAATCCTAGTAGACACATTGCTAACATTATACATTTTGACATGTTGTTTTGTTGCTCTCTCGTAAGTATACGTACTATATCACACAGTAATGCTTATTTGACATATCAATACCTGCAAGGTTACTGATATTCAGGCAGGGATATCCCAGATTCATGTGCGATCTCGTGGCGCAGTTTTTTCTCCAGTTATCTTAGTGCTTGTTAATTTTTTCTTAGGCCTGGCGGCCACACAGGCGAAGCGCAGTGCAGAATCTGTAGCACGTTCATACTGAGGATATCATTGGTTACGGTAACATCCTACATGAATATACAATTGGCACCAATGAACTGCTTGATCTGAAGACTTCTAAGTCACCAATAAACTGCCTGATCTGAAAACTTCTAAGTCACCAATGAACTGCCTGATCTGAAGACTTCTAAGTCGCCAATGAACTGCCTGATCTGGAGACCTCTAAATTTAGTTAAATATTTGTTGTGCGGGTTTCCGCTTATTTTGTCCCTAAGAAGCGGCTAGAGTTGCGCACTCCTTATACTATTTTGTGCGTCGTCGAGTATCTATTTTTCCCGTTTGATGATTCCGGAGTAAGAGGTAAAATCAAGGCCCATCTATGCGTCTTAGTATTAGCTTGCCGATAAGCCAGGCAGGATAATCAATTGACCCTTCCAGGCTCGACGACATACTCGATGAAAGCAACAAAACAAACCTACTTGCGTAATCATCCTTACGCATTTTTATTGCGTGATGGCGCAACTTAGAGTCGGTTCAGACTTCCTTAATGCAATTTATGCGCATAAAGTCGCGTTATCCCCATAGGCACTTTCGGCAGTTTCGGCCATTCCACCATGGCTATCTCTCTCTGTTATGGCCATTGCCGTCATCTTTTTTCACTTGGGAATGCCTGCACGAGAAGATCCACGATATTTGCCCGTATTTTCTCAAAAGCGTTCATGTCCCATTCAGGAAAAAATAAGTGCTTTTTAAGTGATTTCTTGTTCGAACTTGTCGGGACAAGTCAATTAAAGTTGTCGAAAATGTTTTGTTGTTAGCTTTGTGTTTTAAAATTACTAGCAATCTTCGTTTTTTCTGGCGCGATTTTCCAATGTCCTGTACGTTGTTATGCTTCTTCGAGAAGTTATACGCACTCGTTGGTGGGCAGCTTTTCCCTCCTTATTTGTTTGTTAAGCAGGCTTAAGCGTCGGCGTTCGGCTTTAGCTTCGGTACGGATTCCTGAGATCTTCCTTTCTCTGATACCTGTCGTTATTGATATTACGATGTCTCCATCATCATGCACGCCATACGTGTCTATTTCGCGTTAGTTGTGTAATTGTTCTGTCCTTCTGTTTACTCGAACGTGCTCGACTGCAGTTCACTGTGTAGCAATTCCGATGCCACTAGATTAATTCTATTGCGATGTAATGCAGATTATCGTAGTTATCACTTTGTACGATCCCAACTCTCTCTCTGAAGCAGAATCTCTTTCTTTCCCTCTCTCTATCATTTAAAATGTTATCTTCAGTTCTAAATCGAATAAACATTTGCCTAACTACAGCCTCATTATGTTCTTTATTTTTGGCCCTCTTTTCTCTAATCTGTTCGCTGTAAAAAGTGAGTCCCCTTGCACATTGCAATCAGTCGTTGAGCGCGGACTACGAGCACGCTTGCCGAAATCGACGCTTTCTGCCAAGGTGGGCCGAGGCACCTGTACGTTTCTCATTTGGCGGCTGAGCTGCGAGTCAACACTGGCAAAGTCACGGCGTCGGTTGCTTGTCGCCTGTTGTAGTCGATTGGTTTCCAATTGAGCCCTGCAGCTGTGGCAGCCGGGGCAGTAGGCCCCGGCAGGAATTCAGCCACTGATGCGAGGTGCAATGAAGCCCCAGCAGCCCTGCAGGTTGCTGGGGCCGAGCAGGAACCGAGTCAAAGCTGCGAGGTAACGGTGGTGGTTATTTTCCAATCCGCCCTCGGATGGATGGCAACCTTGCAGCGGCGAGAAGAACGCCATCGGCAGTTAGTTGCCAGACACCGTGCAGGTCGAACGCCCAAAGGCAAAAGCAAATCAATGTATGTGTATGTAGGTGTGTTTGTATGTATGACTGTGTCTGTGTAGGCTTGCAATAGACACGTCGGGCCGGCCATTGCGGAGCACATTTTTTTGGGAAAACGAAATCGAATTTTTTGCAGTAGTAAAAACACGAGTTCGGCTATAAAATGTAATTGCTGGAAAGAATCTAGTAAGCTTACATACATGGTTATATATATATATATACTGCAAAGGAGACGGGCAACCCAGGAATGCCGCGTGCCCATCGGTAGGCGCATCTGATTTGTTGCGCATTGTCACATTATTGTGATACGCTACCGCCGGTACGTTTACTCGTAGTAGTTATAGCGGCATTTTCTCTGCTGCCATTGGGTGGCGTATGTACTAGCGTCAATGGCAGCCAAACTACTGGTGTTGTTATTTTGGCTATTGTTTTATACCACTGCGTGTGTGATCACCTAATCACATAATCACCGCTCGGACCGCTGTGATTTGTCTAGGCTTGGTCAGAACCAAAGTAGACAAAGAGACAACCAAGATGGTAGCATTGATATAGCGCCGCGTAGCAGAAATCATGCAATTTTATTGTATTATATTCGTAGAAGTTAGTCAAACCAAGCCAATCTATAATAAGTACTATGAATAAGTGCAACGACTGCAGAATGTAGAAGTGTCGTAACCTAGTACAACGCGTCATTGGTTATGCCTCGCTGGCCACAGGTGAAAAGGCGGTCATTTAAACTTCTGCCAGTTTCGCAGGTGTTAGTGAAAGTTAATGGTCTGTGGAGAATACTGCAGTTGGAAAGACAGAGGCGATATCCGGTACGACGCAAGTTGACGGCACCTGCTGCCAGCTTTTAAGACAGGCTAAAAAAACAAGCTGTTAGACTTAATCGAGCTATCCAGTGCTGAATGCTATATAAGTTTACATTAAAACGTGAAACTAAATCCAAACCAGCAAAATATGACACCACTGATGAGAACGCAAGACAAGTAGCTTCCCGTGCCTAGCCCCCCTCACGTTTCAATCCACTGCGGGGTTTACTGTTCTTAATTCGAAGTAATTTTATTATCTTGAATATCCAGAGGAAGAACTTGGCACGCTGATCGCTTTGGCTGATAATACGACAGTGCTTTTTCAGTTCAATGACCCCAAGTTTGTTCGGAGTTGCCTTATCTCCTTTTAAAAAGTAAAACAGCCATTCGAATCTCCAAATTGTCGTTAATGCCAGCTAGGTTCAGTTCGGCTTGTGACAGCAAGATTCGATCCTGCGTGAAAAATTCTCAGCGTATACACCAGACACTTAGTTTATGGTTATAATAGGCTTAAACGCCGTCTTTCATGAGAAGTACGGGTTGCTCACCTGCCGGTTTTGCCTGCAGAGGTGTGTCAGGTACCACGCAGTGGAATGCGTAACACTGGAACATGCATTGTTACACTTATTCTCTTGCCGAAAGCGTGAAGAAGATAAGTGATTATAAAAACAGACTCATTAAGTATATGTTATACTCACTTTGAGTGAAATAAGCCAAATTGGATAGTTGATTCCAGACGAACGATATTGCATTTCCGTTAGCTAAAGTTGCAAGTCAACAGGAACACTCTTTCTAGCAGAGAGGGAAATGGTCCTAGCAAAAACCACAAAATGTCTTGGCCTTATACTGGATGAGCGTGCGCATTTAGATTACATCGAGCTCAAAATGCTACGCCATCATTTCAGTGGCTTGACAGACACTCGTGATCTACAAAAACCCTGTTCCTGCCAGTTCCCTATTACAGCATTCAGATATGGAGGCGTGGGTTTGAAGTTGTTCTCCGTCGGGCTCGAATAATGCCAAACTGTGCTCTAAAAACCCTATTCGTCTGGCGACGCTAGCCGCCAGTGATTCCTGTAAAGTCCATATTCAATTTTTGATCAAATCGCTCTACCTGGTGAACTTTGCTAATCTGGGCTTTAAAATCGCTCGGAATATTATTCCCTGTGATATTTTCCCCCTACTCCCTTGCTTCGTAGGACTTCAAGGGGTCCCATAATATTTGTAAGGTCATTAAACAATCTAGTCAGCAAGCCCTTGCTTCTCGCTTGCCCGTTATGTGAGGTAATATTTCACAAAACATTCGCCGTACCACTTCTTTGCATTGCTGTATACGGAACGTCCAGAATTGCTATTCACCAACACGTTTCGTTATGATTGAGGCACACGTGCTATTTGTGTTATTTTTGCGACGTGTTATTCTTCTGATAACAAAGCTTATTTTTATGCCCGTTCATGACTGACAGCAATCTCTTAGATTTGTGCTTATTTGTTTATCTATGAAAGGCTGGAGCTCCGCTACCCCGTCGTCGATGGTGATCCTATTCTCCTGGAGAATTTGTGCGAGAAGCTTCAGCACCTTCATTGGGACCCCTACCTCAGCCAGTGTGCGCAAAGCCTTCTCTCGAGGGGCCGAGTCAAAGGCCGCCTTGAAATCCACGAATACCGCATACAGCGGGTTACGTGGCTTACCCAGTGCTGCCTTGATATCTGCCAGCAGAATCGTACACGCTGTTTCTGTAGATCGCTCTCTCCGAAACCCATGTTGTTCCATTGGTATGGCATGAACACTTTCAAGAAAGTTGTCTAGTCTCCTCGTCAAGAGGGCAGAGAGTAGCTTATAACAAACGCTCTTTTTCGCAATGCCTCGCCATGACGAGGGGGCTGTCGGGTCGCCCTTGCCTTTGGGGATTACGAGTAGGGTGGCGTCTCTCCATTGAGTTGGAAGAGTCCCAACGCGCAAGCATTCGTTGAATAGGGCTGTCCAGCACGGTGCCAACACAAAGCCCTTCTTTAGGTGCTCGTTGCAGACATTGTCGGGACCGGCCGCTTTTTTGTTTCGTAAGCTATCCAGGCCCTGCATTAGCTCTCGGACTGTGAACTCCCTCTCAAGAATATCACGACCCCCTTCAGTGTCCTCATCCCACACGGCAGCGAAGTATGGAACCGCGCGAGGTATTGTGTCAGACGACGCGAACATGTCCGAGAAGTGATCGATGAGGGAAGCAGAGCTTATCGGGCAGGCCGCTGTCCTGGAACAGTTCGATAGCCATTTGTATGGCTGGCTCTCTGCCTCGGCAATCAGCCGGTTTTCCAGGAGCTCATGATACTTCTTCCGCCGCATTTCGTACGTCTTTCGGCAGATCGTCCTGAAGACGGAGGCCAGCGCGCGAAATGCTGGTTGCTCCTCTGCGAGAAGCCTGAAGCCAATTTGCGCCCTCCGGGCGAGACGGCAGTGGTGGTCAAACCATGGCCTGTGCTTCTTGTTCCTTCTGTCGGGAGGCGGTAGTGCGCACGCCTGTAGTCTACATCTGACGGCTCGGAACCGCTACGTATATCTCCTCGCGGACACGCCGCTGCTCTCTGAGGACCTGCAACGTCGCTTCAATCTACCCGTGACGAAGGCCTTTCTTGCAAACCGCAGGGATTGGGAGGACAAAGTGGCGGACATTGACGTAGAGTTCCTTAACACGGGGGCAATGAGGAATAGTGAATGGAAAGGAACACATAGGCTAAACAGACATGTTGTGACCCGATTCGCCATTCATGGTTTTCACCACAAGCTCTGTGCGGAGCGGGGATTCCATGACCCTTGCGATAGTTGTAAATGCTCTAGATGTGGGAGTTTTTGTGATAGATACCACGCGGCTAACTGCCCCCTAGTACAATCGCTGGGAAGCCTGGCAAGCTGACTTGGCTAAAATGTTTTTATTCCTGAAATGACTCTAGTCTTGTGTTGTTACCCTTGTATAAGTACATGGGTTTTGTTTGACTAAGTATTTGACTGCTACCTACAAAGGTGAATAAATGGAATTGATTGATTATTTGTTTATCTATATAATTATTATTTTAATGGAACTTTTTAATGGAATTAATATGAAATTAATAAAGAATTAAAGCATTGTATTATGCAGTTTTTGTAATTGACCGCGTTTTGAATTTTGAATCTTGAGACACATCCCGTGAAGCACAAAATCACCCAATCGCCAAGGCACTAAGTGAATTTAACTCCAACCTTGGCAACAATAGTTGGAACCGTGTTATAATGCTCCGATCTATTACATTCGAGCTATCTTGGCAAAGAGTATATTAAATCAGCTAGAATAATCAAGAAAAATTTAGTTAAAACCGATTTGAGAGCTCTGGAAAGTATCTTAAAATCGATCATGATTGGAAAGGTACCTCATTTAAGCAAAGACACACTTATTGTGCGTCTATTGACGGGGGACGGTGCTCGTTCTGGTAAGCACGTTGGTCTTCAGATGTAATGGCCCCAGATAATGTATATGCAGAGTCCAAGTGGCGGAACAGGCATGCCCTGCAGCCTGTTGCGCGCGTATGCCTAGAACGTTTCTAACAGCTGGTGAATTTGAGCGTTAGCACATGCAATCCGAATTACTCAACACCTTCGAATGTGAAGTTATAGCCACAGAAGACACTTCTTAATGTCGAGATAGCGCGATCCGAACAAACTCCTCGGGATAACTCAAACGAAAGGAAGATGCCTAGATAGATAAAGATCCCCGCCGGCGTCGGAAGGAATTACGTAGTACCTGTGCACAAAATAAAAGTGTTTGGCAAACACTCGCTCACACCCGACAAGTATTCGTCTACAGACAGCACTTCGGCCTCTAAATGCACCGAGTTCCTCTTTGCCTACAGCAAAACTACTAAAATATACTAAACGAGGCATGAAATTTTAGATTAGAAAATACCACGTACTTCTTGGTCCAGGTCCTTACGAGCCACGGCCAATTCCAAACCTATATGGTGCGCATTGGGAAGTCGCAGATGGATACGTGCACATTCTGTACGTCGGGGCAGCCAGACGATATTTATTATACGGTTTCGTTCTACTCCGCCCTGGCCCAGGTCCGCAGAAGCTCGACGTATTTTTATGCAGAGAGATCGACACACGACATTGTTGGTCACATGATGGAGGATGCCGTCGCATAGGCTGCAGGCGTCTATGCTATTATGCGCGAGAAGACGAGGCTAAAAACGCTACGAAAGCACGCAGTGGTGCCATTAAGTGGTCGAGATGAGGGTGTTCCGCAAGGGGCTATGGCAATCCAGCCCTCCATAGAACGGTTTGACGCATCCCCTCGGATTTGTGAGCTGAGGACACAACGAGATCCATGAGAGCCGGTGACTCCTTTTCACGGTCTTGAAGTAGTGCCACACAATTCCGGGGGGGGGGTGGGGAGAATTGAGGTTTTTAGTGGGTAAAAGTCCCACACCAGGTGCTGTTAATTGCCGGTACCGATAGTGCATTAGCGTTTCCAAATCTCCCATATAAAAAAAGAGAATAACACGTTTTTTGCCATGACCCTACTCTGTGTTTGTCGACTTTAAAGCAGCGACGCCTAGTGTTGGAACGTGTATCATCCATCCTATGGGCACCAGACGTTGATCATCAAACCCTTAGTAAACATAGTGACGGAAAATGGCAAACTTGGGCAGACCACAGGGGGATCATCTAAGTCCCCAGATAGCAAGCAACCTCATTGGCAACCTGCCATCATAACTAGAAGCGCACCAGCCAAACGTAAAATTGCTACTATACGCGGATAACGTAATGCTATACAGGGAAAGCCGTTATCAGCTGCAACAATGGCTCGTATCCTCACTGAAATATATTATATGATAACGAGCTGTGAATAAACGCTAGTAAAATCGAAGCAATAAAGTTCCCCAACGAAGGTTGGATAGCCTCTTCGGATGAACATTGTTAAACTTTTCGGGCTGACCCATGCTCAGCCATCCACGGGACTGCTTTTTGCATTGCTTCATAGACACCCTTAAATACAAATGTGCAACGGTGGGGCTCGAAACCGTGCACCTATTTGTCTCATTCGGTCGGGAGGCGCAGGCAAATGCACCGCGCCACTGAGCTCGACACCGGACTCGGTTTTTTTTCCATATTGTCCCGATGCACACTGCCGCAATCGAGCCTGCGATCGAACTTATCGAAACCAGGGAAGTATAAGTTACTAGCTACCCAGGCCACGCCTAAAACTAAATTATATTAGACGGTCTAATAGCTGCCTCGCTAATACAGAAGCCGTCCACAATGGCAATGCTCAGTATGGAGATTGCCTAAAAACCTAGGTAAAGTGACAAGACACGCAAAACTCGACAGAATCGGTTAAAAACGCCTACAGAAGGCAGGAAACCTTAAGTGAATTGAGATTATAGATTGCCCTAGCCAAGGTATTCTACGTCATCTCGGCGAGTTCTTGGAAAATGTTTTCAACTAGGAATAGACAATAAACCCTTTGGTAAAACCTTGTAGGGTACGTTACAGCCTTTGTGGAATTTTTTTAAAATTAAAATGAGTTACACTTAAACCAATGAGTCTTACTAATATTGGCAAAGGTGCAATCTGATGGGGTCACTCCTTTATGATCACACGTTAAAAGCTTAGTTTAAGACGTTAGGGTCTCACATATTGCGGCGTTGTATTACTTGCTCACCAGGTCAGTTAAGGTTGAATGAGACGAGGAAGACGCAGACCTAGAGAAACAAGGAAAATTTCTGTGGCTGCGAACTTGACCTCTTGCTATTGATACATTAAGTCTCATTAACTTGGAGACTAATAGGTTTTTAAGAAATATTGCTAGACGCATGAAGGAAATTACGTTAGCTGATTTTTTTTAAAATTAATGTAACTGGGTTTTGCGATAGTAAAACACATACGTATGCCAGGTCTTGTGATGCAGTATGGTTCAGAGCTTGCTCTAGACGGCCTATGCACACGACATTATAAGAATAGCAGCAATAACTACTACAAAGACAAACCATTCATTATTAAGAGTATAGTAATGCGGCAACTGACGTGTGCCTTTTCCGCGTGTTCTGTTTTGCTTTCGTTCTTTTTCTAACATTGCTTTTTTATTCGCTTCAAGAATCTTGAAGGCCTTTGTTATGAAATACGAGGTGCCCCCGGACGTTGAACGGCTCAGGTCGACTCCGTAATTCTTGCCCCTGTCCTAGATTAGCGCAGTGGCGTTGGGCGAATTTGATGAAACTAAAGCTGTAGCCAGCAGCTTGCAATTTAGCATAAAACATTTTTTTCGCGCTGTTGTGCCTTAATCGGCCCTACAGGATTTACCTATAAATGTTACAAAACTCCAGTCGCCGCAGCCAAGGGCAAACAAAGCATTGGCGTTAACCATAACCACTTCACACTGTTAAGCAATTAAGGATGGGGAGATGGTGGAAGTCGATTGGGGCTCAAGCATTTATTGAGGCGGGAGGTCAAATTAAGTTCAAGGCGGGAGGTCAAAAACAGTCCTAGCTGTCACATTAAGAGTGAGTAGGCGACAGTAAGAGTCAGAAGTCAGGTGACAGAAGTCGCCTACTTACTCCGAGATCGGGATTTATCAGAGGTGGGTTTTACGCTGTTTAGTCCTAATAGATCAGGTCTTGATATATCACAACGAATGTCTGAAAGCCGGCGAAAGGACTATATCGTAGAAGAAAGATACTCTTATTGTTATCCCTAAAGGAAATGGCGTAGAAACAGAGCCGGAAGCTTGAAGGGGAATAACACCTAGGAGTTGCCCCAATAAGATAATTTCGGGGATAATATCAAACAGACTGGAGTACTTTCTCGAAACCAAAATGCGGTACCAGAAAAACAACAGAGGTTTAGAAGATTGAAGTCGACCTATACGGCGCTGCGCTAATTGCCAGCAGATATTTGGGAAGCGTTAGCTGAGCCGAGAATACCGTTTTATGCGGTATTTATAGATCTTACGCCGAGAAGCAGAATTTTGGAGAGCATAGCCTTGGGAGTTCCGTATCCGTTGTTAAAACTCTTGAGAACTATGGCCAGAAAGAATATGCATCGATTACGGTATAAGGATGGTGGGAAGAGTAACGCAGACTAGAGGAGTAGTCCAAGGAGACGGACTTAACCCGATGTCTTTGTCAATATTATTGGGAGGATTACCTAGCCAGATGAGGCAGGGGTGACCCCGAGAGCGGGCAAGCACATACATGTACGCAGATGATATTGCGATCTATGGCAAAAGTGTACTTAGGGTTAAGTAGCGACCGAAGAGACTAATTGGTTAAATGGACGAGATGGGACTTAGCATTAACTGGCAAAAGGCAGTGTCAGTTATGTTTTAAAGAGGTGGTCGATTGGCAAAAAACGATGATTCGAGCCAAGGGAAATGTTAAAAAATACGTTGATAAATTCACTTATCTGGGGTCACTATAACGTCGAATGGTAGCAGTATCCGAATGCAAATAAAGGGCAGCAGTGTGAAGCAATTGAAAGCTATTGAGAAAATGTACCCAACACATGCCGCGTCCTCCTTTTTAGTATTAAAATAGAACTAGTACCAACATTCGGTATATCACTCATGTAGGAGAAATAAGGTAGGTCTATAGTTCTTAGATTGAGTTAGATTTTTCTTTATGAAACGGGGTTAGCAAATTCTTTCAGAAATAGAGTAGTTCATATCCTTGAGGGGGGGCTCCTGTGACAGAAGAACTAGAGCTATGATGG
The DNA here is from genome assembly GCA_003439945.1 of Dermanyssus gallinae. Classification (NCBI taxonomy): domain Eukaryota; kingdom Metazoa; phylum Arthropoda; class Arachnida; order Mesostigmata; family Dermanyssidae; genus Dermanyssus; species Dermanyssus gallinae. Next base: position 130,822 of record QVRM01006645.1, read on the forward strand.
GGTTTACCTAACACGAGTGCGTTTGAAGAATAAAGCGGACACGGCAACCCACGAGTGTCAGCGCGTGTTATGCAGTACAGAATAATTCCACGATCCTCAAGAATGCTGTAAATGCGCATGGTGTATAGGTCAGTGCGACAGATATCACACCGCACCATGTCCAGCAGTTCAGTCAATAGCTGAACTAGCAAGATCAGAGAAGATCCAGTGATACGAAAGAATCAATTGTTGTGTCTCTTGTAATGTTCATATTAAACCAAATCTGTGTGTTAATAAACCATAGCAATATATCAGGTCTTGTCTCCCATATTGCAGATCCGCGTTTAATGTCTGCTATCCTCCTAAGTCGTCCGAGGTAATAACGTCAGGCGTGTACCAAATGAAGGAATTCAAACAGTAAGGAAACCTGAATAACTGCTGTAGACACGACCCGAAAGATACCTCATGCGGTAAGTAACAAGCAGCTGGAAAGAAGGAAATATACCTACTGGGGGCCCTAGTGTGTGGACAAAGAATTAAGTTGTTTGCGATCTAAGCTCAAGGTGGCAAACAAAATACCTGGCTTAAGCAATATGCAAACAGACATTACTATGCATTTGGAGGCATGGTCTTGAGTCATAAAAAGTGACGCCATATTAAAACAATTTCGAAACAGATAGTTCGCAGAGGAAGAAGAGTTACAACTTAAAGTGTCGAAATGTGAAGTTTAAACCATAGAAAACACACATTAAGACCGAGATAGCGTGATCCGAACGATCACGGAAGTACTTCCCGAAATAGCTCGAACAGAAGAGAGAGGGCTAGATATTTCAAAAGCCCGCTGGCGTCAAAGAAAATCTCGTAGGCTCTTCCCACAAAATAAGAAGTCCTTGAAAAATTAAAATAATAATATGCACCCATAGCCAGCCCTCTGTGTCTTTAAACACAGCCTCGGTTCGATAGAATTCACCTACGCAAAGTAAGCGTCTCTATTTTATATAAATAATTATGAAATAAATAAAATAACGTTGGTTTTTATTTGTTTAATTTAGTTACAGTATGTGTTTATTTATATATTTTGTTATATTATTTATTATTTGATTATATAATACATATTATAATAAATAAATACAAGGATATGCTGCTTTTTACCTAAAGCTATCAGATATGTTACGAAATCAGCTAATGTTTAGTACCAGCTGATTTTGTTGCATATCTGATTACATATCTGATAGCATCAGAAACACATGGGACAGAGCAAGTCTTCTCACATGTGAGAGATGTGTCTTAGGACCAGAAGGGTGCTCGCTAAATCAGTTGGGCTCGTTAGCGGGATTGCTCGTTGATAAGACAATGAACATCCAGGCGCAAAAGGCGAGCATCCTAGCCGAAGAGTGAGCTCTGCCCCTGGGCTCTGCTTGGTCCTTCCCCCCTCCCTAACATACCAGCATACGCATGACGCATACAAAAGCAGGAAATCGGCGAAAGAAATCATGCAGAACCACCCACGTAGAGGATCACGTCACCAAGACAACGTGCTGTTCCCTGGCAGTACAACGTCTCTTTAGTAGCCGCGGTGTCGTCTCACCTGCGCGCCACATCTTAGTTGAGGTAGGATAGGTCGCAGAATAGGCAGACTCCGAGAAACGAAAGAAGTATGTACTTGTGTATATATAGAGCCGTCAGGGAGCTACTGTTTCTTTCCTGTTGCTCCGGAAACATTAGAGCCCGATTAGCGAGGGGGTAATAAGTTCATCTAGGTTATCGCAAGACGTTTGGATTAATAATAATAATTTTCTGGAACAAGGGTTTATAATAATTATTATTAATATTATTAATATATACAGGTATCGCCATAAGTAATACAAATATCAATGCGTATTTATTTTGTTGCAAATGTATATATGGAAGTCCTTATATATATATATATATATATATATATATATATATATATATATATATACGAGTATATATATTAATTCCTCCGAGCCTCTCCCGCTCAGAAGCATGCCAGGAATGATGCTTGCATTGCCGCGCTAAACTTCTACGGCGATAAGCTGCCTCAGGAATGCTGTGGTTTATTTTCCCTGTTCGACTTTTAGATTATCTGGCCGATTGAATGTGTTATGGCCATGGCCTCCTCACGCCTGATGTCTTAATGATAAAGCAGATGGTATAGTGATAAAGCAGAAGCAATGATGAAGCAGAAGAGCAGATGGTGTGCTCGTTCCCCAAAGATTCGTAATGACGAGGTTTGCCCTCTCTGCTTTGAGTGAAAGCTGCCTACCGCGCGGGAGACCATCGTTTATCTCGCAGCATAAGTGTTTTAAATCGACCACGTCAAAGATCAGCAAATCCCTATGGCCCAGGGTATGAATACTATAACTGCTAAGGAAAAGGAAGTCCCGCCGGCTTCATCATCCTACCGAGGAGTAAAGCTTTCGGGCTGACCCTCAGCCAAGATTTAACGTCCACGGAGCTGTTTTTCACATTGCTTCATAGACGGACCCCCATAAATACAAATGTGTAACGGTGGGGCTCGAACCCGCGCACCTATGTGTCTCCTCCGGTTGCGAGGTGCAGACTTAAGCCACCACGCCCCCGGCCTCGACGGGCTACTTCTACTACTAATACTACTACAACTATTCTCTTCTATGTTCTCCTGCTCTCAACGGGTTGACTGCGATGACGACTACCCCCAACTGTCCAACCTTCTTCTATCCCCGCTGTGCGGACCCCTTCCCGAGGAGTAACGAAAGAGAGCGTACTATATAAGCTTCTGTCAGCTATCTTAACCCGTCGCCTGGAAGTTTTTTTCAGAAATTACCGGGGCACTTCTGAGCAACGACACGGATTTAGAAAAGGCAGATCAATAATGACTGCTTGTGCCGGGCTTCTAAACTCTCTGCATCGTACCCTTAGGATCAAAGGAAGTTATCTAATCGCCGTGTTCGGGGACTTCAAGGCGGCTTTCGATACGGCCTCGCGAACGATCATCCTTGACAAGCTGGCACGCTCTAGATTTCACTAAGCATGCTGGAACTGCTACGAAGCATCTTGCAAAAGGGACTGGTAATATTAACGATGGGATTGCTGAGCGCCGATTACTCAGACCACCAATATTGCTCTGAATGACAATCTGAGTCCCTTGTTGTTCTCAAAGCTGGTAAGCGATCTCTTAACGGAAACACGTAGTCGGCATCTAAAAGTGGTAACGCTTATGTATGCCGATTTAGTATTGTTCTCCCAAAGTCGCTTTCACGTGCAGTAGTCGCTTGTAACTCTACAGCGCTATGTAAAGCGAAACAAACTGGAGATTATTGCGAGCAAGACTAAAGCGATAAAATTTCGATGAGGAGGAAAACTAGACAAAAACGACGAGTTCTGACTGGATTCAGGAATAGTCGAATTATTTCCCTATTTTCCCTACCTGGGGGTCGTGTTTTCATCACGTGGCACAAGTTTCTCTAGGCATGTTGAAGATAAAGTCAGAAAAGGCTTACAATCCTTTTACAGTATCAAGGACCCACTTTCGATGGAGCTTGTTGTTAGCTTGTCTTACCTGAAGATTGCACCCACCGCATCCTACGGTGTTCAAGTAACTCAGCCTTATCTCTCGAGACCGAACTTAAAAAAGTTTAATCAACTCAAAACCAGTTTCCTAAAGAGAGCCTTAACGTCTACCGTACTAGCCTAAATAGATTAGTGTATTTAGTGGCGTCGTCGCCGGTATTTGTTGAAGACATGCAGAGGATGTACAACCTATCGAAGACGACGGCCTTTAGAGAACACGCCTTGGGCTAGGACAGTAAAATGGCCGACATCGTGAAGAGCTTGCAGAGTATTGCGAAAGAGCAATTATGTTGTCTCAACTCTGGAAACGTGATGTCTATGATGTATATGTGTAATCCAATCCATGGCTAATAAAACTACTATATATATATATATATATGTAAACGCGGCCGCCAATTTTCCCTGTGTATAATTGGCGCTTCTACACAAGACAAACCGGAAGACCTGGCAGTTTAAATCTAGCAGGAAAATTTAAGGTTCTAGAGCTTACCGATCCGCACCCATATGTATATATATATATATATATATATATACAATTGTCAGCAATGGGCAAGAGCGAGGGTATCAGAGAAAATGGTGAAATGGAAGGTAAACAAGTCATATACAGACAAATGGAAATTGGCGATGGGCTCCAAATCAAGTTTGGCAACTATGTATGGAAAGGAAAAGCGGGAAAGGGGCGGGGTAGAATGGGTATACGATAATTCAAGAGCTAGTGGACTATTGGCAGATGCCAGGGCAGGGACATTGGATACAAGGATACATAGAGCTAAATATAAGGAGGGGCAAAGTACAGAATGTCGTATATATACGATGTAATATAGTATGTAATATTATTAAAGAATGTATAGCCTTAGGGGGGAGCAGAGATATAGAGCTGTCGGAGGCCCTAGGACCAAATGTTAGAAATGACCTCGTCGATGTTACAAAAAAGAGATTGTCACAATGGAAAGCAAATACTCAGTAGGTATTAAAGTAGACATGGATTATATGGATGCGTAGGTAATATATATGCTGCCGCTCTAAGCGCCCCTGATATAAAAGAGTGACATGTGTATTTGGGTATACATGCCAAGCAAACAATAAATCAATCAATCATTATATATATATATATATATATATATATATATATATATATATGTATATATGGGTAGTGCGGAGCTAATGGTGCTTACATGCCTGAATTTCTGGGTATGAGCAGACAGATATATAAAAATGAATCTTGCATTGAAAGCACTGTGTGACGTTTTGTTATGAAACTCGCGTTTACGGCCGTTCTCACTCCGTAAAGAGCAATCCGATCCAACACATGAAGCAATCTCGGCGGATTTGAAATTGGTTCCTGCAAAGCTTGCCAAGAGGAAATACAATCCAGCGCTTTCGACGTACGTACAATAGCTGCCTTGCACGCAGCAGAGCACGCTCAAACAGCAATACGAGGACTTCTATAAGAAACGCAAGGATGACACTTTATGACCCTTATTGTATTTGCATCATATAAGTAGATATATATGTATATATATGTAAAAAGTTTACACCTGCATGACACCACTAAACTTGAACTCTTGTAAGTGGTTCTCCATGACATGGCCGTATAAATTATTTCTTTAAGGGTCGAACACATTTGTGATGTTGGCTGGTATGTTTAGATTACTATAACTAGATAACTAGATAATATATATATATATATATATATATATATATATATATATATACTAGATAACTATAGGCCATAACCTATGGTTATCTAGTTATAGTAATCTAAACCTACCAGCCACCTACATTTTTGTCTTTAGTACCTTCAGCGTGCTCATATTGCATTTATTTGAGCTTCCCCTCCCCCCGGCATAGGAATAGAACGGCAGGGCAATGCTTTCATTTATAAATCAAGGAACGGGAAATAACGTAATCGTGGCATATCCCTCCTGCAAACCAATAGTTGTCGTTTTCCACCAAGAGTTGGTTTAGCCAATCGTATGGGTATTCGTATGCTTATTTCGTACACATGATACGGATTCGTTACTTAGCTTTCTTTAGCGATAAGGCCAGGGCGTAAAGGGAGCGTCAACCTAGGATGCAAATATCGAGAAGAAGAAGAAGAAGAATGTAGTGTTATACCGGTGCGGATGGCCGGTAGTGACAGACGATACCAATCGGCAGGCTGAGAATGTTTTTGCCAATTAAGTCAAACAACGTAAACTGGCGCCACATAAGTACTAAATAAGATTCAGAGTGGTGTGGAAAAAATCGCCGTGTTTAGTCCGTCTAACTAAGATAAAAAAATTGCCGTTCGCACATGATCATTTCGCCGGATCTGCGTTTATCGCATGTGACCGAAGAAGCATGCAGGTGTAATACTAGAGGTCGAACCAGTTGTTTGGCCATGGTTAAATAAAAAAATAAAAATTTTTGCTGGGCTACTATAAACCAAAACAAAGATAATCACAGCTATAGCAGAAGCAACAACCACATTATCCCGAGTTTCCGGGCCTTCCGGGCGTCACATTTTTTTGTGAATGAAAGTAAGCGCTGCTATGCACTGTTCCTACGAGCGGGGCGGCGTGTTTCCTTCTCAAGCCGTGTGGGGGGAACTCGATCCCCAGCGGTTGGGCGTTTGTCCAGTTATATTCTTACCTATTGAACACACCTTCCGCTGTGGACATCAACGTTTATTTTCTTAGTTGTAAAAGGAACTCTGTTTGTAAAAAGATTCAAACGGCGTCATCTCTAAAAAAGATCGCTATTTGGCAAACAACGCAGATCGTGAAACATAATTTTAAAAAATGTGAATATTTGACTGCCATATTTTGCAAAGTGCATCAAAAGTTTGGTAGATAAATAATCTATATGCATCAACTGTCATACAAATTATCGAAAAACCGGAGGAGGTTGGATTGAAAACTGATGTCAACACTTGCTCGCCGAGGTAGTTTGACAGAAAAAATACCGGTGTTTGCCAGAAGGTGTGCGTAATAACTCGTTTGGGCGATTGGAATATATATGTCATTTCATGTACTAGTCATATTTGTTAAGTATAAGATCAACCATAAAGTAAATTTATAATATAAAACATTATTATTATGCGCTATCTTTAAATGCAATTTCATTACGAAATAAACAATAATTGATCACATCAATCATATCTTGCAATTAAACAGCAATTTCGTTTGGTAAGTCAAGTTTAATGCAGATACGGACGATTTTTTACGTCTGCCACAATTACAGAGGTCATTCGGGCCATGAAAAGCCACTGTTCTACACACTACGCGATGAAAACCTTGTACCGCGTAATAAGTTACAACATGCCGGTTCGTGCAATTCGGACCTATCCAGGCCTCATTTGTGGTCCCTCGTTGGGATTTACCTCCGCCATCTTCTCTTCAAATTGACAAATAGAACCGGCCTAGACTGATGCTTTCGGCAGATAAGATTGACGTCTCAGGTTTTCGCCGAGTAGCTGTGTTTCTGTAAACAAGTACAACGGTTTTAAGCAATCGAGTTTAGTCCCAATGCTTTTTTTATGCAGGTTTGATCTTATCGAGCTTCTGCAATTAGATCATATTGAACGTATTCCAGATGAGCTGAACAGCATATCCACCGGTGCAATTTTTTAAGCGAATTTACTCCGAGAGAGGAGCATCCTGTCAATCCGATGCTACAGAGCTTTAACAATCAGTTTATTACTATGAACCGCAAATTATCCACTCCGTATCCTAGGCTAACCACAATGACTTAAATTATATATATATATATATATATATATATATATATATAATTTTTTGGGCATCTTAGAATCTATGACTGCGTGGGAGAGAGCGGCCATTAACAGCAGAGTGCACGGAACTGGGCGGGTTACACGAGAGCCTGCGTCAATATATAAACTCGTGATGGCTCGTGAGAATATAACGATGAGCAATCAGTACTTGGTAATCAACACACGATTCGAAATGCTTCGCTGTAAGAGTCTTGGGAATGTTTTGCAGACAATGTAGAGAGAATGGAGAGAGAATGTGCCAATTGTTTTAGTTCCTTGCCACTTTGTCAGGCTCAACCAGCAATCGATCAACCGAAAACGGTCTTAAGCAATTCGTAGTTCGATCGCTGGGAAAGTCGAAACTTCTATTTTGAAAAGTTTTAAGCTAAGCTCGACTTTAACTGACAGTTGGCCTTCCGAAGGAATTAATGTGCGCCGAGGAATGCGGCAAAGTGTTAGGGTTGCTATGTTATAATCTGAACATAATAAGCACAAGTGACGATAGCGAGGAGCCGCCACGCATCCGTAGCCGCGTAGCTTTGACGTACAGGCCGTTTTTCCCAGGGCCTTTATAGTCGAAATGGGTGACGTTTTTGTAGCACATCAAAGTACAGTCTTTGTTTGGTTCGCTTAAAATACATTTATATATATATATATATATATATATATATGCATATACACGCTTCGTAAAGGTCGCGCGCATAACTGTCCACGAGAAAACCACATATAAATATGCTCGTTGATATGCGTTGTTTTCCAGAGAAACTTTTTTTCTCTAGAAATAGGAGCAATACTAAATGGAGTAAACATATATATATATATATATACATGTACACGTAAAAGTGCATATGAATAAATTAGATTACTCTGTGATGCTACTGCAGAACACCCTGGAATAGTAGGTAGTCAGAAATCACTTAAAATAGTGTAATAGTTCTTTCATTTCAGTAAGCAATGGGTTTGAGAAATAACAATGTTACTAGCGTTATCGGGAATAGAGATTGTGTCAATTGACAGCTAATATATGCCAACTATAACATAGACATATACATTTAATTTATCATACCATAGACATATACATATTAAATCGAAAGTAGGGAGGCCGACCCACTTTGCCCGACATGTAGCCTATCCCTCAAGTCTCATTCCCAACCGTGAAGCGCTATATATATATATATATATATATATATATATACATACATATATACAGCGACCGTTAGGCCCGAATACAAAAGCCGATGGCTGTTAAAAAACAATGCGACTATTACACGCATATATATATATATATATATATATATATATATATTTGCGAGCACAAAAATGCTTATTATTTATATAACGGTTTATAAAACATATATAAATTGTGGGAACTTAACAAATTCACGGCAAACCTTGTCAGTTAGAGGCATTCGGCTTATGTACCAATATTGCACTGGCATTTAATTTGGTAAAGAATATTTATATAACATTTAATGCCAGTCGGAATTTATGGCTATTTTGCGCGTGATTTCTACTCGCAGCTAATCACAGAATATATTTTGCTGAGCCACACTGATATCTTTTATACAGAAACTCGTTTGCATATTTTGGTGGATTTGATGTTGGCTAGGCGCATAATTGCATCACAAATGTAGAGTTGGATGTACTGTAAGTCCGGGTTGCCGTACAAAGAAGGCAGCTCATGTGTTCAACATGCCCATTGACTCCAAGAATGGTTTTTGTCATTTACTTCTCCATGAGTCCATGCCAATTAACGTGTTTGACTGTTAACCTTCTCGTTCCTATTTAGCTAGATTGGCTCATTCCAGATAATGAGTTGCACCCTTGTATGTTTGACTCAGGCGTACTGCTTCGCACAGACAGGCGTCAAATTAAGCAGGTCACAATCAATATGTTCAGTGAAAGAAATCAGGTCTTATAATGGTTCTCAGACTACAAATACTCTGAACCATCGTCTAAAATGATTTAAACAATTAGACGAAAACTACTAAAAGCAGTAGCATGAAAAATAAAATTATTGCAACTTTATTATCTGAATCTAGTGAACAATAAAACTAAGCTAATTACTGATCACCGACCCATAATTTGGCTCGGCCATTTAGGCTTATCTCGATATGTGTTATTCGATCATATATGTATAAGTGATTTTCGACCTTGCTTCCCAACGTTTATTCAAGTATACATATATGCTCAGAGAAAAATGAGACAAGTTACAGCGCTGTCGAGCTCGGTTGCGTGGTGCATTCGTCCGGATCCGAGCCCCACCGTTGCACATTTGTGCTATTTATGGAGGTCCGTCTATGAAGCAATGTGAAAAGCAGTACCGTGAACGTTAAATCTTTGCTGAGGGTCAGCCCGAAAAGTTTGAGTCACAACGCTAAGGTTACATTATCCATCGCTCAATCAGCCATAAACTTTATTGTTCGTGTGCTTTGTTTTGTAGTCGTGCTCTACTACCGTTTGTTGTACCTAAACCTACACCCTTTTCGTTTAGGCGCACAGAAAGAGCTGAAACACAATTTTCTTGTTTCGGAGTCCCCTCCATATTGAAACGCTCCGGCCCTTACAAAATCCATTGTAACGACAGGCCGTTGAATGCAGATAAAAAAAGCACCTCCTACGCCAGCTGTAAGGACACAAAAGGTGCCAAAGACAAAAGATGTCGGTTTCGCTCCCATCGTCGGCCAAGACTGAAAAGCAAGGCAAGGCAGCCATGGGCAAGGCTGGCAGCATTCATAGAGTAGGTTGTTGCCATCAATGTCGACCTCGCTCTTGGCAAACGAAAAAGAGAGCAAAGAAAAAGAAAAAAGAATAAGAAGATATATTCTGGCAGTCATTCGGCTCGATAGTTTATGAGCTGGCGCGGAGTCACGTAGGTAGGATTTTTAGGGGACATGGCCAGTTTCAACACAACATGGCCATGGATTGAGAAGTCGACTACAGACACTTGCGTCTTTTGCATCTCTGGGCAGGCAGATGACATCTCGCACACACACTATTATCACACGCAGCCCCCTGCCAGCATTCGATGATTTTTTCGAGGATTGACATTTGCATTAGTCAGAGAGGCATCAAGTGATATGGCTGCGCATTTAATACTGCACCCCCTGACTGCTCTACTTAGACTTTGTGCTAAAGGAGAACACTATATTTGAAAAAGCCACGAGATTTCCCTTGACATCGCTAGCGGCCCACGCTTGCATGCAGGCTCAGATATCTCACCCCCTGCTCACGGTTCATATCGTTCATAGGCTCATGCGAAGGTTGTAGCACGGAGATCTCCCCTCATAGTCTCGTACTGCCACACGACTCCAAACTTGAGCGAGTGAGGGCGATGGTCTTTAGTCGGTCTTACATGTTTGGCACACTATGTGCTCTGCCCGTGTTGAGTTCTACCCCCGTGCCCGTCAAGAACATCGTAAGGTGTGCGTAACCTAGGAATTTCTCCTCCTAACTAAAACAAAAAATAGGTAGGTTTACTAGGAGTTACTTTGGTAGATTGGTGTGCGACTAGCTATATAGGTTGATACGGAGAAGTTAGTTAGGTTGGTTGGTGTAGATGTGTACAGAGGAACAAAAATACAAAGAACACTATGGGTGGGAGGCCCTTGCCCGAAGGCACGCATTGTAATACGAGCAGACATTGAGACAGGCAAAGAAAACATAGTCTTACAGCGAGAGAGAGAGAGAGAGGGAGCGGAAGAGATAGATCGGGAGAACAACCAGGAGAGCGAGAAAAAGCGAGAGAATTAAAAAAGAGACAGATCGATCTACATCCACACAGACAGACAGACGGACAGACAGACCGTCCGGCTCTCCGACCGTCAGACAGCGTGAGGGCGAGACGCCGCGAGAGGAAGGGCTCAAGCGAGCTCTTTGGAAAGGGTGGGTGACCCTTTCCGCCGCAGCGAGGTGCGTGCACGCTGGGTCCATGACCACGAGAGCGGCCCCTGCGTTCGGCCACCAATGCCCAGAAGCCCAAGAGCGTCAGCGGCGGCGGCAGTGGCAGTGGCGGTAGCGCTAAACAGCGACGAGGTGGAGATTGAGTGCGATACAGAAAGAGATTGCCACAGAGGCGCACAGGCGTGTTCCTAGTTGGGTGGGTGCTGGTTGGTTGCTCGTTGACGCAGTGTTCAGCGAGTGATAGTAGCAAAACTCGCAAAAATTAGTGACAGCATTTTCGCTGCTGCTGCTGCTGCTACTGCGGCTCCTGCCATTCATTGATCGACGGTGTTACGGCCGTGTTCTGCTTCTACTTGTGTTGCTGATGCGGCTGCGTTTCATACAACAACAACAACAACAACAACAACAACAACGACGACGACGTCGAAGCACGCTGGCGGCAACGAAACTCGTCGAGCTCAAGTCGCTTGAGGTTGTGCGGTGTGCTGTGACTTCAACACACAGAAGAGCAGAAGAGCGTCTGAAGGTTGTTAGCACAACTTCGGGCGGAATGACCTTCCGTTCATATTCGTTTTCGTTGTGCGGGTGACAACTTTCCGTTGTGGTTGTGGTAGTGGTGGTGGTGGTGGTGGTTGTTGTTGTGATGGTGGTGGTGTTGATAGTGTCCTAGTCGGTGTGTCAACGTCGAGCGTGTGTCGGGGTGTGTCAACGTCGAGCGTGTGTCGGGGTGTGTCACAGTGTGTCTGTCTGTATCTGTCAATTTTTGTGCGTCCCCGAGTACGAGTGCCTCACGCAAAGCTCGCTGTCATTGATCGCTCAATACGTCCTTGCTCCTCGTATTGCCTCTAATTATTACCACTCCACGGTTGCTACTACTATTACTTTAACTACTATTGCAGTGACTACAACTTGCATTAGTAAAAGAGCTGCCACAGCATTTATGTTGTGTCGATGTTGCCAATTCTCTTGCTGGTACCAAATCGATTGATTTGAGACTACTACGAGTTCAGATACAACAACAGCAACAATAGGCGATAATTCGGCAAAACGACAGAGATGGTACATGGTGGTTTGTGACGCACAGCCCGGAAGAAGAAACTATGAACTAACTGAGTAAGCGTGTTAGTTGTTTAATACTGTTCGAGGACTATTGAGTTAGCGAGCGCAATGCGAGCGGAACGTGTCAACTGAAGTAAGACACCATCGATCTGCCCCCTCATATCGGGCAATACGATACGAAAATCCACTCTGCCCATTGGTAGACGTGCTCAGGGGAGTATAGCTCGCGCCATCGACGCGGGCACAGAGAACGGCGATGGGCAGAACGTCGATTGCCCAATTGGAATCGCGTTTGCTCTACTCGTAGAGGGCGAAGACGAAGGCAGATAAGGCGCCTCTCTTTTTGTTGACACCTCGCCCTGGCAATCTGGTGAACGTGGTCGAGTTTTGGTCGAGCTGGCTGGTCATCGATCAACGACAGCTCATCTCAGCTCACCTCCGAAGGACGACAACGACGATACCGCCATACCGCCTACCGCGCTGTAGCCGAGGCTCGCAGCATATCGCAACGAGCACGTGTTCTTCAATTGCTACAGCTCCGGGTAGGGCTGCACGCGGGAATCGAGGGTGCTGCGGTAAACACACAACACTGCACAACCGAGTGGCTAATTGCGACCATTGTGGAGCGGCGACAAAAATAGAAGAAACCTGAAGCAGCAGCAGCAGCACTGCCCGGAGAAAAGTCTCTGTGTACGGGAAGTCTCTGTACGTGCATCTGTGTGTTTGTGTTTGAGTGTCTCGCCGTTGCGGATTTTCAGTTCCTCTTCGAGTTCCTTGCGAGAATTGCGTGTGCAAACAACGCCTCCTCGCCCAGGCGTTGGACTGAGCGGATAAGGTGAATTGTCGTCGTCCAGGCGACGTCTAACTTCACCCTGCTGGAACCAAGGAGGTATGTCGCGCTGTGATCACTAGCTGGTCGGCAATTTTTTTGCGTTCTATGTACATGTATGCGAGTCTTTCTTTAGACGTTATATTTATATGTGTAATGATAGGCTGACATACACGTAACACTGTTGGTTTGAGACGAAACGATAACGTGTCAGTTGTGCAGTGAAGGCCTGAAGAACCGGCCGAGCAACGTTAAGTTGGCAGTTCATACCGATAATGCCCCAATGTGTTCACTCGTGAAGAGCTGCAGGCTCCGCTTTTATCATATGAGATGCAATCTCGACAACAAGATGTGTGACGAGATGCTTGGCACATATTTTATAAATAAGGCGCGTCGTCGTCGTCGTTGTTTGATTATCTCTTCGCTGTATTTCTAGCTTTCAAAGTAGCATTATTGCTGTTAATAGTAGTGCTCACACTATCGCTCACGTTGCTACATGTACTACAGTATAGCGCACTTTCGGTGATCTTTGGGCTATACTGGCCATTGCTGTTGGTACATCTACAACAAACTGTACCAACAACGGTCGGTTTGGTAAACAGCACAGAATAGACGTTCTGTGACGGTGGCATTATTAACTGTCGCTGTTACTGTCCAGCCATTTATGATGTAGATGTATCTGTCTTAGCGGCAAGCGGCGTTACCCCACTGGGTTGTCGTGCTCGACTCAAAGGCGAAGGATGCCTATAGATTTCGTAAAGTTGGTGGAGCTGCTCGGAAGAAAGCAGTGTGTGACTAGGACGGTGACAAATGTCGGTCGAATTCCGCTCCTGACCGCTCCGGTGCAGCATTGGCATCTCTAGGAGTGTCTTTGCATCTCCTGAACGCGACGCGTTTGACGGGACTTCCTAGGCAAGCCATAACGATACTAACCTTACATTGGCTTGATTTTTGTAGGCAATCTACGAGCAGTTAGTATGCCTCTCTATTGTCTACGCTGACACGATGCATGTGGGATTTTAGCGGCGGTGCGTGTGTGTATGCCTGTACCAAGCAATACAATAAGGTTGTCTTCAAGAGATCCTTCCAAAGAATCGTTGCCAATTTGATGCAGCCGATGTTCCCAGCCCAGAACCCAAAAGACGTCTTTTCTGACGACGCTGGCGTGCGTTTGCTTTCTCGTCTTTTTCCCCGTTTTTTCTTCTATTTCTCTTCGCCCTACTGCTCCGCGTACTAACGTGGGTTCTCCTTAACAGCACTATTTTCTACATTCTATTTTCGACGATGCGATTCCGAGGCCGCAGGTATCGAGGGACAGCGGCGGTTTGGAGCACCTTTCTCGCACAGAAGGCAAGGCGGCTGCGTGTTCTTATCGCATACGTCTGTTCTCGTTCCATACGGTACCACACGGATCGCGCCAGTTCACGACTTCGCTCCGAGAGCACGAATTGCAAGTTACTTTGCTGGCAAAATGGCGAAAGGCAAAACGAGGCTATGCGAGCAGGAAATAGCGAATAGTTGTAGAAATAGCAAGGGCCCCTCGTTGAGTAGAACGGGACACATGGACACATTTTCACGCAGCCACGCAGCGCTTATTCCTCTAACCGTTCCCTATCTATCTGTGAGGCATTTTGCTTCGCACTCGCTAAACCACCAAAACAAGCATACCCTAACGGCAAGACTCAAAGGAAATAGTTTTCCGAATGAGCTCTTACCGTTGCTATAAGAAACACCTATGCACATGGAACCGACAGGCGTCTAGACCAGTTGTTGTGCAGCAAGCAATTTGCACGGTACGCACGGTATAGTCAAGACAGCTAGTTAGCAAAAAGGGCGAATGTAGATACAGATTTCCTCTACCTGAAGTTTACACTAGACTTTCTGCCTTGACAGGTTTGTTGACCGCACATTCTCCTCCTCGCCGCTCTACACGCTTACCTAGTGTGGTACGCACACCTTGTGAACTCAAGAGTAACACGACATAGGCACATTCTGTCACCCCCGCTGTCACTTGCTCTCATGCAGTAGCCTCTGGCGCGGCTTCGGAAGGCTAGATTAGGCTTGGCCGTGTGGCCCTCGAGCTGTGGGGTGGAACAAACGGGGAAAAACCATCGGCTTGACCATAGGGCTCGGGTTTGGTTGGCTTCTAATTTAGATTCAGCGATGCGGACATGGCCGGTGACGACGACAACGACGACGATGACGGCGCAAACCTCCGAATCGAAGAGGCCAGGAGGCTCCTTTAAACCCGCAGGCATAGATGGCTTCGGTGGGTGTACGGACTCGTCGTTGGCCTCGCAGCCTAGTGGGCGTTTTGGTGGCGCGCCCACAGGCCGCCGGCGTTGGCACACAGTCTGACTGAGTAGTGCGCAGAGGGCGAAGCGTGCAAGCCAGAGGAGAAGAACGTGGTGGAAGCGGGGCCGCATGAGGCGGCCCTTGTGGACCAGCGTTCGTCGTAGAACCAGCCTCCTTTTCAACCTCTGCCGTGTCCGCGCAAATATGGAAATGACACGGATCATTTAGCCCACTTCCACCACGGCTGGGCCGAGGCTTCGGTGGAGAGCGCCCTCAGCTATTCGGCGCTTTCTTTCTTCAACGGCCGTTCCACGGCGGCCACGAGCGCACGCAGGCACACAGCGCCGCGACGAAGAATGGCACCCCACGGCACGCCGTCAACACTAACAACAACATGCCACGGAGCGGTGAAGATGGCCAGCGACGATGACGACTACAGCGAAAGAGCTGCTGCTGCTGCTGCTGCGGCCGACCTTGAGGACGCCGGCTGCTCCAAACATATGTTTGTCTCCGCCTCTCTTTAGAAGTCCTCGCTTGCGTGAGGTTTGTGCTTGTGTGCGGCTGGATCCAAGAGAACACGAGCGTGAGACAGCGTAAATATGAGGCATTATTTCGCTGCCGTTAAAATTAAGGCCGCAATAGCCAAGTTCAACAAAAATTGACTGCTTTTTGCAAGGCTTGACGCATTAAACCCCTGACTGGATATAGTTGTATTGTATGCTTTTGTCGCACTCTTTAGAAAAGTGCAGACAAGTGTTAGCCTTAGTGGTAAGATCAGGTAAGTGCTACCTGCGTTTAATAGCAAGACCGTTTCTAAACGTATGCATACATACCTTCCAAAAGCTTTAAATCAGTCCGTTAGTAGAAAGTGGTGTGAAACACGGCGAGTTGCAGCAAGTCGAAACCAAAATCCGCGTTTATGAAAAGCTGATTGCGTTTGATTGTCGTATACAAACTCAAGCGCAGACCAAAAATAAACGAGTGTTTCGATCAACTTAAAGCGGCCATTGGAGATAGAGTTCATCCATTTTCGTCTCGCTGTCCTCACGAGTTGCGTAATGAACATATGAACTGGAGGATAAATCTCGTGGCGGACGTCCAAAAAACGTTATTGTATATAAGAAATATGCTTCTTGTAGAGGGCCATAGGACATTAATTCCTCTTTTTTTTTACATGCGTCGTTTGGAAATGCCGGATTTTCCTCTGCTGCATAGAATCTACATCCCCGCCTCAGACTAGGTGAAGAATTTAGCTAATTTCTTCAAAAATTCAAGCAGGCCGAAACATGGAATCTGCCAACTCTTCAGAACCCACAACTCACACGGCTGATCGGATCATTCTGCGACGAAAATAAAGCGCCTCCGGTCAACTAGTGATTTTGACGATGATCGAAGACAACGAAGTGAGTACGATAATTGCTGATTCCTATGTGACTAAGTGCCTATTAAAGAGTGTTATGTGAAAACACGAGGCTTTACTCCCAGAGGGCTCTAGGTGGCGGTTCCCTTGCGCAGAGAGCAAATTAGCGCAGCCAGCTCCACTTTCACATGGCTTGGTTTTGCGAGACTTCTTTCTCTACCCTACGGCTCAAAATTCCGTGTAAAACTCGTGTCAATACGTTTCGGGACCCCTAATTGTTGCTTGTTTAGGATAAATTTGAAATACGCAATTTCCGCGTTCGGAAAGCGATTTCAGTGTTTGGCCACCTTACGTCTCAATGAAAGCGTGTATGTCGGTAGAAATAACGTAGTAATAGTAGGTCTAGTACTATATTTTTAAGTAATTCGGTTGTTAATCGTTATTGGTTGCTTTACAACTTTTGGTAGGGTTGCATGCAATACGGCTTTTTGACCGGATTATATTTATACGGAAGAAAATAGCCTACCAGTACGGTAAACCAGAATGTACACAGATTCAATCGGAGTTCTGTTGCGCGATTTAATATAGGACGTTCCGGCTGAACGAAAATGAATTACAACAGAAGAATGTGCGCTCAGGCGTAATTTGTGTCCTGCGCCTTATGAGCGTTCTGAGCGATTTCCATAGAATTCTGACGAACTTCTCCGTCGGCCTCGTAAGGGCGACAAGAGTCTATGCAAACCCTAACATTTTCGTCGTTTCAACGCAGTGGAACCTGGCTTTTCACTCGAGCTTTCGCTCGTACTATAACGAATGGTGTAATTTTGTGCTCGCTATACGTTGCATGTACTGTATATATATATATATATATATATATATATATATATATATGTGTTAGTTCAAATATATAGAATGCGCGTAACAAACATTTAATTCACAATGGCTAATGGTCATATGGTTTTGGTAGTTATCCGAGCGTTTTGGTCTAATCTAATGCGACGTCCTCTAAATGAAAGTAGATGTATTGTACTTACAGACGTAACGATAGCGGCGTCGCTTATTTGTGACGGTAATAAACAGATATGCGTCGACTACCCAGGACCGGTCTAGGAGCTGCGACCTCGCCCTGACCACCACGCATAATGACTTAGTTTTGACGGAAACAACATCGTTGCCTACGCAGTCGACCTCGGTTGCTGGAGAACATCAACATAAGCTCTGTCCAGACGGACTTCAGCACAAAGATTATATTGATTTGATCCATCAAATTTAACGCTTCGTGTTGCTTGTGTGCGTGTGCATGTGGTGTGTGTTAGCGCGTTTAGTTTAATGCCAAACCAAAACAACGTTGAACATATTTCCATGCAGGCCATGTCATTACGCGACACGAGCTCTGTAATTGAAAGCTTTCCCTAGACTAGATGTAGAGAGAGAGAGAAAACTAGCTAGCCACTCGGTCAATTGACCCAACAAATAGTTGCGATACACAGCGTCATAGCGCTATATATATATATATATATATATATCGTAGTTCCGCCCGCCCGTCATAGTACGCTGATTCACTGCGCTCACTCGAAGCTACTAAGCAGGCCCTGCGAGAACAATGCGATCGGCCTTCAGAATACATAACCGTTATTGTCTGGGGAGTGAACTTTATCGTACCGTACCGTACAATCTACACTATACTACAATATTGGATCACTACAACTATGTGCCCACTTCAGATACACTTCGCCTAGCTAGTTCGCCATCGCGTATAGCGCTCCCCTGTTCCCGAGGGTCGATGTCTGCTGTGACACGGCGGAAGCGGCGGCGGTGCTCTCAAGCGAGACGGGGGCCGAGCCTGCACGAGCCGCTGGACACTCCGACTGGACTCTGGTGGCCGCGACGTTCCAGAATAGGGAAACGTGGGGATGGTAGCATGTAGCAGCCATAGGGGCACATCGTAAAGCACCAGCTACACACCGGCCAATACCTACGGTCACCTACCTTGTTCGCACCTCAAACAATCGTGCTTAGTGACCTATGCTTTGTGTGCATATGATTCTGCCTCTCCTTTGTGACCCCAATGAACAGGTTTGCCATCTGCAGCCCCCTCCTATCTCATTTCAGTCGACCCAACGATGAATATATATATATATATATATATATGCGTATAAGACGTTATGTTTGTATATATATATATATATATGCGTATAAGACGTTATGTTTGTATATATATATATTGTATATATATATATATATATATATATATATATATATGCGTATAAGAAGTTAAGTTTGTGTATATATGTTGAATCTGCTGTATTTTCTGGCGCAGTGTCAAGAAGTGCTGCATTTAAATTGAACAAATGTGCACATACACGTACAATGTTTATAAATGGTATCCAGAAAGCATGTTTGGCAAAGCAAAAAAGTCCGAAATTCGATGATAGTGAAAACCTACTTCTAATCGCTTAAACCAAACGTTTCACCTGCGTGATTTGGCAAAGGTGGACGCAAATATACGCGTTTTGCCATGTGTTTAGAAGGGCGCGCCCTAACATCACTGGATAACGAGGTCAACAAATTGGCATTTGATGACGAAGGCTCTGGCATGGGCAAAGAAGTTACGACCCTGGCGGAGTTTATTGCTTACACGACAGCTTTGGCAATAAATGCGCTTGCTGCGCATACCCTTTTCTCCCTCACTCTCACTCTCTCCCCCTCTGTTTCGCTCTACCCCGTGATGTGTTTCTTTTTCATATTTGTAGATTATTTTGATTAGATTCGTGGTATTCAAGTGCGTGTCTCTCTGATACAGCAAATGCATATGTATGCGTACCTTGCGGTATGAGTAACGATGTAGAGCATTAGGACGAAAAAGGTCTTCCCACATGTATTCCTGTCGTTTCGCCAACTGTGTGGCATAAGAGGGGCTGTGTGGGAGAAAAAAGCTCGCCATTCGGGGCCAGATGGGGAAAACTATCCAGTCAGATTGTAAAAAATAAGACAACAGGGCCGTGCCGCGGCAACTAGAAGATTGGTCAGCTAGAATGTGTTTCATGGTAAAATACTGCCGGCACAGCTCTCAAGCAATAATAACATACTTCCGGGTGCGCATCTTCTGAATATCAATATTTAACTGTTAGCCCGTACTCGCTGGGAGCTTCCTTATATACGATTCTTTATGATACCTGCAGTTTAACGAATAATAATAATAATAATAATAATAATAATAATATATTATTATTATTATTATTATTATTATTATTATTATTATTATTATTATTATTATTATTTTTATTATTATTATTATTATAATCACTATTCGACAACACTGTTGTATTGGCATAGCTTACCTTGATTTCGTCATTCCCAATGTGTCATGCATAATTCGTATGTTTTGTAAAATTTGCGTACATCATTCCAGTCTCAGCTACGTGTGCTGGAGTATAGTCATAGTGATGGTATGGCCCTTCTGCCGCCTCTATTCATTATCGTGGCTTGCGAAGAATTCGCCACGGAAAATAAACGGGTCCGCTTTTTTCGTCGTAGTGGTAGCGTGCCGCGCGTGCAGCAATCTTTCCAGCTAATCAGCAAGCATCGATCCAGCTGAGAACGAAATTCGCTGATATTGCTGATAGCTCGGCGTGACAACCATGTGATACGCTGACATCTTGTTACCGCTAGTGGCGATGTGTGGGTAGTGTGTTTGGTATGCCGAAAAAGGAAGCCGTGACGCCATCGTTAACTAGGCTATCCTGTGACGGGACACACGATAAAGTACTGGTAATGCAACTAATAGTGCTACCGACTTACTATTAAACGGTTAATGTTACTGGTATTTTTTATTCGAGTTGATAATAAAAGTGTTAATAGCGTTTTATTACTCACCTAGTCTAGATAGCGTCAACGGATTTATCTAAGCTCATACACTGTCTAAAACGCATCTACTTAGGCAACTAGCCATTATATCAAAAGAGAAACATCATTTTGCTCTGTTCTTTCGAGGCCGCAATAGTGGAACACGAAGTTGACAGCCGTTTTGCTGATTGCTACATTTCCGTCCGATTGGCCCGTTGGCAAACACCTGACTTCGAATCGGTAGTTAGATAAAGGCCGCTCATACAGGTCACTCTGCAGGTTCGACAACAGGTAGAGTGAGGTACTATTCGTCAAACTTCTCATCCCACACGGAATCTTGCTTTTTAAGCAAAATTCTACACAAAGCTTCTTGAAGTATTTGCAAAATCCGATCTCATGCAACACTGGTAGCAAACATCGTAGACTGCTGGTATTGTCGATTTGCCATTCGCACCGGCAGTGCTATATGTGGCGGCGTAGTCTAAAAAGCTGGTGCGCTAGTTACGGTTGTAATTTATTGGGTGTCGTCGGTTTGAACCCCGTTGTTGATTGAATTTTCTGTGAGCGATGCCCATTGAGAAAAGATGATAGGCAATTCCGTTGAAACTCAGTGGACATGTTGCCCAACAACTGATGGGGAAACCCTAGATATCGGAACAGGTCCGGCCCTTCACGGCAATTCCAAGCCCATAAGGGAACGTAGGATGGTCTAAAATTATAACAACCTGCTTGAATAATATTTTTTTAATTTTTGTGGGGCAGTGCTATACGTTTAAGGTCTGATTTAAATAACATGTGTTCCTGGCAACAGATAAAGTGCTCAATAAAGTAAGAGATGTTCTAAGCCAAATATCATGTTGTCATAAGTCCTCCGTGCCAGTTATCAAGCTTGGTGAGATTGGTTTTTAAAACGGATCTTAACAGGATTGTTCCGTTTCTTCCTGGACAGGATTCTCTTATTTTCCCCTATCTCTATTAGTGCTGCCAGAACGATGTTCCTGGTGGAAGCAAATAGTCAAATGCATACTATTTTGGCAGTTCTTCCCTTTTACGAGTTCCATAGCGATTTCAATAGTTACCCTAATGTTGCTATTATTATTATATACCTACGACTACCATTACTGTAAAAAAATTCAATTTCACTGCATAGAAGTGAGGTTACCCAGAGGACTCGTCATTTACAAATGCAATAAACGCAGAGATCATTCGATCATCATAAACATCGGTTTAAAACGATTTAAAAGTTATATATATATATATATATATATATATATATTAATATATACTTCTCGAGGCAATGCATCTATTGCGTATTGCTGCGACTGAAATCTTGCTATAGGGTCCGTTCCATCACGGCGGGAAGGGAACCGGGCACAGCGTGTTTACGCCTTGACGCTCTGTCTGGGTGGAGTGACGCCCGGCGGAATTCTCTGGCGACAACCTGTAATAACGGGTCTCATCGGCCATCAAGCTCCTCTGTAGACGGCAACAGGTGATGATAGCTATATATATATATATATATATAGTACTGAGTTCGCCATATGCGCTCTCAACGTAGAACAAGCAGTGGCTATGTAGCTTGAGTCCACTACACACATATATATATATATATATATATATATTAAGCAGGGAATCACTGTGCTGAGCTGTTCCCTGGACGTTGGCACGTCGTATATTTAAATCTAAGACAGGCCACTTTTAAGTTTTTAAAAGTTTAATAAAATTAAGGTGCAAGATTATCCCTCACCCACTCAGGTATTTGACCAGCACCCTTTCGTGGCTTGGGAGCTTACCGAAAGAGTAGAGTTTACAGAAGCTTTCTTACTTTTGTGTGCTGTGCAGGTTAGCACATCGTAAGGAGCTAGGTAGTCCTGTTGACTGGCAAACGCGGTATATCCACCGCAATAGATGGGGTGGAGGACAGGTCAGGACGCAAAGGTAGCTCTGCTCTCCAGGGGGCACTCTGCGTATGCCATCGTAAACGTCCACTCTAGCTATTCTATAACGTCCCTCTCCACTCGTTTGGACAGTCTTATAACAGCAAGACAACAGCTCGGCTCTAGAGAAAGACCATATAAGCTCACGCTCCATGCACGATGACGCCAGAAACATGCACATCTTGTCCATTGCAAATCGCTTCTACAAGTCTACCGTTATCTGGACTCTTATGCCGCGCGAATTCGCGCATGTCTTCGTCTGTTAGCAAGCTGTACGAACGTGTGGTTAACTAGACGTTTATCATTCGTCTCTAGACGTTGGTTCGTACTGAAATTCTGCTTAGTGTAATAAGAAAGCCTTTTCTCGATTAATTGACTACTTTGACCTTACTGTCATCCGTGAGCGAGTAAACTCACTCGTCGGAGGAAACAAAATCTTGTCATTTTACTGCATTTAACCTTTAAATAGACAATCGCTTGTTAGGCACTGTTCACAAGTTTTCTTGCCTCTCCTTCGGTCCCCTAGTCGATAGTACACAATAATCTAATAGGATCCCATTTAGGGTTCACAATGTAGAGCTTGTAAGACAGCGACTGGGCTACACAAATTTGAACAGCTACAAACCGTGACGGGTTTGTTGACTAGGACAAAATGTTCCGTTCGCGAATGTGGTAAGGAGTTTCGAGAGGCCTATGATATAATACGGCAAAGCACGGGGATATGTCTTATTTAGGTCTGACCTAAACAGTGCCGCCGTCCCCAGCTAGTCTCCCGAAGAAAAAAACCGTCGTTACATTGAAAGATGGCGTGTGCCTTGTCTCTGGGAAAACGTCGCACCTCATAAAGGTGGCGTCCCTTCAGAACAGAGTCTGTGTTTTTAATTCGTATCTGTGTTCGGTCAAAAACTAGCAAACCTACGACGGTGACTCTAAATTCGCATTATTCAGTTTACCCTAGCAGTGCTAGCGCTATGCGATTTTCTCGCACCCATACTCCTTAACCAAGTTTTCCGCATGCAAGCGACTTCGCTTCATATTATGCCTAAAACTTTCGTAGGTGACCTTCAACATCAATGCCGATCCATAGACCTGAGTCTAGGAAACTAACGTATGCTCTTGCGAGCATCCCTGATCATCTAGACATCAGGTCTAGATCTAAACTGGCACTTATTAGTTTGTTATATAAACCGTTATGCTATCACTGGTACCTTAACACGTAGTCCCCTGTCCAAACTTAACGGAACGTTAGCCATAAAAGGAATCCTATAAGAGGTAGATATAAATGACCAAAGACAGCTTGTTTATATCTAGCTTTGTAGCGCCTCTCAGAATGGTGCGCAGATCTAAAAAGTAAATCGTAGCGTTTAACAAAAACGTTTCTATGGCAATAATAACCACGGCAGTTGTCACTGTTAACATTCCTATTGCGACAATAGCTTGTTGGTTCGCATATGTATTAAAACGTCGCCTACCGTACGACGGCTTTTAAGGCAGGGAGATAACGGATAGATTTGTTCGGTAGCTTCTCCAATTGCCAGTTAAGAAAGTCGGTTGCACTATAACAAGCTATGACAAGTATTAAATATTGGACTAGCTTTCAGGCAACGGTAAATTTTCAGGAAGAAAAAGCTATTAGGCTCCGTCTATATTTTTTCTAAATACAGAACTTAGCAAAGTATAAGGTCATTTGCAGTTAGAAATAATTTAATTAAAATGTCACCCTTTTTCATTATATGCATAAATTACAAGCACGTGAACCATGATAGAAGATAATGTGTGTTATCTTATCTTAAAATATTTCTAACAGCATATTTTTCATGCCATGAGGACCTGCGCTATATATATATATATATATATATGGCAACGAAACAAAGCTGCAATGATAAATGTGTGTGTGCCCACCTGGCTATCTATCTTGCAGAGCGACGATATTTATGAGCCCCCCGTGCATGTCACAGCTATAAATTTAATCATTTAGTGACTCAATTTTGGAATCTACGGTTATTTGACTCCACTTCCCCATGCTAGCGTAGAGCAATCAGGTGTCCTTGTTCAAAATTGGAGCCTAGGGGCAAAAGCGCCTTCGAAGGCATGCCGAGAGAACATTTCATGCATAACAGTTCCAAAAATCTAAACTACACCCTCTCAAACAGGGCCTTATATTTCATCGGTAGGAGACTCCTAGACCGGGGGGCTATACATGGAATTGGATTTATGAAAGCGTATGTAGAACTCAACTTTATATTTATGATAAAACGCCACAAAATAGTGTTTAGGACTTGCTATGAGCTAACTTTGGACTTTTTTTCTATCTATAAAGATTGTTTCCCATACTATTGGACGTGATATTACTTTAAACTAGCACAGCCAGACTCGATCGAGTCTGAAATTTCTTGCGATAATTTTTGCATGTATAGGTAAATGTTAATTACACTGTTTTGCATACTTAGTTATCTATTTTTTTTACTATTGGGAGGGCACAGTTGTGTCCCGCGATACGGCAATGTCCGTGAGAAAGAACAATCTGAGAACAAATATTGTTATTATATGCAATCTTAACAACGCAGGAAGATCGAACGGTTCTAGGCAATGTTCGGCACTACACCGCGTTTGACTAGCGTTCAGGTGATAGGGCACAACATGATCGTCACACTTATAGTAATACATATATGAGTAAATGTGAAACGGGTCTATTTATATTTATATATACATGAGTAAATGTGAAGCGGGTATATTTTGTCCTATTTTTGACTAAATTCATACATATATTTATATATGACAATTTTTTTGGCCCATGTTTTCAAACATATTAGCCAAACACCAGGTTGCCGACCTCCGACTAGCACCATTGAATTTAAGGACAAGACCATCAGAAAATATTCTACCAGTTGTCCCCTACCTACCTATTTTTTGCCGCTCAATTACGGACTCCCTGTTGGCGTATCAGCATTTCAGTTTGGCTGAACTAAAAGACATCCACGGCTACGTAGATGCAAGTCGAACGCGCTCGCTACGCAATTAGATAGTGCTCACTGGCCTCACTTCTCAAGGCTAGCGTGAGCCACGACGCTACTTCCGTAGGTCTCTGACAGCCCATTGGCGGAACAAATACGATCCTCCAAGTAGAACGAGGAGAAGGAGGAAAAGATGGCGACGTGAGCCGGTTCAACCAACGAAAGAAGAACACAAACAAGGCTGACTGGAGAGAAAGCTCGGAAAGTCGCAGCATAAGACACGAGAAGACAATGGCCAATTTCGAACACGCGAACAGGACTCCTCTCTCCAGACCCGTCGACCATTCGGTGCTCCACCAAATAGTGCAATGCCAGGCGAGGCGTTTACAACCCGTTCTGCAACCCGAAGGCGTTACGCGCTTCTACTGTCTGCATTATCAGTAGTACCCAGTTGGTAAAGCAGTCGCGTTTGTCTCTCTTTATAGTACGTTGCACAAGCCACTCGTGTACCAACCACCAGATGGTTGGCTGGCGGCTTCGTGTGTCTGCAGTCAACTCCGACTTCGGTGTTTTGCGCATGACTCACGTACGAGCTGCCATGTCGGTCAGCGGGCTCAATATCCGAATACATTGTAACATTTTCTCATTTTTCAATGGGGTGTGTCAAAGAGACAAAGAAGAAGAAGACCAGAGGTTGGAGAGTAATGCACCATCTCTTCTTTTATTGAGACATCTGTGGCCCTTTTTTTCCGGATCATGGTCAATTTTTAGTCCGTTCCGGCATTCACCTTGTCTAAATTGGGAACCATGACCACCAGTTCAGGAGTGGCCGGTCTGGGTCTCGAACCCAGGCCTCCCGAGTGCAAGGCAAAAGCGTTTGCCACTAAGCCGCTCTCTTGGTTGGTAAGCATTGAAGTAACAATACGTACATATACAATAGCTTACGATGTTTTCCTTATTAAAAAGAGAGCTGTAAGATTAAATGATAATCACGGTTGTTGTGTGCGTATCTGAGTTTTACGCATACGTCTACTTGAATACATCTACATGGCAAAAATATAAACTACGCTCTTCTCACGTAGTGTCCAGCAACTCGCTAACCGACAATGGAAAAATTCACAATTACCATATTTTTTCTCGGTTTATATATATATATATATATATATATATATATATATATTGCATAAATAATAAGAGGCTAATGACTTTCTGCCTAGTATCTCTTCTAGGGAATGATTTAGTTTCGTAAGGCTATGAAGGACACTTGACTTGCCAAAAGTCCAAGCCGCACACTTGAAAACTGATAAGCCGCCGCTGGATTCTTTGTCCGCTAATACATCCTCAGGCGCAGACATCTAACCAAACCCTCATAGAAATTAAAAAAGGTTGTTCGTTTTGCATGGTAGCACTTTTTAGCACCAACGACTGCTAGTCCGTCTAGTCAATTGTAGAGAAAACATTCATTGCTGTGTTCCATTGCTTTGTATGCAGACAGTTTTAAAAGGTTATAAGGAGAAAAATTATATTTCTAAAAACCTTTTCTATAAAACACAACGTTGCACAGACGCAGAGGCGCGCAGAGATCAGCTAAACGAATCCAAACTGCCTCGCGTATCTTCGATAGGATAAGGACGAATGGGGTCGTTTCAGTTGACGAATGAGCCCAGTGACACGAACACTGTTAAGCGCGAAAAAGCGAGCTATATGAAAGAGAGGATGGATGTTCTAACTCCTCGTGGTGAAAGTAGGAGAGCCG
Source organism: Dermanyssus gallinae (assembly GCA_003439945.1). NCBI lineage: Eukaryota > Metazoa > Arthropoda > Arachnida > Mesostigmata > Dermanyssidae > Dermanyssus > Dermanyssus gallinae. The sequence goes on from QVRM01006645.1 coordinate 158,067, forward strand.
GATACGGGACAACAAAAGCAGGAAGAAAGCAGCGAGAAACTACGACGGCGATGATGGTGCTTGCTGGTGATGGTAGTGTGGGCAGTAGAGGGAATAATAGGTTTTTGGGGCCCCGGCGGCTGGGATTGCGACTCCAGTACTTAAATAGGGAAAACCAAAGTTACAACTGAGGAAAAACGAGATGGTGAGACACGCAAATGGGCATCAGGAGCAGCAGCAGCAGCAGCAGCAGCTCTGAGCCTCGTGGCGCAACAGAAGCAGCACATAGTAAATTGGTCAGAATTGCGAAGATACCCGTAGCGGGAGCCATCGTTCTGGGCTGAGCCTGCCTACGCGATAGGCGTAGTGAGCTCGAGTCACGCAATCCCCTCTCTCTGGCCGTCATCCTTCAAGCAGGCTCACTAAGGCTAATCCGTCGACGGCGCGGCCAATCCGCTGGTGCAATCACAGGTAATGCAATTACCTGTCCTTTGACGTCAGAATTGGCAGCCGAGTCTAGATTCTGTGCATGTTCTTCTCGCATCTGTTTGTAAACAAATGTGTATACGCGCCCGTGTGACCGAGAAGCAAACAGTGCCAAAAGAATGAAGAAACGAATTCTTTGCTTTCT
>QVRM01006646.1:0-55000 GCA_003439945.1 Dermanyssus gallinae
GGGGGGGGGGGGGGGTAATAGTAATGGGGAGAAGTAGCGACTCGAAGGGCCGCACCTCGTCTCGCGGTGTGTGATCAGTCACAGTAAACAACAGTTAGTTAGTGTTGTATGGTTGGACAGCAGCAGTTAGACGCTGCGGCCCCAAGTTAACCTACTCACTCATACAGTTAGGCACTGCGTCAAGAGTCGACAACTCGTGCGTCGGTAGCACGCTAGCGACAGCTGTGTTGCCATGCTAGAAGCTGATAGGGCACATATTTTATATATGTGGGGGCAATGCCGAATTATGTGCATTATTGAAACGATATACAGGACTAGATCGAGCCATGGTCGGTACGATGACATGTGGAGTTTGTTACACCGGTGACCTTTGGATTTAAAGTGGAAACCTAGGTATGGTAGAGCCGAAAAGACAACTCTAATGAAAGACAGCAGCATAACGGCAATCGTTGTATCGTTGTTTAAATTTAAACAATTGTGTTTTTTTAATTAATATCCACCCTAAACGTCTGAGTAACATATTTTATTTTTTGAGTGCTTGAATGCCTTGGTTCGGCTTCACGATTGAAAAACGAATGCATAAGAGTACCAAAAAATGCTTTGTTGCTTTGAATACATCAGTATATAATTTAATGTGCACTGAAGCCACCAAAAAAGAATTTGTCGTATCCATTTAAATAAACACATAAAGGATATGATACGCATGTAATGTCATGCGTGGCCTAGCTCTGTTCTTGCTGCGTCGAGGGGCTTATCCTAGCAGAACGCGCCCGGGTTCGCCTTTACTTAAATTAAATGCTGCCTTGTTAAGCTAGCACACATGTCGTTTCTATCTGCGGATGATGTTACTCGTGACCCTTAAATGTAGCTACTGCTACATTAAGTAAGCCAAGCGGTGACAGCCAAATAAATCTACATGCATATGTTAAGCCGTATCTGTTGAGCCATGAGCCTTTGTTTCTAAAGTAGCCGGGTGGCACAACTGTCAGATTATATATATATATATATATATATATATATATATATATTACTATGAATTATTAAGTGCTCTACTGGAATTGCAAAGCATGTCTAAGGTTAAGTATGTAGCAACCAACCAGAACCGTATTTTGACTCCAAAATAGTAAGGAATGTTTAACAGACAAATACGGGTAGAGAAAACACCAACATCAGCTAGTCAATTCCTTATTGCAAGTCGTCTCAGTTGGTTGATATTCGTCTGCTAGATACGCATAACTTATTTTGAAATATTTTAATGAAACATCTCTATTCTAGGGTACATGCAGTTAAATAGACAAAACTAAAATAGCATAATATATGTACAATTTCATTGTATCTCCATCTGCGTTTTTATCGTTTCCGCATTTATGTATTTTTACGTATGTACACATAAACAAGCATACATATGTTCATGCACAACGAAGCAGATTAAATGTATGAAAAATCAAACACTGCTCTAGTACACTTGGTTACGAGAGGTGCTTACCACACTGAATAGCAATCTTCTCTGGTTCGGGGGCACAACCTAAAATTGGGAGCTGAGAGTTGTTGTGGGGCATATATTTAATGCAGCGGGTTGCGGGCCGGCAATGGAAACAATCCGAATCAGGTTTAAGTCACCTATTACAGAACCACTTCAGCAATTTTGTTAAAGTGGCAGGAAAAAAATGATCGAGACCTCAGCTGAAATAGCGCAGTTAGATGTGTGCCTTGCCAGGAAGCATTGGAATGGAATGGCATGCACTAGCGGGCGCGTGCACACAAGATACATTGCGCATGGCTATCATCACTTGGTGTGTTCGACTTAAGGATTTCACCAAGTTGGCGATCAATGTCGTTGCCGGTTCTGCTTGAAGATATGCGCTAAATACCAGGCAGCGAGCTGCATGGTGGCAACGCATAGGCGGTCTTTGCACTATCTCGCCCGGTGGGACGGCCGCTGAAGTGTTTTAAATTGTGTATAATGATGACTGTATTGTAATTATGTACCATGCAAAGTTATTGCGAAATAAACAATATGTATGTATGTCTTTAATGCACCGAGGGCCGGACACGAGAGAAAATTTGATAGACAACAAAGATCAAACCTGCAAACACCTCGGCAGATCACAACCACTAATAGTTCAAAACCTCTAGACAACACCTCTTCAGAGTAGACTTTAGAAGATACATCTGTGTATGTTACGGAGCGTTTTGCTAGCGACGAGCTAGGCAAATTTAACTAAAACAAGCTAGCAAGTTCAAGTGAAGCAAAGGCCAAACAAATGACTATTAAATCTGTGTGATTTGATGCATATGGTAATGCATAATATATATATACACACATATATATATATATATATATATATATAAATATCGATGCAAGAATGCTGTAGTAAATGTCATAAATACCACGCCGCGGTTTGTCCGGCGGTTCGGTCCATAGCAGAACTGGCAAAACGCTAGATCGATTGTTGTGTCGAAAAACGGTGATGTAACATAAACACACTTACCGAGCCCGGGTGTTAATAAATTAATAATATATTATATATATATATATATATATATATATATATATATATATATATATATATATATATATATATAGAACGAATAAGAGATACAAATATTCTCTGCAATAGCTAATACATTGGCAAGTACTGGTGGACATAGCAAACGAATACGCTAACTCATCTAGCGCTCGAAGGCAGCTTAAGCTGTTGCCCTCAGCAGCAGCAGCGGCAACAACAGAAACAGGCAGGACTGCGACAGTGGCCATAACAGAGGCACAACGACGACGAGGAAGCGACGCATAGCGTCCGCACTAATGTGGTAATAGCTAGCCACACACACACACACTCGTGAGCGTAGAGGCCATCAAGGCAAAGCAGCTAAGAAGGCTAAAATCTCGCACGTACATCGGCTAAACGGCCCAATGAAGTGACCTTGCAAGAGGGACCGAGTGAGTAAAGGAAGAACGACCAGAGGGAGAACCGTTGGGGAAATAGGGAAGGCGAAGAAAAGGGAAGTGAGACAGGCGGCAGACGGACGACAAGACGTAGTAGAATAGCGGCCCACCGATCGAACAAATGCACACCATTACCGCGCATAAAGCGTCGCATTCGAACCGGCCAGTTCCAGCCCCCTGGCTGTTACGCCCACCGTTCCTGCCCGCCCTTATATCACGACCACGACCGCCTTTTACCACTAGCACGCAAACTGCAGCTGGACGCGAAAGGCAGCTCGTAGTAGAGGGAGGAAAGTGCTTTGTGTACAGACGCAAGCGAATCTAGTTTCTCGACAGCAGGAGCAGCAGCAGCAGCGGCGCCGCCAGTGCGCTTTTGGGTTACACTTGCGTACAACTAGTGGGGAGGCGGGGGCTCACTAAGTGTCAGTCGCCGCGTTCATGGCACTGCTTCACGCTCTGGTACTTGTATTGATGGTAGCGTTAGTGCTAGTTAGTGCCAGCAGTAAGGAGACGGAGAGGAAACACAAGTCACAAAAGCAAGCCAGAGAGAAAGAAGTTGAAGGATCGAGCATTAAACATTAACAAGCCGCTCAAGCTAGCTACGAAACTTCGCCAGCAATATAAAGAGCAAAGCGAGCACGACACCTATTTGTGCTTGGCAGCTGTGGCACGAGCAGAAGCAGCAGAAACAGTGGTTTCGAGGAGCAGCAACTGCTGCGTCGTATAGCTCGGAGCTAGCAAGGCTTTTTCGACCGGCGTGCACCGACTTCGAATTCGCGATTTTAAAAACGAAGCTGTTGGAGCTACTTCCGCAGCAGGCCTCAGCCTGCTCATCATTTCTGCCTCAGTTCGTGTTCGTCTCGGTCGGCTCAGCTTTTCGCCTTTGGCTACCGTTTCACGCCTTCGATGCGGCCGCGGGGCCGCGCAGCAGCCAAGTCCGCTTGCGTCGGAATGGTCGTTATCATGCGTTTTTGCCCTCGCGTCTTTTTGCGCTGGCTTCCTTTGCTCGCTAGTACACTGGCTGACCCTGTACCTTTGTGTGCTTCTGTGTGCTGGCTGCCTTTACATCGAGTTTTGTGCACTGGTGCCCTAGTACCTTTATGCCTCTATGCGTTGACTGCCCTTGACGTCTGTGCTTCTGTGAGTTGACTGGCCTCGTCCTTTGTGCTTCTGTGAGTTGACTGCCCTTGTCCTTTGTGCTTCTATGCGTTGACTGCCCTTGTCCTTTGTGCTTCTGTATGATGCTTACACTTGCTGCCGTCGTGCATCTATTCCCTATGCCGTTTTTGACGTTGTATCTCAGCTCCTGTTGAGGCCGCTAGTGTTACAACCAGCAACCCCAGCGCTGGGTGAGATTGCGGTGTCGTCACCTTTCTTCTCTACTTAGCAACGCCGGAGTTCTACGCGATTACAAGCTAGTAGACCACTAAACTGGTGCTGACATTAGCTTTGGAACCGATAGTGTTTTTGCTGCCTCGCTAACGACATATGGTAATTATAATGATAATGGTGGTGATGATGCTGACGAAGACAGTAACAACGCCGAAAACTACGATCTTCATCATCACCATTGCCATCGCATTATAAGCCGCACGGGTGTTACGAGACAACGACGCAAAGGCAGAAGCCCGAACGGCAATCACTTAGTGCATGCAATCACAATTAGCTATTAGTTGGATGGCTAGCACGTATGATGCCGTGGTATTTTCTTGCTTGCCCGCTGGCTTGCTGGTCCGGCCACGCTTGTGCTGTGTACACTCTGAGCATACGAGCACAGCACAAGGCCCGAGCTGATTGATCCGCTTGCCGGGTCATGAACCGCATCAGCCCGCGTCAACTTTGCTGTCGCCGCTGTCAATGAAGTGGGAGCCGAAAAAGAAAGAGGGCTTGCGTCGTCTGCCCCTGATGTTCAGCAGTTTAACCAGTTTATATACATACTTTGTGCACATACTATATAACGTAATTTTATATATATATATATATATATATATATATATATGTACAAATAGATTTACGTTAATATAATTATAGCCGCTAGGCTTTGCAATTGTCGAACTATTTAAATAGATGATTTTAAAAGTAAAAAACATATCGGGCACCAATTGCTTCCTTGTACACGTACGTGAGAGATAATCGAAAGCTGTTCCTGTGTGTCAGTGCCATATTTTGCGCAACTCAGAAAATGCGTTTCAGTATATATGAAGCGGGTTTCTGCTTTTCACGTTCGCATGGAGGCGGCTAGTGATCCTACTAGTGGCCGCAAGCCAGCAGTAGAAAAATGAAAAAATATGTCTGAAGTTGTTAATTGCTAAGCATTTCCACTAATTCTTGCGAAAATGGAAATACATGGTGGCAGAGTCTATAGAAGGAGTTGCTCATGTAAATGTGTACCTTTCCAGAAACCTATGAGACAGCATGGTATGTCGTCGCGTGCAGGATGTATTGTGCACGGTATGTATTAAAACCGTGCTTCACTAACTGCTGGACGCATCGGCAACCTTTCTATTTTTTTTTGTAGACGGACGCATGGTGTCTATTTCTTGTATCAGTCGGTAGACTTCGCAGATGTATATGCCTGATAGGTCAAAAAGTTCGTAGCACGGAATACAAGCAAAAGACGGGCAACGACCGCGCACCTCTTACTGTTTAGTATAGTCTCCTCTAAGCTTAACACTTTTAGTCCGACGATCATCGATGGCTTTTATACCGCGAGCCGAATGTTTAGATCCAAAATACTTATCTGCGCATATTGCATATAGACGCATATCACATAGCATATTCGTTTTCTCTTACCGAAAGATATTTTTTGGTTTCCAAACAGATAATAGTCGCAGGAGACCAGGTTCGGAGAATATGGAGGATGCTTGACAATTTGGAGCACGAGAGACGTGTGGGCGGGCGCTCTATCGTGGTATCATCAAGGCGGGCATAAGTGCAATAAAGGGTTCCTTTAGCTAATGCAAGAGTGTTGTTGTTTGTTGTTTTTTGTTTGTAGCGTGGCCCAATTATGGCGTTAAACCTTGAAAAACTTTAATCACACGACACATGCGACCAATCCACATAACACATGCATTTCTCCGGAGCTGTTGATCCTATTAATTTGCTGGTGATCAAAACAAATATCGGTTGGCATGAGATTTATGAATTGCGACCAAACGCTATACACTTCTTGATCTACCTAAAAAAAAAAATATATATATATATATATATATATATATATATAGGCAAATTTGGATGTTTTAAAGATCGATATAGAAACTTGTAGAGCTCATTAAATATTTGCTCGCAAATAATTTTCCAATAGAACATGGTCTCTGAGAAGTAATGTTTCGGAGATAGGGTGGTATTACTAGAAACCGTGACACTTGTGTTGTTGCCCGACATAAGAGCACAAAATGTGCAATTGCGCAACAATTATTCCTATGCAGAAACCAAACACATCCCAGGTTCGTGAAACAAAATGCTGCTTTTTCTGAAGAACATATAACGCTGGCTTGAAGATGCAAAATGGTCCTTTGGAAGAGAATTCGCAATAACATGAAGGTCTTTTATTAGTTTTTACGCGCAATATTTTAAAATCATAACCCTGCGCGCTCAAAACTAGCACATTCAGGCAAATGTGCAATGCGTGACAATCATGTTTTTACCAATTCTATGGCAATGGCCGTGATTGCAGAGTAATTAGGATTTTTCGGCAAGCATGTCGAGATTGAGTGCATGCATAAATGACTGTGTGGCGATGTTGTGGCTATGGCGTGAATGGAGGTAGTAAACGTGCCTTGATGTCGTTAGCATGTGGCTGAGCAGCCTTATGCTTGGGATTGTTTATGGTCGTGTCGATGTTGTGGCTGTGGATGATTCCTTAGCCGTTGGAGTGCATGTTCGTCAATGCGTTGTGGCATCGTACTGGCGCCGTCCTGTATCAACATTATAGTAGGTGGTTGTTTCGGTGTTGTATTGTGGATAGCTCCGTCACAATATCACATCGATATGGCCCCCAAGAGGGTTTAGGCACATTTCAGCCGCAACTGTAAGATATAGACTAGTTGCTTGTGCTTTTAGAGCTATAACGAGCGATTTACCTGTTAGAGTAAGTCATTTATGCATGCACTCAATATTGACATGGCGCCGAGAAATCTTAATTATTCCGCAATCACGACTCGTATTGCCGTATGTTTAGTATAAATGATCGCCATGAAATCGCACTGAAAGTGCATTTGCGTGAGTGTGTTAAATTGTGTGTGTTAAAAATTAAGTGGTCTTAGGGTTATGATTTTGAGGTATTTGTTCTATGAAGGCTTTAAAAAGAACTTAATTTTTGCAAATTTCCGTCTCAACGACCGTGTCGAAAAAAGCAGAATCTTCGGAAAAAGCAGAATTTTTTCGCGAACACGGCAGCTTAATTTCTGTATAGGGGGACTGGCTGACTCGCAATTGCACATTTTGTGCTTTTATGTCGGGCAATAACATCAGTGTCACGGATTTTAGTTAAATTTATTAAATTTTAGTAATTGCTCATTGAGCTTGACATTTCCATAATTACACAATTACAATTGTAACCGTTCAGGGAATTTTGCAGAAAATACTATCGCTCGTGTCTGCAATATATATATATATATATATATAGCGTCAACCATCTAAAATAGCGCGCTTTTCAATTCAAATCCTATTAGAAGTTCTTTAGATAATATTCTTTATTTTAAACAAGTATATTATTGTTCAGTTCGAAATTGAATGTAGTAATTATACTATAAAATATTATATATGATTATAGATACCACTTTTCATAACGAGAACTTAAGCATGTGAATGTATGCAGTTCCGTAAATAAACCACGTCTGAATTGAAATTGAATTGAATTGAAAGATATAGATTATTAATCAATTTGTATTTGCACAGTAGATTTTATTTATTTAAATATATATCTATAAAATTCATTCAAGAGATCCTTGATATCATTCGAAGATAAATCCTAAAATAATCATAAATATTATAATTAGTGTTGTAAATAAAAGATTAGTATTAATAAATGTAAAAGTTAATGGTGAAATTAAAATAATTTCAGTATCAAAAATGACAAATATTTTTGAAATTTTAAAGATACGTAAAGAAAAAGGAGTTTGTGCAATTTTAATAATATCAAATCCACATTCATATGTGGAATATTTTTCTTTATTAAAGTCTATTTTCTTATTTAAAATATCCGGAATGCGCTCATCCGGGCGATATGTAGCAGACAAAAACTCATGTTCGGTTGAGCACGAATACGTGTTGGCAGAAGACGATGCGTCATCTTTAGAATATGCGCAAAAAACAGCTACTGTCCATGCCCTCCGCACCGGACCGACTCGCGCCCAGATTGAAATTTTCCTTGGTGTGAGTCAGCGGACAGTTCGGCGCCTCGCAGCCAATTTCACCCTACCTAGTGTGCAGGAACCTAGCCGTGTCGGCTGCAGAACACTAGGTTCCTGCACACTAGGTAGGGTGAAAAAACTAAACGACAGAATGTGTGCAACAATGGTTTAAGAATTGATCAATGCAGTCTTACAACGAATTTCTGAGAATCCTTCTATCTCGATCAGCAACTTGCGCGCTAATTTAACATGACCATAACGACAATATGCAGGCGCGTTCACGAGAATCTCAGGTGCAATTCCAATGTTGTACAGGTTAGACAAATACTCGTTGAGAGCGCAAAAGTTAATGGACTTACTTGACGCCGTTTGCTCTTCTCTTCGCTTAAGCGCGAAGTATTAAGCTTTCGTGTCTTCTTTTGGAACAGCCCCGGTTTGGTTCCGTTGAACTACTGTGTATTGGGCCTAATTAAACGAGAGTTTTGTATGTCTTGACATGATAACGTAGACTCGGTCATGTATGCGGTTTAGACTCCGAACTGAACCAGTTACCAGTGTGAGCGGGGGCTATATTGAATAGATATGTTCGTCAGGAGTCTTTGTCGATTTACGCAAAATAACGGTCTAAATATCTGGTTTCTTTTTCATTCAAATGTCTATTTATATTTTTCTCTAGTTTCTTATTAATAATTTATGTATGTATATATATATATATATATATATTAATAATTTATATATATATATATATATATATATATATATATATATATCACAACAAGACTAGTTCTAGGAATCGTAAAAGCAACCACATATCTGACTTTCGTAAGTAACACTTAGAACTGGCATTCTTGCTGTAATTATGGATTTAGTATTTTGATCACTGTGATAACAGCGTGCTTTGTACATCCATATCGCAGTGTGCACATCCAGACTTGATAGCCCAGTACAGCAAAACAAAAGTAGTTTCGATAGAAATGGTTGCGTGTTATTGTTAGAACATGCGTACAATAGTGGTAAAGCGGTCACGACCAGCGTGTTATCTTTTTACGACCATCTTAGCCACGTGAAACCACTAGACCCATCGCCCAAGGGCAGTACACAGTTTTCGCTCTAGGTGCTATATGCGAACATACATACACCTCTCAGTGTGAGGACTACTGCAAAGGAGTCACAATAAACACCATTGGCCTTCATGCCTCGTCGATGTACGAATTTTCCTGCAATTCCCTTAACGAATCTATTTATTTTTTCGAAGTAGACGAAGAAGTAGCCATTTTTCGGCAAATACACACACACGCTCGGTCACGCATAACAATAAGCACAAATGGTGAACAAGCGGCTTGATTTAGCGGAGAAGAAACTCGTTGCTTGCCCACTCATGAAAAAGTGGATCAGACTTTGGGCAAATGTCAGAACGTTGCCTCAGTCGGCTCTGATCCGACATGTATGCTGGGGCAGGCCCGATCCGTGACCTCTTGCAGTAGTGGCCAAATGCCGGCAAAAGCCACACGCATCAATGGCTGACACGGTCGTTGCCCTAACGCTGCCATCGACGTAAGCTGGCAGCAGCGATGCTAGTTTGGACAGCGGTTGAAACGAAAATTTCGGAAGCAAGCACCGTGATGCAACGACAATAACAGCTTCAGCAAAGGCACCAATGCATCAATACGACCCTCCTGGCGATTGTTTGGAACGTTGCGTGTTTTGTTTTGTTTGAGCGCATTGTCTCAGGCATGTCAGAATAACGTCTTACAAATGGCTAGCGCACCCTCACCCCGACCCACAACCGCTGTCAACGAATTAGCAAATAAGCAGGTCATTACGAATGGTAACCATCTACTCGGTAGGCCCTGCGGCCATAGAGAAGAAGAGATCCATCGCTTGGATCGCAATTTCTGCGAGCCACACGCGACACCTTAACGGCAGCTTTTGTTAGCGTAAGGTGCTCAGCACTATGCTATACGTGGTTTAGGAATGCGGCTTCTGGCGGTGGTGCTTTGAGTTACAACAATTGGAGGCAGTGCTACAATGTAGTTTTTAATTTTTGAGTTCTAGTTAGTACAACTGCAACAATGACAGCACCTCCATCGTAAACGACAATCCACTTAAGTACTGAGCAAGATGTCACGTATTTTTCTAAACTTTAATTGCCCTACATATACTGCACTCGCACCGATCGACATCCGCATTGCGTCAATCTTTTGTCGGGCAATATAATATACTGACCCAGAACAGTACGTTAACAGACATGAACGCGGTCGGCTTTCGTATATAACGTACATTGCAGTTAATTGCGGACGGAAATTTGAGTAGCGCTTCTTATAGTAGTATAGGAGTAGCGTGCCACATATCCCTGTTGTCAACATATTAATGGGGATACACCGTGCCTTAGGAGAAATATAATAACTATGGATGAGGCGGGGGCAGTCTGACGAATGCTGACCGCTACGACATTCGACCCCATTAACGCTCTCCTTAACGGTCTCGTCACAGCGAAGAGAGGTCTCGATCTAGTCTTGACCCGACGTTTCAGCGGCAAGACAGAATAATAGTTTTATGTTGGCTGCAGTAAAATAAGCAACTAACTGCTAACGCAGGCATCACTGGGACAGACCATAACTAATGGATGTAATGGAATGGCTCACTTCAATGCTGGATAAATATGAGTCACTCGAAGTGGGGAAAAAGCTATTGCAAACGTAAGAAGGCCAACAAAAACAAAATCTGCCTAAAGCCAACCAGAGACAAGAGAGTCACAAGTCCACTTCGTACTTCGGTACGGGACTCAGCCAAGGGACTTAGACAGAGGAGTCGCTGTTGTTGTGTGAGTAAGGACCATTAATGGGTGATGCACTGCTAGATCGATCTTTCGTCAAAACAGTCTCGACAAACGACATAGAATACACCTCCCGCTGCTGATGCTGCAAAAAGAAAGAAAACTGCTTCTAGGGTACGGCAGGCCGTATTCAGCTGACTACGACTGATGGGCACATCTCCTTGAGAACGACTTTGATCGGAGCAGTTCGTCTATATGATGGTGGTGGGGGGGGGGGGGGGCGGTGGCGTGGGGGATGGGGGATAGAGGGATAAGGGCATGGGGGATGGGAGCATGGGAGATGGGGGCGGAGTGGCAAAGCACGTAGTGGTAGCAGCATAGTTGCTGCAGAAGAAGCCGAGCGCGCTGGAAGAAGGTCGCTGGCTCGTTGTCCTGCTCTGTCGACATTGGCTACGCCGACAGACAACAACAACAACAACAACAACAATAAGTCCAGTCCTAGGCTAGAATCAGCGTGACCTGCCGAACAGAAGAACGACTACAAATGCGTTGTTGCCGCTCCCACCGTCGCCGACAAGACTACGGCTACGAAGATAGATACAACGAATGGTCTCGACGGGCGTCGGGTAGCGGGCGAGCTGAGCAACGGAGCCGACGCCAAAGGCCAGGGAGGGCCGGGACGCGCGACACAACCATAGTCCTAGCTGGCAGGAATAGAATGGCAGCAGCCACCTTCTTTTTTCTCCCACCATTGCTCTAGTAGTCGGCGCGCGCATACGGACGGAAACGGAAACACTGGATTGCGGAAGTTATTATCATGTATCGTTTCTGCAAGTTGCCTTCGTCTACGCTGCTGTCGTTGTCGTCAACGTAGTTGTTCCCCTTCCGTCATACGTGTCCAACCAACGCGCGTCGCTGTTGTGTCTTGCTATGGCGTCGCTGTAAGCCTGCTATGGCTGTCTCGGCTGCTGCTAAGGGGGCAGCCATCCATCGTCGCCCCCAAAAAAAAAACGAAACAGACTCAGCAATTCGCCGGTCAGAATCCTGTGGGTCGCTGTTTGTTCGTGCATCATCACTCACTTCTGCTGGTGCTGCTGTTTCTACTTTTGCAGCTGATTTACGTACTGCTGCACTACGAAGAGAAGCTTCGTACTTCGTTGAGGAGAGAGAGAGAGAGAGAGAGCCAAACACGCAGTCGAAATGGATCGCTGTTGTTGCTGATGATGCTGCTGCAACAGCAGATATGCCCGTCAGTACTTGAGCCTGAAAAAGGCACAATTGTAATGAGCGCGCTGCATGCCGGTCGCAGGTACCGCGATTTTCTCGACTGCTCTATTTGAGTTGGGCGAGTCGTGCATTGTTGCATACGGCGGCAAGCTGTAGTAGTCCCAACGCCTCAACGAGGAAAGATCCTGAATGCAGGGTTATGCAGCAGAGAAATTGCCTTTTCTACATATTATACATAACGGAAGCGTGCTGGCAGAACACGGTGTCCAGTTAAGCGAGTGTTAATGCTTGCTTTTAAATTGATGTGTGCAACATCATCTTAATTCTAATAAAGTTCTCCTTAACTACTGCGTCATAGGGTTCATGCTACACAAGAGCTTGATCTATATGCTGCCAATATTAGTCCATAGTCGCAAGTTATTGCCGACACATTTAAATGTGTGCTGGGGTAGACTCTTTAGCAGGCTGAGAAACGTAGTGTAAAAGTCGACTTCGGTACAGGACACTATTGGTGACGCTCCCCAACAAACTCACAAAAAAAATACCAGCACTCATCTCCTAAGAAAGAGTGGCAGAACATGTGACGTTTTTTTGGCTCTTCACTATTGGTATTCAGTACGAGGACATCGCAGCGCAGGTATCAGGGGCGGAGACCTCGGCATCGATGTGAGGAAAACGTGCCCGCTTGAAATGTACCTATCTTTTGTTGAATTTCTCTATGATTCATCGGCGCGCAATTGTTTTGTGGTGTTGGCCGTGAGATGGACATGGCCCGAAAGAATGAGTCGCACTCATCTGCCACCGCTACGGAGCATCGTCCGTGGCAACGCGAACGCAGCGATCGTGTTACGTTGGCCTAGAGACATCGCCTCCTTGTTTTGATTACGGCTTATGTCGGCAACATGAGAGATGTTGTTGTTCAAGAATAGACGAGTGGCCAGCTGAGTTTGCTCAACGTCATTCAGACGATTTCTTGTCGCCAAGTTGTGGGTTCGGCGCCACGTCAGAGTCTGAGAGGGCTCTGAGCGTGTGTGACAGCAAGGGACGGTTCCTGTGACTCATCAACTCAATAGTAGAACTGCATCAGGGATTCCGCCTTTTTGCTTGTCCTTTCGCTGGCATTGTAGACGCACTGCGTTTGTCGCGATATTCTCTTTATCCCGTCCCCCATCACTCCGTATCTTCGATCCTGCTCGTCCGATTCAGCATGGCTGTAAAGCGTAGTCTGTAGTTAAGCCGGTCGTTGTTTCTTCTTTTGAAATCAATTCGACCAGCCGCAGCTCGTGTCTTAGTAGCTGCTAAGCCGGATACAGAGCGGACATTTAGACATCCGTAACGACAACATAGCGCAGGCTGCCGCTAGAGTTTTGCAAGGCCGACAACTCAGCTGTGCCCAGCTCGGCTTCCGAAAGTAGCCCAAACCAGCCGATGTCCCCTGAGACATTCGCGAAGGAAAAGGACAATCAGTTCGACATCAATGACTATTACGTCTAGTTTGCAAATCAAGTAAACGCTAAACTGAATAATTGGTCAATCATCGAATATGACTCAACCGTGTTGAGGTTTCTAGTGCTCAGATTTTTACTGAGTACCCGAAATAATACGCGTTTTGTTCAGTAAACATGAAACCGCGTTAGCATTGCCTACATGAAGCAAATGCCATGGACACGTGTCCGCTGTTGTTGGGTGAATTACTTGTATCTCCTTTTTGTACAGCGCACGTATCATTGCATGAGAGAAAATATTCAGATATCTTTGCTATCGCAAAGAAAAAAATTCAGCAGCCGTACAAATTCATCTGTCACACTTACATAGACCGATACTTATTTTAGTATGTTTCTTATTTATTTGGCAAACGTTTTAAATTAAAATTCATCTGTCACACTTACATAGACCTGATACTTAGTTTAGTATGTTTCTTATTTATTTGGCAAACGTTTTAAATAAAACAAAACAGAATTTATTCTTTTAACAGACGTTTAAAAGACGTCAACGTCGTTTATTAGACGGAGATCGGTAAGTTCTCTCTTTCGGCGAGAGGGCGCTGAGCTCACCTGTCTATTGTATCAGTCGCGGAAAGTACTTTATGTTGAGAGTCGTCAGGTATGCAGATTGCATTCAATATTACATTCATTCTCACCGAGATAATACCGAGGTATGAGTTATGTTTGATTCACTCACTCACAGCTTTGCATAATCCAACGCCTGGTAAGGTTGCATCCTGTAGCTTAGACTTACGATAATTTTCAAAAGTATTCACAGAACCGATCCTACACTACGGGACTTCCAAATGCTGTACTATATGTGATTGCGTTTACTCTCAGTTTTTTTTATGGTTAATACATGAGTGCTACTAAACGTCGTGAAAACATTACATTACGATATATACGAGTATATATATATTTTTTTTTTTTTGCGTGGATATTGTTTTTACCGAAAGCGCATATGGCGCTTACTCCAGGGCTGTAAGACCTTTCCGTTCGGGTATACTTTAAATGTACGAAGAATCGATTTCAAATAGATCAAAAAGGATCTATTGGGCTCTATCGATCTTCGCTAGGCGGGATGCGGATCGCTGGCACGGCTGGAGAGTGTAGTTTCGAAATACAATGGTGCAAGGGTTGCAGAGACACATCGAACTCAGGGGCACGGGAGGGAGCGTGGCACAGCGCACGCCGCCACCCACTCATCCTCTGAGCACATACATCTGTGCAACTTTACCGAAAACGCCTAATGAAAAACACGTGTGGTGCTCGCTGGCTTTCCGCCTGGATGTCACTCTTACTAGTACTGTTTGTACAGACGACAGGGCTGCTAGCGTTCACTTTGCGCGCCCCTTAGTGCCAGCAGCATCGCGGCAGTCTGAGTTGCTTGTGGTAGTCCTTAAAATACGTCGTACTTGTCAATGTAGTACTTATTAGTGGTAGCTAAGCATTGTCGCTATCGAACTTGCTCTAAGCAAACACCAAATACAAGAACGAGTGGGGTGGGGTGCATAACAATAGACCACCGTGTGGAATGTCGAAGCTTCAATATGTTGAAGGTGCCACCGAAGTTTGTTGTCGGGTCACTATCAATTGTTAGTGCCGTTTTCTTTAAGCGAAAGACTTCTACCGAGCGGCATGCATATTTACACGAATGCTGTACAGCTAACAAGCGTCCGATTTACTTAGGAGTTCGTAAAGGTCGACATACATTCATACATCCATACATACATACATACATACACACGTGCATACATCATTATGCATTCATAAATGTCTCTCATTGATCAACAAAATATATCTTACACGTGTAGATATGTTCGTACGCACGACAAGCACAACTGCGCAATAATGACAGCAAGAAAGTGCGTCCCACTCAAATCATGTAGCTTACTGATGAGCGCGCAAATTCTGCAAAAATAAACCCCAACTTTGCTGTGGCTGAAACAAAACATTGATACTGACCGATGACAATTAGTAATATATATATATTTAGCTGAATATCACAAGCACAACAGTTGTCGATACTTGACATGACAATTTTAACTGATGGTGTCAGCCAGCAAGCAACAACGGATACAACAAGATCACTGCAGAAACCGGAGCAGAGGCAGCAGCAGAATTAGCAGCAGCACCACCAACAACAACAATAATCACAATTTGTAGTATTAACCATCACACCAAGGAGAACGGCCTACAGAGCGGCACTTGTATACGGGCACCCGCCCACTCAAAGTTCATGGCCTAGCCAAAACAAGAGATTCGGACAAGCCGGGACTGAGGCAGATTCACAGGAACAAGCAGAACAATAAGCAGAAGCGGAGAAAAAATAGGCGAAATCAAAGAAGAAGAAGAATAATAAGAAGAGGAGATGGACAAGATTGTACGCAAACGACGATGACGCAAAAGACGACATTGAACGGAATGGAAAAAGCAAAGCAACACAGTGCCGGCCACGTTCGTGCAGTCGCCGTTGCGTACAATTCGAATTGATCTCTCAAGTTTGACGTCAATGCTGGCGTCCAGCGGTAGCGTCATAGCCTTGGCTCTGTCGCATACGCTTACCCGCTTGTTTGTTCCTTAGTTCGTTGTTGTACAGCTGGCGAAGGGCAGGACAACAGGAAGGACGACGACTCGAAAGACAAGATCGGACAGATAGTAGATGCCCGGTGGTAGGAGGAGGGCGGTCAGCTGAAAAATCATTTTGTTTCAACGAAACGTACGTTCAGGATTTTAAAATGAACGAAAAAGTGAAAACAGACGTGGCGCGGACAACATGGGCCAGCAGGTATCTAAATTGACAAACGGACATCAGGTCCGCCGGCTGCCGGTGGCCTACAAGCGACACGCGGTGCAGACATCAACTGCAATAACTGCAGCGGCAGTACAGAGACAACAAGCTGACTCGGGGGCGAAAAGAAGTAAGAGAGATAACGTAACTCCTTGACCCTTGACCTTCAATTTTTTTCTGTTCGCTTCCGCGTGCGTTGTCCCTTGCTCACTCTCTTTATCTTTTGCTCTGTATCTTTCTCTCTATTTCTCTCTCTCTCTCATTCCGGGCTTCCCACCTATAAAGTAGACCTTCAGAGGTGGAAAGGCCAGACGACGCGGTTGATCAAGCAGTTGGTATCGGTGCCGGTGAGACGGACTGCCGCCCACCGGCATATACTTTTATTAAACGTCGGCATCGACTCATATTTGCGCGTCATGTTGTTGTTCTGTGGCGTAAGCGGACGCGACGGCGACGACAGCCGCGTCATGAAGTCATTAGCAGGCCAACGCCAACTCAAATATAAATATATTTTATAGATTGGGTTGGAGACAACAAGTGCACGAAGGCAACACAAGAAGGTGAATATATTTAAACCTGCATCTACGTATTGCCAACGTGCTCGGGTTGCGTGAGCGGTTCGTCTCGTTGCCTTATGACGTGCTACAACGTCTGTGACATTTACGACATCCGAACGTAGTGTCAGTACTATGCTTCGAATGGCGGCAGCTCGACCGGTGCATGTAGATGTGCGTAAAAACAGAAAAGTATGCATCGTAGGTGTACAAGGGTGGAAGAAAAAAAAAGCTGTTTAATGCGCCCTCTTTTCCAAGCATAAGCGTTCGTTCTTTCACTGGCTACAGCGCGCAGACAAATAAATCCAGACCAAAAGTGCTTTATGGTCGTTTGCTGTATGTATGCAGACCGCGGCCCTGACAAATCCTGCGCCGCGTTCGGCTAAGGGTTGCCTTGTCACATACGAGTTGAGATGACCGACCCAGGTCATTCGTGCCTGCACAAAAGCACAAGCTGTCGACTACCACCACGAACCACCACGGCAACGACTGAGCGTTGCATTGCGTTCGTCCATGCACACGAAGGCCAACCCGCCGGCCTCCGTGGTGGCATCATGCTCCGTCGAGCGCAACGCCGCCAGCCAGGAACGAACACGCTGCGCACGTTCATGCGAATAGATATGCGCGCCAACGGTGGCCTACGCCACCGGTGGATGATAGCCCATCTCGCAGATGGGGATCCGGCTTTGGCTGGCTTTGTATTGGCTGCGTTGTTGCCACTATAACCGGGCGCGTGTGTGACTAGGACGGGACGGGCACGTGTCACTTGCGGCTATGACGAACCTAGGAAGACGTTGGTAGGTGGTCAAGCAGAGAGGCGTACGGCCTTTAACATTCCGCATCGCATCATACCACTCAGTCAGTACGTGTAAGCCGCGCGAAACGCCAGCTCTCGTAAACAGCTAACGTTACGCTAAAGCTGCACAGCGAGTTATTATACTATTAGTTTAGATCAGATCGAAATGCGTTGGCCCAATGAGATGCTGCGGCGGGAGGTGCGAAGAACGATCGTTTTATTTCGAAGACAACCATCGCCTCTGAATTAGGCAATGCTTAGTCGACGTCTGAAAAGTAACATAGAATAGAAAATTTGTTTTCCTAACTAAAAATATTTTAGGTTCTTTGTTTAAATGCAGCAACTATTTGTATTGGGCAGACAGCACAATGCATAACCAGATCTGTCGGTAAGAGTTATATATATATATATATATATATATATATATGCGTGGCGGCGCGATTTAGAAAACTAGAGCCTTGGTATCATGTAGCGGGGTGTCGCCGACTTTGTTATTTTGATCGAATTTTCTTTAAACAATGCCGATTGAGAACTAATAAAGCATACCGCTGAGAGTCAGTGTCCAAGCTGCCACAAGGACTGTGGGAAATCCTAAATATCTCAACATGTCCGACATGTGATTTAGGTTGTCAATTGAAAAAGTTCTATATATACATACATGTATATCATTATGTACCTCATCAAATGTTTCTTCTCTCTATATATCTTTTTTCTTTCTTCCGCTCTCTCTCTCTCTCTCTCCTATATATTATATAATATATATAACAGGGTGACTGACCATAGCGATACATTGTAGAGCTGTTGCAATATTTTTCAATTGTCTCTGAGAAGTCTTGTTTCGGAGTACAGGAATTACTACAATTTGGACCGGTTTTGCCTAGGAGCACAGTGCTGTTGCGAGACAACTTTCTAGACAGAAACTCCGTGTTGTGAAAATTCTGCTCATCTGAAGAATGCAAAGCTCAATGACGTACATGTCTTAGAAGAGAATCGCTAAAAATAAAGTTCTTTATTAGCGTTCACGCCAAATACTTTAGAATCATAACCCTACGACCACCCACGTGTTCAAAGCTAACATATACAGCAAATGCGCATTTCATGACGATCATTTTGGTACCAAACGTATGGTAATGCGAGCTGTGGTTGCGGAGTAATTACGATTTTTCGGCGGGATGTCCAGATTAAGTGCATGAAAAATGACGCGCTGCGGCTGTCGCGCGACACGTCGGCGGTAGTGAACGTCGCCACACAGTCATTTTACATGCACTTAATCTGGACATCCCGCCGAAAAATCGTAATTACTCCGCAACCACAGCTCGCATTGCCATACGTTTGGTACCAAAATGATCGTCATGAAATGCGCATTTGCTGTATATGTTAGCTTTGAACACGTGGGTGGTCGTAGGGTTATGATTCTAAAGTATTTGGCGTGAACGCTAATAAACAACTTTATTTTTGGCGAATTCTCTTCTAAGCGACCATGTCGCGTCTTCTGACCGGCCTTGCATACTCTTCAGATTGAGCAGAATTTTATCACGAACACGACGGTGTGCTTAGTTTCTGTCTAGGAAGACTGGTTGTCTCGCAACAGCACATTTTGTGCTCCTATGTCGGGCAAAAATACCAGTGTCACAAATTGTAGTAATTTCACTGTAACTCCGAAACAAGACTTCTCAGAGCACATGTTCCATTGGAAAAAATATTTGCTTTAACGAGCTCTACAATTTTATGTATCGCTATAAAATTCGTTCAGTCACACCCTGTATATATATATATATATATATGTATAGAAAATATTGTGATGATTTATTAATCATTTACAATACGTTTGCACGCCCCTCGCCTTTATATATATATATATATATATAGGGGGAGAGAGAGAGAGCGAGTGAGGGATAGACATATACGCATCTGAAGGAAATAGGTTTCTAGAATGCACAGTGCTAACCCAAACTACACTTAGCCTGTGTTGGTTGAGCAAGTTAAATAATTGGTCCAAGGCTACAGAGATGTGTTCGAGGGAACGAGAGTAGTTTTGTTAAACGAAAAAGTCTACGCTCGGTCATTTATTTGAGAAAGCAGTTGGCTCAGAGTTGCTCTGCCAACGAAAATCAAAAGCGAACGGCCGAAAGCAAAGCCTTATCCACTCGGGATAAGGCCGTACATAAAACAACACTCCTTAGGGAATCGCTGCAGAGCGAGTGTGCAGAGTAAGACCCGCAAAAGGAGCCACCGCATCAGATAATGCTAACTAAAATGCCCCAATGTAAACAGTGGTTAAAGCAAACAACGACAACAATAGCAGCAGCAGTGGCAAGAGCAGCAACATCAACAACGATAACGACAGCACCACGAACTGGAAACTGCAACAAAAGCAACAGCAACAAGAACAGCAGAAACAAAACAATGAGAGCAACAACAACAACAACAATAGACACAAAAGCAACAACAATAGGTCTAACGTGGATACTCGATCAGCGGTGGAATAGTTAGAGCGACTACAGTAGCGCGAAGCGGTCAACTACGATAACAGTAACAACAATGGGACTCGTCAAAATGACAACAACAACGGGACAGCCAACGGCAATCACAACGGGACACTCGGATAGCTGCAGCAAATATTTACTGTTTATTATCTACTAGTACGACTACAGTTCACCTCGTCTACCCTATAGCTCGTCCACCACACGTATGGTTTCACGCACACATGAACACATTACTGACACCCGAGTCTATGACTGCTAGATATTGCCTGGACAGGTCTTGATAGGATTTAGGCACGCTGCTGCCGGGCTCAATAATGATGTCGTTGGAAGCAGCAGATTTAGGGTGCACTTCGGCTCTACTGTCTGGCCTTTCTTGCCGGACTTCTTGCAATGACAAGAGGCGACCACACGATGGTCTCTGTCTCTATCGCGTTCGCATGTGCACAGGAGCGTGCACGCTCAAGGATGCTGCGATATCTTCACGCTTCTGTAGTGTCTATGTGCGCTCGTCTTGGGCCACCGTCGTTATTGGACGAACGTAGTTCGACCTTCTTTCGGACACCGCAAAAGCGAGATGCAGTGGTGGCGATGGCGGCGGCCGCGACCGTGCTGGTCGAAGCGTTTCATCAGGGCGAGATATTGTGGTCATCGCTGTATGTCGTTTCGAGTCGAGTTGGTCAGTCAGCACTCTCACCGTTGCCACATATATTTCTGTTAGGCTATCGGCACACCCGTGCCCAGTCCTCTCCCCATGGTTCCGTTGACAACGTTCATATCCTTCGTTTATCCTTCGTCCGCTATCCATCTCACAACGCCCAGTTGTCGAGAGCGGGCGATATAGCTATAAAGGAGAGGTAGCTAAAACAATTGCCTATAATATTGCAAGGAGGATAAAACCTTTTTTAGGCGTGAGAATTCAGAAGCCCAAAGGGGGAGGCAGCCAGCAATCCTCACGCCCAGCTCAGGCACTGGCAGCGCTGACGGACGTCGTAGCCCCCACCGTTCGACATCACAACCGGCCTCCCAGGGACGAAAGATCCAGCAGCCGAGTCAGCTTCAGCAGATCGAGTCAACGAGTGCCTCCTACATTGATAAACCGTCAGAAAACGCAGAGACGAAGCGAGTCAACGAGCAGCGGCAGACACAAGCCACCCGCCCCGACCATCGAGGACTTCGTGAAACAGGTGCTACAGGCTTTAGGAACAGGGGGTCCGACCCCAGCACGCGGTACCCCCAGTCAGCGCAGCCGCTCGCGTGGACGGTCTCAGAGCGCATCGAGGCGCGGACGTCAGGCCTGGAAGAGACGCTGAGAATCGTGCAATGGAATTGCGAGGGCACCACTTCGCTAGCCCTTCTCGCCCCGGAGGCCCTGGACGATATTGACGTCTTGGTGCTAACGGAGACCTGGGCAACAGTCCCATTCATCCTCTCGCACTTCTATGCGGTTCACTGCCCTGCACAAAAGAACACAGGCCCGGGACGCCCCAGTGGTGGTGTTTCCGTGTTTTACAGTCACAGAGTCGGCGACCTCACGCCTTGCATGACCGATAACAACATCATCGCGCTACGCGGGCCGCAACTATGCATAGTAGCAGCCTACGTCAAACCCGACGCTGAGGAGTCAACCCAAGTTATGGTGGAAAAGCTTGTCAGTGGAATCGAAGCCGTGCATCCTCTCCGTTCCGCCCCACTAGTCGTCGCCGGAGATTTCAACGCCCGCATTGACCAGCCCGACTCCGCTCGTGCAATGGCTCTCCGTGATACGCTGGCGGACTACGGATGCTGGATTGCCAACCCGTGCTCGGTACCGACATTTCTGGGTCACGCCGGCAGTTCCGCTATTGACGTTTTCGGAACAAACTTAACCAGGGATAAAGTTAAGTTTCAGGGCGAGAACAACTCACTCGCGGAAGGCGCGAGCATTCGTGCCCACATTCCGATGGCAATTGACATTACGGTGCGAGTCGCTTCCGATCGAACAGCCAGACACGAATCCTTTTCGCGAAAACTGAATATGGTCAAGCTTATGGAACGCGCTCACGAGGTGCTCCCAGTGCCTCCCGTGGTGAACACAGACGGGTATGCGCAACAGCTCACCGAGATTCTACAGGCGTGCGCACTACCGCCTCCCGACAGAAGGAACAAGAAGCACAGGCCATGGTTTGACCACCACTGCCGTCTCGCCCGGAGGGCGCAAATTGGCTTCAGGCTTCTCGCAGAGGAGCAACCAGCATTTCGCGCGTTGGCCTTCGTCTTCAGGACGATCTGCCGAAAGACGTACGAAATGCGGCGGAAGAAGTATCATGAGCTCCTGGAAAACCGGCTGATTGCCGAGGCAGAGAGCCAGCCATACAAATGGCTATCGAACTGTTCCAGGACAGCGGCCTGCCCGATAAGCTCTGCTTCCCTCATCGATCACTTCTCGGACATGTTCGCGTCGTCTGACACAATACCTCGCGCGGTTCCATACTTCGCTGCCGTGTGGGATGAGGACACTGAAGGGGGTCGTGATATTCTTGAGAGGGAGTTCACAGTCCGAGAGCTAATGCAGGGCCTGGATAGCTTACGAAACAAAAAAGCGGCCGGTCCCGACAATGTCTGCAACGAGCACCTAAAGAAGGGCTTTGTGTTGGCACCGTGCTGGACAGCCCTATTCAACGAATGCTTGCGCGCTGGGACTCTTCCAACTCAATGGAGAGACGCCACCCTACTCGTAATCCCCAAAGGCAAGGGCGACCCGACAGCCCCCTCGTCATGGCGAGGCATTGCGAAAAAGAGCGTTTGTTATAAGCTACTCTCTGCCCTCTTGACGAGGAGACTAGACAACTTTCTTGAAAGTGTTCATGCCATACCAATGGAACAACATGGGTTTCGGAGAGAGCGATCTACAGAAACAGCGTGTACGATTCTGCTGGCAGATATCAAGGCAGCACTGGCTAAGCCACGTAACCCGCTGTATGCGGTATTCGTGGATTTCAAGGCGGCCTTTGACTCGGCCCCTCGAGAGAAGGCTTTGCGCACACTGGCTGAGGTAGGGGTCCCAATGAAGGTGCTGAAGCTTCTCGCACAAATTCTCCAGGAGAATAGGATCACCATCGACGACGGGGTAGCGGAGCTCCAGCCTTTCATACAGACAACGGGCCTGGCGCAGGGCGATAACCTAAGCCCACTCCTATTCTCCGTACTCCTAAAAGACCTCCCGAGTCATATAAAAGGACCCAGAAACCTGGTCAAGGTCATTTTGTACGCGGACGATCTAGTACTTTACGGGCCTAGTAGGTTTCAGGTGCAACAAGCACTAGCCCGTCTTCACAAAGCGGTCACCGATTTAGGCCTGACAATTAACCTTTCCAAAACCGTGGCCATGAAGTTCAGAAGAGGGGGAAGGACAGCAGCCGAAGACACGCTACGCCTCAACGGAACGCCACTTAAGTATGTCAACAGCTTCCCATACTTAGGTGTGATTTTCTCTGTCACCGGTACTTGCTTTTCCGCGCACATATCTGAGAGGTGCAGGAAGGCACTGGCGGCGGCATGGGCGATCAAATCTCCGAACAGACTATCGCTGAAGACGGCACTCAGACTCTTCGAACTCAAGATAGCTCCGATCGCGACCTATGGGGTGAGAGTCACCTGGGACCACCTCACGGCAGAGAACCTCGAACAATTAAACCGCGTCAAGGCCTCCTTCCTTAAACGAGCTCTGGGTCTACATCTGACGGCTCGGAACCGCTACGCATATCTCCTCGCGGACACGCCGCTGCTCTCTGAAGACCTGCAACGTCGCTTCAATCTACCCGTGACGAAGGCCTTTCTTGCAAACCGCAGGGATTGGGAGGACAAAGTGGCGGACATTGACGTAGAGTTCCTTAACACGGGGGCAATGAGGAATAGTGAATGGAAAGGAACACATAGGCTAAACAGACAAGTTGTGACCCGATTCGCCATTCATGGTTTTCACCACAAGCTCTGTGCGGAGCGGGGATTCCATGACCCTTGCGATAGTTGTAAATGCTCTAGATGTGGGAGTTTTTGTGATAGATACCACGCGGCTAACTGCCCCCTAGTACAATCGCTGGGAAGCCTGGCAAGCTGACTTGGCTAAAATGTTTTTATTCCTGAAATGACTCTAGTCTTGTGTTGTTACCCTTGTATAAGTACATGGATTTTGTTTGACTAAGTATTTGACTGCTACCTACAAAGGTGAATAAATGGAATTGATTGATTGATATCCTTCGTTTACCTTTTGTTTTTCGTCTTCGTCATATGTTTTTTCTCCATCTGTGGCCTGCCTCTTCTGCTTCTCCACCGGCTTCTGTTGTGTGTCCCCTTCGAGGCTAGTCTAGCCGAATGGCCCCAATGGACGCGATCACCTAAGCTTCTTCTGCAACGCTACACCAGCTTTGGCCCATCTTTTGCCGGCTCCAGCACACTTGGCTGTGGCTCCTGCCCCGGCAGCAGCAGCCGCAGCATCATCACCGGGAGCAACGTTATACGGGTAGCTAGCTGCGCGAAGGTTTTCTCTCATCGTCTGCCCGCGTGCCTTCTCGTCCTCAACGTTGGCGTCCTCATCGCCGTCTAAGAGTTCTTGGCGTTCCACCCCATTGAAGAGGAACGAAGCCAGACAGGCAAGCGGGGCCCGCCGCATCATCGTAGTTGGCTAAAAGAACTCCTCCTTCTCCTACGTGGCCGACTACGGGCTGAGACGGAAATCCTTTCTTCATTCGTCCGCTAACGCTAACTATTCGTGTTATCCTTCTCATGCTCCTCCGATATACCTATATTATAAGAGTTCGCCCTTCCTTGAGGCCGCCGGGAGGCGTGCGCATCTTGTTCGAGCCACCGCATCTTCTCTGCGGACACTGCAGCAGGGACGGAGGGGGGGGGGCATTCGCCCTTTAAGAATTCGGGTCTCGTCCCCCTCCCAATGGCTGGCGCTCATCCTTCGTCTGCGGGCTCTCCTGCTTCGCCACGGGCTAGTGCTTTCTTGGCCAATCTCTTTGGCTAACTTACCAGGCTGTTCATCGGTGTGTATTCTATGTGAATGTTCATATATGGCTATGGGCATCGGTGTGCGTCTGTGTGTCTATGTAGCTGGATCGATGACGGCGGACCTTGGTCGTCTGTATTATGCCTGTACGTGTAGGTGGTGTATCTAAGGGAGGGAGGGGCTATATGTCGATATGCAGTACGTACGTCTGCATACTACAAGTACCTAGAATTCGTCCTTGGCCACCTGAGTACTTGGCGTCACACGCAGCTTTTATCGGTCTCCCCTCTCACCCCATACCCCTGAGCGCTTCTGCAACCTTCGCGCCGCAGAGCTATGTGGCCTTCAACGACCTACTAGTACTACGACTGCCTCTACTATTATTCTTACTACCAGGACTACCAGGCTACTAGCGGCGACGACGGGTGGGGGCAGCGTCCGTACAGTAGAACGCGCTTACGACAACGTGTATTGTTACATGGCTGAGCGACGACGACGACAGTTCTTCTAGCTATTTGCTATCTACAAGGCAACTATCATTACCCGACACGCACTTGTGCCCCAATTGTGCGTCGTTGCCGTTCCATGTCGACGCAGGAGGTACATCAGTACTGCTACTACTACTACTACTGTAGTTCTCGTTGTAGTCGCTGTAGTACCAAGCTAACTCGTAGCTGAGCGGAGCGCATTCCCGTCCGTGCCCCCAGACGCACGAGCGTTTTGTGTTCATTCGGTGTCGACGATTCTGCGTGCGTCGCTACTCGATCCGACGCGAGTTCGCAGAGGGCAAACGAGGAGGCGTCAGTACGGAAAGGCGGAGTCAGTGTCATCCCTTTTCCCGCTTCCCGGCGGATGGGTCAGCAGAAGTGTTCCGACGTTTCCGCCGCCGGGCTGGGCTGCGCCCCACGTCGCTTTCGGCGTCACTTTCTCGAGCCGCCGACTGTCTTGAGTAGCGACGTCCGCCGCTGCAGTGCCAGCAGGAGCAGACGGATGCTGGGCACGCGCACCACTGCTGTGGGGCAGGCAACGACGGTGTGAAAATTGATGCATTGCAAGCAAGGGAAATAAGCAGCAAAGCAAAGGCGTCTGCAGCGTCGTCATCATCATCATCACCATCATTTTCTTCTTCACCTTCTCATTTTTCTTGCTCTTCGTATCTTTGTTCGTGTTCTTTCTTTCTCTACGTTTGTTCTCCTCTAGTATCTCTTTCGCGTGCGCTCTCGCTCACGAACTCGCGAACTAGATTTATCCTGCCAGAATGGTTTCGCGTTCTCTGTCAGCAGAGACCATCTATCAAAAGACGCCGCTGCCGCCACCGCCGCCTCCTGACGCCAAGACAGAGGAACAGCCAGACAGACAAAGCTGCAGAACGCGCGGTTCGGAAATAAAAAGCCTGACCCGCTTGCCTGGCCTGCTATGTCATGGCGGCCGGGTCCAGTGTGGCTCCCTGGTTTGAAGCAAAACTGCTACAAGCACTCACTGCTCTACTACACTACATTGCTCCATCTGCCAACGTCGACAGCACATCTTAAGTCTGTAGCCTCGTCGGAGCAGCGGCAGAAGCAACAGCAACAGCAGCGCCACCACCAGTAGAAACGCCAGCATCGTAGTCACAGATGATGCAACGCGAGAGAAGAAACCACCACCACCTCCTACCACAGTCCACTTGGCTTCCTCTGCCCTTTAGACAAAACGAAGCAATGGTCTTGGTTCCGCCATTCCGTTGTCCGTCGTTCACCGTCACTGTTGTCGTCGTTGTGGTCCGAAACATAATCATCATGATCGTCCGTCCGTCCATGCAGGGCCGCGCTTTTGAGGCTTTGTCACTGTCGTCATCCCCGCCGCATCACAGTTGTTTTGGCCGGTTTTCTGCTTCGGCCTCCAATCGGCCGCCGACTCAGCCACAGAGGACAGTGTCTGCGTACTCAGCGGGTGCAGAGACGCCTCTGCATAAGGCGGGGAACTAGCGGCGACATGGCGAGTCAGCGAACAATCGATGAGCGTGAACGTGAGGATCAACAGCGCGACAACATGGCTGGTGCTCGGACAGAGGCTGCAGATTGGGCACGCGTCGAGATCGTGTCTGACCGATCTGCGTGCGGCGTGCAGCTTGAATGTTGCAACTTGTATGTAGATGTTGCTTTGCCTCCTCCACTGGGGGGTGTGGGGGGGGGGGGGGGGAGGGGCGTTGTTGTTGCCCCGCTGCTGCTTCGGCCTCTGTCGTGCCACTGTTACCGCCAGAGATGACGCCAAGAACGTCTCCAAGAACGGCTGCGCTGTCTATCGGTATCTGTCTTGACATACTCTTCTATCTAGCAATGTGTCAGTACGCGTTTTGCATGGAAGTGCACTCGTGAGCGTATATGCACTGCGACGCGAGGCGTTTGACAGTCACAAACTCGACAGACACGAGTTCGGTCGACAAAGAGCACCACTTTTCAGTGAACGGTGGAGCAACTGGTAGAGTGTAGAACTTTTGTACGGACAGAAGTCGTGCAGGACAGAACGCTTGCATTCCTTCCCCCAATGCGCATGTAGAGAGTGCCAACGTCAGTAGGTTCTTTATTACTAAGCGAAAGCAGCCAAGTGCAAAATATATATAGTGCGGATATCGGAATGCCACAGCGACGATGGTGGCAATGAATGAACGGCCAGGCTAACCGAAAGACAATGCTAGAATAGAGCTTAAACAAGGAAAGGCGGTCGAACGCCGATGATTTCGAATCGACATCATGCTCTGTCAAGCCTTAACAGCCTGTAGACAATGACAACAATAACAACAAAAATATAGGCTTACGGTCGCTGTGGTGAACACTGTATGTCCTAAAACCGGCTTCTGGTCATAGGTTTAAACGCAGTCGAAACATTAGTCAAGACATCCTTTGTATCACGAATATGAGACCAATGTCGTTTTTCGCCACAGGTTTCAAGATCTACAGTTAACGACGCACACCCAAACTTTGCTGTAGTAACAGTTTATGTCTTGTTGTTAGCCGTTCAGTTTGTCTTGTAGTTACCCGTTCAGTCTGTATCCTGTGGTTAAGCATACGCCCTTGAGACTAGGCAATCCAGGATTCTGTTAACAAGTTAGGTAATGCGTTTTTAATATTATTCTAGGTGAAAGAAAATTGTTCATTTGATATATATATATATAATATGCGACAATCTGGACCGCCTCGGAGTGTCCCTGCTCTCGCACCACCTTGATTCGACAATAGAAAGAGGGAAAACAAAACTCTAGATTGGTTTTAATCGCCTTCCCCAGCTAGGCACTCACCGTGGGTTGTACCTTATATGTTTATGTCTCTTGGCGTCGAGGCCGAACTCGCCATTGCATTTGGTAGGGCTCTTCCGGAGATTTCTTCTCTTCGGCGTGTGTGATCTGAACTGTCAAACGACATTTGAGGGAGCGGCTTATAGGATAGAACAACTTAAACCGGTGACAAAGCGATCCTACTTGCAGTTTAACCGCCGAGTGCAGGTTCATGGTTACCCTACTGGACGACAAGTCGACACGAACATTGGTCGGGTTGAGGTTGGGAGCAGAGCTACCCTGCCCTCCCTGATGCAGATTCGGTGACGAGGTCGACTTCCTAGGTCACCATAGACGTTGCTGTCTCCAGAGTTTAAGATAGAATTGCACACCACTCAGTCTTGAACGAGACATTTAGCAGAGAGCTGCGGTCGGGGGGCTACCCGTGCGCTACTGGCGTGGTCAGCTTTGGACACGCGGTAGCCCTAGCGAAAGCAGCCAAGTGCAAAACATATTCAAGCCTCGATTGCCCCCTACTTGTTCTCACCCCTTGCGTTAAAAAGTTGGGAAGTGGAGGCTGGTTTGCTTACCAAGAAAGTGCTTAGCAATGTCGGGAGAAGATTGGCGCTTCCTACAGAAGAGAAAAGGGCGGGCGAGTATTTACTGCAACGTCCTAACCTAATGCGTCCAACCATGCCCCGAACAGGCGGCACACACATTCGTACATCACAAATGTATCGTTGGCACACATAAAGACAGAATAATGTATATATATATATATATATATATATATATATATATATATATTGTGCTGACAATTACCACACGCGCAGTGTGTACTTGACCTAGCTGGGGAGCCACTGCAACTTGGGACTGATGCTAAAAATGCGGGAGCCCGTTATTTTAACTACCGCTATCTTGTGCACTGATCCCAATCGACATAGTCAGAATACCAGAGGCCCTCTTAGCGGCGTAACCTTGGCAAACTTTTCGCCCACTATGAGCAGAGCAGCATTCCAGGCAGGTCACTTTCTATAGCCCGCCCAACCACATTATCTATGGGTGGTGCTGATTAAAACCTCTTTGGTCATCTCCGGATGTGTTATATAATAGCATCAGCCGTAGTGAGCCAGCTCGACGGTGATTTCGAATCCAACAAAATTTCTTATTGCAACTGTTGTGACGAACACGGTGCTTGTTCGCCAAGGCTACTGGTCTCGATTAAGATCAACCAAAACGCAATTAGAAGGGCACATTAAAATGTCTTTTATAGCACCCCGCCTAACTAACATGATTAGATAAACGATTAGTTATAATTAATAATTAACTAACGGTTAAGCAATCCCCCCATTTAATCTGTATAAACAGGTAAAATTCAACGTCCGAAAATGTGAGATAAAAGACAACCCCCTACAACATTTGGAAACCGCCATAGGGAATTGTGGAGCTCGTTAAAGTAAATATTTTTTTTCAATGGCTGTAAAATCCGTAACACTGGTGTTGTTGTCCGACATATGTGCACATATGTGCAATTGCGAGTCAACCTGTTCTCCTAGAGAAACTAAGCACATTGTCTTGGTTGTGAGAAAATCCTGCTTCCCCTGAAGGACATATAACGCCGAATAGAATATGGTCGACATGGTCGTTTAGAAGAAAAATTCGCACAAACTTAAGTTAATTTATTAGCTTTCACGTCAAATACCTAAAAATTATATACCTACGATCATTCACGGTGCTCAAAACAAAAACATTTTACTCAAACAAATGCGCATCTCACGACGGTAATTTTGGTATTAAATGTATGGCAATGCGAGCGGTGATTGCGGACTTATTAGGATTTTTCAGAGGGCATGTCGAATTTTAGTGCATGCATAAATGACCAAGGGTGCATCTAATGCAGTAGGTCATTTATGCATGCTCTTAATCTTGACATGCCGTCCGGAAAACTTGAACTGGTCCGTAACTACGGATCGAATTGCCATATTGGTACCGAAATTATCGTACTGAAATGCGCAATGTATATGTAAGCGCTGGGGTGCCACGGTGTTATGATTTTAAGGTATTGGACGTGAAAGTTTATAGTAGAACTTCAATTGTTGCAAGTCTCTTCCAAACTTAAATGTGTCATCATCTAGCCGGCGTTATATATTCTTCAGATGATACCAAATTTATTTTCTCAGAAACACAAATATGTGCTTAGTCTCTGTATACAAGGACTGGTTGTCTCGCAATTTTGTGCTCCTATGTCGGGCAACAACACCAGTGTCATAAATTTTAGTTATATATATATATATTAATATATGCGGAAGTGTCTTATCAAGGGGTGCGTTTCATTTCTATTTCATCTAAGACACCACATCGATGGCAAGTAATTTTTCCTTGCCCCGATGTCGGATTTCCATAGAGTTCCGTATTAACAGAGGGATGGCATCAGCGGCTTATGTACGGTCTGCATTTAGCGGCCGCTTACGTTCCTCTTCTATTACGGTAATTATATTACGAATCAAACTGCCATCGATATGGTGCCAAACTTATCCCTTAGGCAAAGTAGAATTGCCGAACACGACAGTGCGTCTGGTTTTTCCACTAAACAACTCAGTCGCATGCAATAGTGCCTTTTGTGAAGTGATCTCCTACCATCCATATAAGTATAAAATATGTTAGTTGCTTTATATATATACATATATATATATATATATATATATATATATATATATATATATATATATATATATATATATATAAGTACCCACATTGTGTGAACTATTTTTATTGTAGCAAGTTGCCCTCTTCGTTTGACTTCTTCACTGCACAATTTAGTTACCCGTAAATAGCGCCTTTTGCGAAGTGATGTCCCGCCAACCATATATATATAACAGGTGTTGGTATTTCACCCTTACTCCTAAATAAGTCATTCCCCCTATTCGATTTGGGAAAATTTGTTTTTAAACAAGTTTTGCTGTCGCTTCAAATGTGGCGACTTCATTTATGAACAACCTGTATATAAATGCGTATATATGGTGAGTGGTATTTGAATGACATAGTTTATTGAGTATTGCAAATACACTTAAAAAAAAGTTTGCCCACTAGAGGCAATAATAATAATAAATACAAATCTTGTTTATTTGATTGATAGGGCAAGTCTCGAGGCGCTTCTAAGCCAGAGACTAGCGAGGCTGACCGGCAGCTGGAGCTGAGAGCGTAAAACCGTGAAGAAAAAAGTACGCGAGCTTTTGCAGACCAAGCGAATGGAAGAAGACATCCGCCTGCGCGCTAACCAAAATTATACGAGGAGAAGAGTCCAGAGAAGAGCCCGAGGAGAGACTCGAGAAAAAAGACGAAAGTTGGAACGTTCGAGTGAAAGCTTCCCCAAACGACCGGCAGTTTCGCGCGCTCACGCCATATTCCCGAGGTTACCGAGTTAACCGCGTAGCCCTCATCCTGACAGTTGAGCACGGTGCGTGACATCTTGGTGTGTGAGACCTTGCGTGCATCCGCGAAATGAAACGCCATACGGCGTGCAAAGCTAGATGCTTGCTGAAGGAAGACAGTGGCGCGGAGGAGTTGCGGACAGTCTTCGCCACAGGTCTGGGCGTTTGGAAACGTGGTGGCGAAGGCCGAGATGGCGCCTTATATTTAATCGTACGTCATCCATTCGGCAGAAACAATGATCGACTAGAAGAGCAAGCTGAAAAACAGCGGTGTATTTGGATCTCCCTGTTGGCAACTGGATGCTGGCGTGATGCGTCTGTCTCGCATACAAGAAGTAGGCGACGTTGTAAACCCAGGCGCATCTGAAGAAGCGAACCGCGAATGTGTAAATTAAAGGCGTTTATGAAATCAACTTTGAAACGGCGTACCTGGGCATCTTCCAAGAGGAAGCTGCGCGCAGCTTGGACAGCAGCTGAGGCTGCTGTCTTGACTTTACGCTCTTCTATAACGGTATTCTGACTTAGGCTATATCCCAACTGGCAAGATTGCAGCTGTTGTCCGAGCCGGCGTAGTATGTGCCTAAGGGCAACTTCTATTGTCAAACGTCTTAAGATGAAATGTCTTAGTTAGCGATGGATCTCATGCGCCGGTATTTTTTGTCTGGGCGATCAGTTAGGCTCCGAATAGCGCGTCCCGGATGTCTTCAGGCATCTGAAGGGACAGAGGAGACGCGGTCGAACAAACTGGCGAGAACTCGGTGGGCGTGAAAAGGTAAGCGGGTGTAATACCATACAGCTCTCCAGCTACTCCCTTTTTCGGAATCTCTTCAAGTAAATACATCAATAATTGATTGCTGGTATGTTGCATGAGCGGATTAGATATTTTTTAGTTTCTGCTAGTTTAAATAAACCTATTCTCCGTCCTATTTTAAACAAAACTGTTCTCTGTCCTATTTTATCTCAGTTGTAGGGCCGTCAGCCGCAACTGCAGTCACAGCGTATTGAAATCACGTTTTTGCTCGTCCAGAAATAAGGCAAATGCGGCGAGTCTTTGTAAAGCCATTCACGAAGGCACATCGGTGAGCGAGGTCTGAACTCGTTTGACAGTAATGGCTTCAAGACGCTTTTAAGCCGTTAGAGAAGCGCAAGATATTTTATTAGTATACCACATGTGTACGCTTGCACCTTAATGTGCTTTTACACATATAAACATCCTATATATATATATATATATATATAGCAACGATTAATAATGTTTTGGATGCCACTTTGAGACACTTTAGTGAGTTGTTATTGTTGTCGTTGTACCGCTGTCTCGACGTGTATCGACGTCGAGACGAAGCGTGTTAGCGTAATCCGCGTACCCAGTGTGGCAGAGTACACTTACCGATCTTCATCACTGGTAGGTCTCCGGCATGAGCAAGTACTAGCAGTATCGCGGCACAGGCCACAATGACGAGGTTGGTGGCACACCGCATGGTGGTGACAGCGATGGCCTGAGAGCACACTTGCTTCAGGCTGAGACAGCCTCAATTCTCGCGCCTCCCACCTCAAGCGATCGAGCCAGAGAGGGAATGGGACGAGAATAAGAAGCGAAACTCAATAGAAAAAAAAACAAGAAGAAAATTAAGACGACGACGAGGTCGAAGGCGAAGAAGATGTAGGAGATGGAGGAGACCTAGAGACTCCTGCAGACGGGTCGAATATAGAGCCCTATAGGTCGTTTATTTGATCACATCAGCGTCTCCAGCTTTAGCCGTAGAGCCATTCATGAGCACGAGTTATCCCATGTGGATCCTAGACGGATTCCGGTAGCGGTTAGTAGAGGCGGCAGGAACAATAGCAACACGATTTTCACTATCACCGTCATCATCGTCATCATTGTCACTGATCACCTTATCCACAGTGGGCCGTTGTTTTGGTAGCTGCTGCTGCTGTTGTTGTTGTGGTTGTTGTTGTTGCTGCTGCTGTTGCTGTTGTTGTTGTTGTTCCATTGTGAATTCGCGAGATGCACCATTGACACGCACACAAACACGAAGGGTTGCGTCGCTAGAACCCCAACCTATTGTCTACCGGCCTACCTATTTACCTACCTATTTACTTCACCGTCGGATAATGATTAACCAGCTAATTAACAACAACAATCGACAATCTAACATCCACACGGACGCTACTATGACGCCATCACTTGACCAGAGCCCAAAGCCTTGCAATTGTTGCATTGATCATTGCGATGCCGGTAGTCAGCCGTTCTGATCGTGGTTCCTCTTCGTACCACCGAAGACAACGGTACCAGAGAACGGCAGGCTCGTCGATTGTCGTAGGCACATTCTGCTCGGTCGCGCTGTCATCTTCTTTGCTAGCTTGGCGTCCTTCTTCCTCTTCCTCTTCGTGGCCGTGTTCTTATTCCTTGTCGGAGAGCACATTTGTGTGCGTGTTCGCGCAGAGACAGACGATGCACACATGTGTATACACGCACCCAGAATACACGTACACCAACACTAGAGGAACATCATCATGATCATTAACATTATTCACATCTTGATCATTAACATCATTCACATTCTTATTATGATCTCAACCACCATAATCAACGTCATCATCAGCATCTGTTTCTTGTCGCGTTCTTCTCCCTTCTGTAACGGCGGCGCCGTCCCAGCGACGTGCTCAACGGAACACGTCGGTCATAGCCTCCCACGTGATAGTGATTTTTTTACCTACTCTGACTTCCGAACTTCTGATTGATTGCCCTCGGATATCTCTGTCTCCTAAGCTCTCGAGCGCCGTCGTCGTTGATAGCCGCGAATTGCAACTAAGATGCAGTGTTTAACTCCAGCGGCCGGCGTAGTGGCGCCGACGCTAACAGCAGCGTTGGCGACAACAACGACAGCAACAACAACAGGAACAAGGAGAGACAGAAAGGTCATAGTTCAATCACAATAGATAGACCAACTACGATTGACGCACCGGCCGTTTGCCATACCTCCACTGTAGCAGGCGTTATCACTTATGTTTCTACAGTTGCTGCACTCGGTGTTACTCCATCATCATCATCATCATCATCTATATCTATCTAACTTTCCCCCGCCAACCTCCGGAGGAGGACGACACATCTTAATATAATCCTGGGAAGCGCTCCGTGCCCGTGCTGATATCACAACAACGACACCTTGTACTACTAACGTGATTTGTTTCGCAACGGTAGCAGTAATGACAACGACAATTTAATTATTATCACACTGAACTGTTAGTACTGTGCTAGGCTCCCTTCTGAATTTGCTTGAGACGTAGCAGTAATCGTTGCCATATAGGTCAGCGTACGTCGTAGACAAACTAACTGAGGCACAAACACATACAAATAAACACACATGGCCTTACGATCGAGCCACCTTCCTTTCTCGTTACAGATTACACACTGTCACATAGCACCGTCACCAGTACATCGCGGTTGGTTGCTGGCCGCGAAGAAAGTGAGAAGGTCGCCGGAAGCGTGCCGAGCCGCTATCCTTGGTACCGCCACGGTTTGCCGGAACGTGTCAGACGCACGCCTCAACTTTGCGGCACGCTTGCAGAATTTGCCAAACGAAATGTCGAGCATCTCGCCGTCTGCCTGAGCATCGCTATAGGTATTTAGATAAATAGCTGGACAGATCGATAGATGACTAGATAGGCGTATGTGTGGCTTAAGTTGGCGCGGCCGGCGGATAGAGGCGCGTTTCGTTCGGGATGCACCCTGCACACTTGTCGTTTCCGATCTGCCTTTTCAGGGCTAAAACCACACTTGCACGACCGGCCCTTTCCCCCATGAAGAGAGCAGATCCATCGGCTCCCTCCAGTCCCTCTCCTGTCTCGTGTACCCTCCCTCCCTCCCATCCTCTACTGCCGCAGACACGGCTGCCGCGCCAAGCACACACACACAGTCCGCACAGCAGCGCGGCGACTTCACCATTGGCTTACGGCGTGCTCCACGGTCATTGAGAGAGCGCTGGGGAGACAAGGATGCAGGAGAGAGCGCTGGGGAGACAAGGATGCAGGAGAGAGCGCGCTGTAGAGATAGAGCGCGCGAGGTCCTTCTACTGCTACAGCTGTTGTTGTCATCGTCGTCGTTAGTGTTGTTGATGTTGTTGTTCTTGCTACTGCTGCTGGCCAGGCATCATGCATACCGATACGCTAACCGCGAGAGCGAGTTTGGACGAGTCTGTTCTGCAGTAGGCCCGAACTTGTCATCATCGGCTGGATGCGTAGTAATGCTAGCATTCGTTAAGCAGTAATAGTTATATTATAGGATAGAGTTCCCAAATCCACGCGGGGATTTGGGAAACTTTATCCGAGCCGAGCAGACAGATTCTGCCTTAGACGCACTGAGTATTTAAGATCTCAACGCCGCCTTTGACCTAGCGCCGTTGTGCGCAGATGAATTATAGAGAAGTTAGCCATTGAAGGGCTGTCCGATCGATTGTCAAAACTTTTGGCCAGCATTCTTAGGAAGGGCACATCGGTATGCATCGACAATGGCATAGAAACTGTGGCGAGAGTGACGCAGATCACAGGTCGACAAGCCCGGAGTATGGCTTTTTGCCGTTGTCGCCTCGGACTCAGTCCGCTGTTTTTTTCGATACTATTGAGAGTGCTACCTGACCGCATGAAGCAGGGTAGACTCAAGAATAGACAAGTACTCTAGTACACACCGATGACATCCCGAGGGAGCGAAGTTTAAGGGGGGAGGCGCGTTTAGTGGTTATGGGTCTCAGCGGGCTAACATCCATCCGCTGGAGTCGAGGCCTACACTGCTCGAGATAGGAAGTGGGACTCTTCCCTTTCCCAACAATAGTACGTAAGATTGCATAACCCTCCTCCAAAAAAATATGACATTTCCAGACAGAAGTGTTTTTTTAGTTAAACAAGGATTGGAGGAACTAATTGATTAGATGGTCAAGATGAGACATCTACTGGCAAAATACAGTAGTTGTTAAGTAAGTCAACGAGGCGGCTGATTGGCATCGGACAACGCTAGGGATAATGTAGTAAACTTTGTAAAATACACTGATTTGGGGGTAAGTCACTTTAACGTCAAAAAGCTATATAGAAGCTCGAGCAGGAAGCACGAATCAAGCGGCAGTTAGCCATTAAAAACCCGCAAATGCAAATCAGGTTTTGGGGCTTAGCTAGCTCATGTAGGAAGTAAATCGTTCATATCTTGAAGATGGGACCCTAATGACACAAGAACTACAGCCA
Organism: Dermanyssus gallinae; assembly: GCA_003439945.1. Lineage (NCBI taxonomy): Eukaryota > Metazoa > Arthropoda > Arachnida > Mesostigmata > Dermanyssidae > Dermanyssus > Dermanyssus gallinae. The sequence goes on from QVRM01006646.1 coordinate 37,325, forward strand.
CGAGAGGTTTGAATTAGAACGAGGGCCTTTACGGACTACACTGTAGACGGGAAAATTAAACGAAATTGACATAAGAATTTACACTACGGTAGCGATAAGAAATACAGCCTGGCAAGAAGCCGGATCCAAAGGGTAGGCATCTTGCGACGGCGTTTAGTGAAGATGCACCTCATGGTCCAAGCCCGTAGGGGACGAAAGATGATGGCGTTTACAGCCAACGAGCTTCATTACATGTTATGCAGCATGGGAGGATTTCACAATCCTTAGAAGGTGCTTAGTCCAGTGCGACTTATACCAAGCCGTCGTCTGTCTAATAGTTCAATCAGCCAAATTAGCAAGACGGCAGAAAATCTAGTAGAGTGCAAGAAATACGAGTTGTGTCTAATGTTTGTATTATACTCAATAATGGTTGCATGCCACCATATATATATATATATATATATAAAATTAAAGGAAACTCAAGATCCTGCGAAATATATAAGCTGGAGGTAGACCGTGGATTTGCACACGGACATCGGCATAATAAGCGTACGTCGCAGTACGATGACCTCGAGTTCATATTCTCTTGCACACCATAAGAGAGCCATTCCTCAATGAGAGGACTTGTTTGTCTGGCTTGTGTTCAAGCCTTTGCTTGCCACGTGTTTATGCCATAATAACGCACGTTATCCAAACAGAGGCATTATCAGGCACACCCAGGCGGTCAGCAGAGCAGCAGTAGGAAGCTGATTGTCTGCCCGCCAAGCAATTATAGCACCCGCCATTGTGTTTCTGTCATACATTTTACATCACCACTAGCAAGAGGGGGAGTAAACCATCGGCATAGTCATTGGTGTCCTCAAAGTGTTTATATAAATATATATATATACTTTAGACGGACAAGGCCGCTAAAGCCTATTTTGTCAGTGTATCACCAACTGCCGCATATATAAATATATATATATATATATATACTTGACTGATGCGTGCCTAGCATACCTGCTTGCAAACTGACGTGAACTCAACGTTGCCCATTCCGGCTCGATTTTTTTTAACTGATTTCTTTGACAAATTAAACGAGAATATCTAACAGGTATCCTATTATATTTGCTTATTAGAACACAACTCACGGTCGTGGCCGTTGAACCCGACAAATCGGGTCTCAACGTAATTTTATGGAACTCAACGAGAGAAGGTTGCACATCGCTTTCAATTGCGATTCTTCTTTCCATAATTCCAACGTGCTCTAATTGCGGCCTTAACGCTTATGTGCAAGGCAACACAGCCGACGTTAATAATGAGCTCGTTCTTCAACTTGCACAAGCATTTTCTGAATAGACCTGAATGGAGCTTGAACATAATCGAAGGTCCTTTTCGACTTGACAAAAGCCTCGTTATAGTACGCCAGGCCAGTTTGGGTTTAGTTGGCGCATCGTAGTACAATGAATCAAACACGTAACGCCTACCTCATTGCTATTGTTCTCTCAGAAGCTTTTGTACCAGTACAGTATATACCGATTCTAAACGCCACGCGTCATCAAATCGAAACGGATGTAAACATTATTGAGGTGTCTTTACGGGTTTTATAGATATAATGTGCGCACAAAGGGCATGAGGTGGCGAGGTGGATGGCGAAACACGCAGACTCTAAAAAAAAGACCTGAACGTTCAGTCCAATTAGTTGTAGAGACGGTGCTGATGCACCGCATAGGAATCGAGTACTCGCTATATAACTTAGGATATCACCTTTGGTTTAACAAATTATTTTACAATATAGGCCTATACTTTCCTGATTTCCTAGATGTTTCGGTGCTCCTCCATATTGATTGATACACTTACATTGATACAAATTCTTCAACAAATAGAAGCCCGCCCCCTAATTTCAAGCAGAACATTGTTTTCGCATACCAGAAAACAGGTTTACGTCTACTCCCACCATGTCTTTAAACACTCTAGAAGTTCATAGAACGTTTATGTCCTTGCACAATTGGTTACAATAAAAGAAGTTAATCTACGCTAGCTTTAACGCTCTGGACAACCAGATTTTTAGACGCTCGTAATGGGCTAAGTTGCCTGTGACATGATATCGTCTAAATGCACCTATCGTCTTTCATTACATTCATTCACATAGCGAATGGTAGTAATTGTATTGCATTCTTCAATATAATACGTTATACTGTGATTTATGAAGCGCCTTTCAGCTATTCTAGTTGAGAAATCGTAAGCATTGTACATCGAAATCGCGGCACGCTTCCTTATAGCAAACTAATTTATCCATATAATTTCTCAAATGGCAGGTGTCATCCCAACTCCTTAAACATGTGCATGTCTTGTTTAAATAAGCGTATAATATGTGTCGAGACTGTCTTCTCACAATATGAATTGTTACACTGGTACATGACAAGTTCCATTCGAAAAATCTTTATAAGAAATCATTTTCAATCAAGCTGCCTTAATGATTAGATGCTAAGCGCTCGTAGTCAGCTCATTGACTAACTCAAGCTACAACCTTACTAACACACTCAGACGATTTCAAGGACGTACGTATCAATATAGCCATGTATTTAATGATAGCTTTATCTTTAATGTTACCTTAATTGCGTCACCAATAATAAAGGCATGCTTTTATTTCAACCGTCAAAACGCTGCTGGCTAATACGAATTAACAGTCACGTCGATAACAATTGATTTTCTCCTGTACCGAACAACTGTTTTAGGGTACCAGATACAGTTTTGTTAGGAGTGCAAACACACCTAGTCGATAAGTGGCGATCCCGGCGGCGTGGTGCATTCGCCTGCGTCTCGCGACCGAAGAAGACACATAGATGCGCGGGTTTGAGCCCCATCGTTGCACATTTGTATCTATGAGAGTCCGTCTATAGAGCAGTGCGAAAAGCAGTCCCGTAGACGGGAGACGTCAGTCCTAAAGGTATTTAGTCGATAGCGGAGCGCAACACACAAAAACCTAATATAAAGACGAGATTAAGAGTACGAAGGAAAATGGCAACATTGCAAAATCCGTACACATGTGATTATAGGCAAATAGTGTTTGTCCTCATAGTCGTGAAGTCGTTTTCCAGGTTTCAGGCCCACAGCATCCGGCAAAATTGTCACGAAAATCGCAGCAGACGGGCACCAAGCCGGCGGAGCCGTTGTACCGAACGGTGCCCCAACGGATGGATCAGATCACCCACAAACCTTATTATCAGCACCGCCATTGCGGTCACGCTCTCATCACACATAGTCGTGCTCTCAGTGATGACCAGCTAGTGCGCTTGGAAGACGGCATAGCGCATGGCACGACGCATAGTAGCCGGCACGCAGCCGAACGCGTCGTAGCATATGGCTCTCAGCTGGGGGTGCGTCTGGTGCTCTCGGCTGGCGTGGCGTGACATGGCTGTGCCGGGGGGTTGTGCATGCCTAATAGGGGGCGGGGGGGGGGGGGGGGGGGCAGCAATTTGCATCGTACGGCATCGTATCGGCATCACCATCACCACACACACATCAAAGTATGCTCTCGAAAGACATGCATGTAAAGGGACGGACGCACGATATCTAGGCAGATAGATAGATAGCTTTGTGAGACGTGGCAAGGAGGGGTAGAACCGTTTGCTGAGAATGGCTGAAATGGCGATGATGATGATGATGTTGTTGTTGATGTTGTTGAAGATCTCATAACTACGGCTTTCGTTGTTGTTCCTGTTGTGGTTGCTGTTGTTGTCATTGTTGATGCTGATGATGACTCAGCTGACATTAATGGCGAAATAATAGCGGACCGCTATGGCTGATCCATCTATTTATGTATTCGGGCGTCATCGAAGCCCACCGGCTACGTCGGCAGAGGTCGGCAAAGGCGTGAACCAGTAATCTGCACGTGCGGCACTCCCGTCCTCTCCACTTATCTCCCCCCACCATTCCCCTCTGTGGTACTGCCGCTTCTTCTGCCCATGATGGAATGATGATGACGGTGATCTTTGTCGGCTGTTGCTGCTGCTGCCGTGACCGTATGTGAGTGGTGCGGGGAACTTCTTGCTACAAGTCTGTTGCTGCAACCACTGCTGTTGTTACTGCGAGACATTGCTAAACAGCAAGGAAAAAAACGAAAGCGCCCGGGTGATGTTGCGCCGACAACAAGAACAAGAACAACAACAACAATAGCAACAACAGCAACAAGAGCAACAACAACAACAACAACAAACAACATATAAGCGTATAAAGGCGCTCAATATAATTCAGGTCCAACGGCTAGCCTACCTGAATGACCGTGATAGTACACATGTCTAAGAACGCAAGTTTCACAATCAAAGACTGTATATATATATATATATATATATATATATATATATATATATATACATATATATATATATATATATATATATATACAGTCTTTCATAGTACACATGTCTAAGAACGCAAGTTTCACAATCAAAGACTGTATATATATATATATATATAGATATATATATATATATACATATATATATATATATATATATATATATATATATATATATATATATATATATATATATATATATATATACATATATATATATATATATATACATACATACATAACAGGAGACTTCAATGCGGCGTCGGAAACATGGGGGTCGCGGCGAGCGAACAAGAGAGGGAAAATTTTGATTGAATGGGCAGCCAGCCTGGACCTGTATATACAAAACGATGGCAAAGACCCGACCTTCCACAGAGCCGGACATCAGTCAACGGTCGATCTAACGCTATGCAACGATACAATGGTTAACAAAATGAAAGAATGGATCGTGCTCACTGAGGAAGAAAACCTCAGCGATCACTATTGTATTGAGTTCACGGTGGAACTGCAGCAAAAAACGGTGCCTATAAGAACCAAAACGTACTTCAGGATCAAGGACGAAGAGGTCTTCAAGAAAGAGCTCAAGAAGGCAATCCTCAAAGCTTCCCCCCACACCCGAGAAGAACTGCACGACACTCTCATCAGGGCCTGCACCAAGGCTACCAAGCCCCCTCACCCAAGAAGGGCTACATGCCAACCGAAATATTGGTGGAACAAAGTCATAGCGCAGAAACGGGCAGATTGTAACAAAGCCAAAAGGAAGCTCAAAACACGCCATAGGACCAGGGAGGCCGAGATCCTCGCCTTAGACAATTATAGAAGATGTAGGGTGCTTTTAAAGAATGAAATAGCAGAAAGCAAAAAGCTATGGTGGCGTCAAAAGATAAATGACATAAATGACGAACCATGGGGAAAACCCTATAAAATGATCAGGGGGATAGGCGCGCAGGCCCCAAAAGTTTTAATGCCAGACACAGAGATCGTACAGATTTTAAACAAACTCTTTCCACAAGACGCACATTTTAACAGAGAGACTTTCGTAAGAAGAGGGACAACCCCAGAAGAGTTCCCGCCTATCACGCGTGCAGAGGTAATAATGGCAGCTGAGAGGCTAAAGCCAGGGAAATCTCCAGGGCCCGACGGCATTCCGCCTTTGGCGGTAAAAATGCTTTTTAACGAACACCCTGATTTGGTAGCGACAGTACTTACTAAGGCGATGGCAAGTGGCAAAATGCCTAAAGACTGGAAGAGGGCGGAGGTGGTTTTGATTCCCAAAAGTAGCGGAGGGTACAGACCCATATGTCTCTTGAACACCCTGGCAAAAGGATATGAAGCAATTTTAGAACACAGACTTAGGACGTTTGCGGAACAGAATGATCTTCTATCGGCCAACCAATACGGATTTCGCAAGAACAGATCAGTTCTCACAGCAATTCAACGAATAACAACCAAAGCTGACTTGCTGCACAGTTTTCCAATATACAAACGGAAACTTCTTGTGGCTGTCCTTCTGGATGTCAAAAACGCTTTCAACAGTCTGCTGTGGAAAGAGATTTTAGGAACCCTGGTGAGAAAAGCGGTCCCTCCGTTTCTTGTGAGAGCCGTCTCGGGATACTTGGAAGACAGAAGAGTTTTTAACGGCACGGTGGAGATAGACATGACAGCAGGAGTTCCGCAAGGATCAATCCTGGGCCCCCTGCTCTGGAACATAACATATGACGACGTCTTAAGACAGAAAGATCTCCCACAGGGAGTAGAGATGATTGCGTACGCGGATGACTTGGCCGTTATTATTCAAGCAAAGACAGAGGAAGAGCTAGAGTTAAAGACAAACATGGCTCTCCGGTCGACAAAAAGATGGATGGATAAAGCTGGGCTACAGCTGGCCCCGGAAAAGAGTGAAGCCATTCTCTTGACAGGAAGAAAAAAAGTGGGCAGCATAAAACTGATGGTGGGGGGCCAGGAGATCAAGCAAGTAACAGAAGCCAGATACCTTGGTGTCCTACTAGACAAGGGTCTCAGGGACGCAAGTCATATCAGGAAATGCACGGCTAAGGCAACTAAAGCGGCTAACGCTATAGGCAAGATCCTTCCAAATTCATACGGGCCGCGGGAGTGTCGGCGACGACTATTAATGTCGGTTACCGAATCAATTGCACTTTTCGCGGCGCCAGTCTGGCTGCAGAACACCCTAAAAACAACGACGGCAAGAAAGGCCCTGAGAAATACGCAGAGAATAGGGGCGCTTAGAATCCTGCAGGCCTACCGTACGGTTAGCACAAACGCAGCCCTGGTACTATCTGGTTCCCCACCTTGGGACTTAATAGTAAACGAAAGGAAAAGGATTTGGGAAGCAGGGGGTGAGTCCAGCAAAGAAATTGAGAGGGAAAAGACGATAAGAGCGTGGCAAGAAGAATGGGACGCCATACCCATAGGCTCACCGGGCCATTCACTTCGCTTGCTCATCCCGGACATCAAAAAGTGGATAGACCGCCCGGCAGGGGAACTAAACTTTTTCCTTACGCAGTGTCTCACTGGCCATGGTGACTTTCAAAGTTATCTCTTTCGTATTGGCAAATCTCCCTCGGCAACCTGCGTGCACTGTGCGGACGGCGTCGACGATGACCCCGAGCACACTCTCCTAAAATGCAACGGACTAGAGCAGGCAAGGACAACTGCCATAGCGCTGCTAGGATTGAAATGGTCCAGAGAAGAAGGAAAACGAGGAGCCAGAACACCGGACCCGCCAAGAAGTAACATGAAAATGTTTGTGGAGTACATATGCAGCACAGCATCAGCATGGAAGATGGGCGAGGAAATGGCAACTGCAGTAATGAAAAAGAAAACCGAGCTCGGCAAGTACAGAAGAGAACGGATAGCGCTTACGACATCAACAGATGACGTGGCTTGTATTCAGACGGGTTCGCAGGTGTTGGGACAAGCACGTCGGACCGGTGGGGGAACCCGTGAGTGACCTCGGCCAAATGATCCGGTAGGCGCTCGCCACTTCTCCTAATGGCCCATAGTACTGTTCTATGGATATCTGGGCCATTAGAGAGTGAAGCTTAAGGGGGGAGTAGTGTTTAGTGGGTAGGGGTCTTGGCGGACCAACATCCAACCGCTAGGGTCGAGTCCCACACTGTTCGAGAGGGGGGAATACCTCGTACTCGTAGCGTGCGTAAAAGCATTCACTCTCCTCCACAAAAAAAAAAAATTATATATATATATATATATATATATATATATATATATATATATATATATATATATATATATATATATATATATATATATATATATATATATATATATATATATATATATATATATATATATATATATATATATATATATATACATACATACATACAGCGACCCCTCGCTGTTTGAGGAAGAGTGAGAGAACTTGTTTCATATATGTGGCAGAGCATGTCTCCAGATGAGAAACAAAGTTCGTCGCCGACAGGTGTGCACACACTACACCGTAACTCAGCATTGGTCAATTTTCAACTTAGAAGATCCAGGCACAGCAACACGTAGTGACAGTCTCTGAGCGTCCTTCACGTCCAAATACATGGAGAAAATTGTTACTCAATACCTGTCACTAGTATGTTGTGTGAAGATTGTGCCTATATGGGAAAGAGTTTTTGAACTCCAATTTTGACAATGTTGTCTGTGACAGCCAGTCGGCCCCAACGGCAAAACTTTGTTGCTTTTATTTTCCTTGATTGGATTCTGTAAGCCCTTTCTATGAGGAAGCCTTCACCATGCCAACGACATTGCGGTTAGCTCCGATGTCGCATGAGCGACCACGACGTTTACATTACGGTAACAGCGTTTCCGAGCTCGACACGATTCGAAACAAATGATACGCTGCCACCGTGAATCTGAACACGATTAGCCCGAATTTATTACGATTATACAGGCAGCCAGATCAGTTTACTGATTATTGCGTTTCATTGTTGTTCCTTGTATTAACAAATCATTGTTCACTATCTACCACCGCACTGCCTTATTTAACACCGAAGTGTCAGTCTGTTTCTTCTCTAAAAGGAAATAACTACATGTCGATGATGCAATATATATATATATATATATATATATATATCATTTTCATCCCTATTTGTGTTATCAGCATACAGTTGCGAGGTTCAAGCGTGTCGTCTCGCCAAGTGCTATTTAGCTGGACATCATGACGCCGATTATAGAAGCGGCATTACCTCTTTACACAACGAGAGGCAGAAGCTGTCTCAGATGTTCTCCCTTGCGCTGGTCCGCCGTGGTTGCGTTCATTTTTCTTGCCAGATTCCGGAAGAATTTTTCTGTCCCACAGCTCATGAGTCCTAGTATTTTCATAGCTATTGGTATGAAGGAAGACTGTTTTCGAGACGTGCGCAGTTGCGACTGTTTTCATTATTATTATTATTGCATTTTTTCTAGTGCTGATTTCTGGTACTTAGAGCTATGCGGTACTAAATAAAACAAATGAGTGTTCCAGTAAAACATAACAGATAGAGCAAATACTCAAAATCTCCATAATGAGTTTAAACTATATTAGCAAATGCTAGATAGTTTAGCGTGCTGTAGCTAAAAGGAATAGACACGGTTGCAAGGCACTAAATCAACGTAAGGTATGACGTTAACAAAGACGAAATGCATTTATTTATGACTAGATGCTAGCTTAAACAAACAAACGTGTAGGCGTGGTAATACAAGTTTTCCATTAACAAAGTATGCTAGTCCTTCACGGTTTACTTGCACTAACGTTTTTTTTTACTTTCCTACGACACTAGAATGAAGTTGTTTTTCTTTCTCTCTATGCACTTGCCATTCATGTGAGCTCTGCAAAGTCGTGGATTGGTTTTCCCCTGTATCCTACTCGTTGCACACACGACTATGCAATGTGGGCGGTAGGCGGTGAGCTTGTAGCCCAGTGTAGCTGAAGCGTCGAAATAGTGGCTAGTAATGTCATACGCCCAATGTCACATTGATGGGCCGAAGCTTTTCGGAGAACTAAGGTTTGTTCTATGCCGCCGAATAGGATGACGCCATACATGGCTGACGGATGCGCTGGAAGTTCGGGGAGGAGCGTACGAGCGACGGAAGAGGAAGGAAGACGAGACGAGAACTTTTCCCGGCGCTTTTTCTCCGGTGACCTCCTCTGCCGCGACCAGAAAGGATGACTATCTCTTCTCGCCTTTTTTATCGGTATTCTTCGTCGTGTGGTTGGTCGGGGCAAAGCGGAATCAAGACGCGCCCCAAAAGACGACAGACTTCCGGCCTTAGCTAGCGGGGCGCCAGGGGTGACGGGTTTGAACGAGATTGCCATTGCAAGGATTACGAACATCCGGATCCTTTTTGGTTTCCTCCTTTTCTCTAGCTCTTTTGCATCCTGTGTCGCGTTTCATTGTTTTAGCTTTCCTGTTCGTTCTCCCTCTTATTCATCTTCGTTTTTTTTGTTATTCTGACGACGCTACACCAAAACAAGAGCAACAACATCAATAACAACAACAAAAACAACAACACCCAACAACAGCAGCAACTACTACTACTGCTGTTTTTTTGTGGTGAGGGAAAAAATGCTTTTACGCACACCCGAAGCGGGTAGTGTGGGACTCGATGCCGATGTTGTTGGCCTAATACCCACTAAAAATCTCTCACCTAAATGGCCTCAGGAAGCTGGCGAGGAGCTGGAAGCGTTCTTTAATACTACTTCAACAACAACTACTACTACTACTACTGCTACTGCCGCTATGTCTACACCGGCATGAGGTAGTCCTCCGGGGTGGCGATTCGTCCTTTCCAGAGATTTACCCGATTCAGGCCAGCAGTTCCAAACCGCTAGTATTACTGCTACAACTACTGTAGAAGAGCCGCTGCTAGTAGGGTCGTAGTGGCCACGAGCGCGACAACGTGAAGATTCCGCCTTCACACGAGGTCGACGATGTCAACAGAGCTGATGTCTGCCCCTGTCCGCTTACCTATCTTCGTTCTAGTTCCCGCAGCGCTGCCTATCGACTATTGCACGTCGCAGCGTTCGGTGCACCGACCCGCTAGGTCTGTGGCTTCCACAAGGGGGCAGCCGGACACACTAGACTCATTGGGCATGGCCGTGGCTCTCCTGTATGGCACCCACATGCCCATGCGAATGTGGGCGTATACAAGTGTGTCTTTAGGCAAGTATGCACTGCCCCTCTACTGTCCACCGCCTTCCTCCAGTCTTCAGGCGACTACTCGTGCCTGTCGTGAATCAGCGCATCGACGAGCGTAGAACAAGAGAAGAAGAGTATGATGATAGAACCGGCAGCGTCTGTGCTCGGGCGCCCACCGGCAGCAGTCCGGGGCGGCGTCCGTCCAACATACATTTCCGATAGAGTGATGGCCGTGCAAGTACCAGCGAGCTGGATTCATGGCTGATAACGTCTAAGTAACGGCTGTCTGCATTCGCAGTTTGTGATGATTATGATGATGATGGACGATGCTGGTGGCCAACAAAAACCATCTACGCGGCGTCGTTGTTGTTGCTGTTGTGCCCGGCCATAGTATACTAGGACAGCAAAACGAGATAGAAGGGCAAAAGGAACAAGAGTGGACGAGGAGGAGCAACGATGGCGGTTGGCATGTATGCTGACTATTCGCCTGTCAAAATAATCGGCAAGAAACGCCTACTCCGCGTTGGTCACACCGGACGCCACGCCAGAAGCGGCTGTCGCAACAACAGCGACAACGACACGATAGTCACGGACAGCCTGTACTAACGATGTGGGTGGCTGGACACAACGCGGACAAGCAGACTCTCACAGACGACACGGACGAGATGAACTGGTTGTAGCCGAGCTAAGCTTGGCCTGTTGTTGCCGAGAGAAACGACAGCGACCGCAACCTCGACAGCAACAATAGCAGCTGCGGCAGCAGCAGGCAGCAGCAGCAGCAGCACCACCACCACCACCAACAACAATAACAATAACAACAGCGGCGCCAACAGCAATACCAGCAGCAATAGCAACAAGGCTAACAACGAAGGCCACGGTGACGAGCGCAACAATTGCAGCGGTTATATACGGTAGCCGAAGGAAAGGTCAAACGACGACGAGAGGAACAGCGTAGCCACGTACATACGAAGACGTGCCAACGCTTGGTGCGAATAAGCTGGCGTTAATACGTACACTCCCGTCTCTGCCGTCTTATTCACACTAAATACAAGCCACCTACACGCGCCGCACACATACATACGCGTATTGTCGTTGAAACGCGTAGAGAGCGGGTGGTGGGCTAGACATGTCGGAGAACCTCAATGGGGTGATGACGTCGGGGGCGGAGCGGGGAGCTTGTAGTGCTGATGAAGCTCTGAAGGAAGTGTGCAGAAAGCGCCCCTTCGGGCTAGACGCAGTGTCTGGCAGACACTCGCAAGACCAAACGCAACGGCTCGTGGCCGGTGAGCGCCACAAAATGCACCCCAGAGAGTTGTCGGCGTCAATTGGTGGCGTCACTGTTACTGTAGAGTTTCACACGCGTTATTATACTTGTTGTTTAACCAGGTCCCAGCCAGGCCTATGAGGCCGCCACTAGGAGCTGCATAGCTCATATGACTAGATGGAAGCGGACGCCCATCTACGGTTCATAAACAAGACGCCTCAGTAGCGACGTACATGGCGGCATTTGCAATTGAATGCGGTATTTCCCCTTTGCCCTCTGTATATATATATATATATATATATAGATGTGTGTGTGCGTGTGTAAACTACTACTAATAGCATCCCTAACCCAAGTCTGCATATCTTAGGAAAGGTCCAAATGGTTATGTATCGCGCCGACATCAAACACGAGGTTTTTCCTATGGGCAATCGGAGTAATCGGTGACCGCTGTAACAAAATACGCACTGCATAATAATTTAACTTCCCTGCGGTGCCGGCTTGTTCATCATATGACTCGCTACCTACAAGGAAGGATTGAACACGGTGGTTATCGGTGTCGTGCGACAACGTAGGGCTGAAACAGATGTCAGTACACCGAAACCACTGGCACCAAAGAGGCCGGGTCAGCAGCGGCGGTATCGAGCTACTCCAATGTCGCCCACTCATCCACCCATCGAGCGTCTGTAGTATAGACTCGATACATTGAGGCCACCTGCCATCACCTACTTTGTCGTTTGTGTCTCCCTCCAAATGCTCTATGTACAAGCTATTAGTATACCGGACAACGGACATACGTTCTCAATACGTAGGCCATGCTTTGATCTTGCCTTTAGACGGCTACAGCACACCGACTACAAAGGCGCTATCGGATACCACCAACGGTGCAAGCCGTCGCCAAGCAATTTACTTGTCTGTAGCTATAGCTAGCATTCAATAATTTATATATGTTGCATACAAATGTGCGTACAACGCCGTTGCTTACGCAATGCTGCGATGTTGTGCGGGTGCACACCGATGTTGGCGGTGGACGCGACCCATAGCGACATTTCAATGGCTGACATATCACCCTATTACTGCCCTACGGATTCATGAAAAAACTGCTCAGTATATCTATCGAACAAAATACTACTTGCTTAGGCTAGTTCAAGTGATGACAATGTACTAACTAGACAAACTTGATGATTTCGATTGCATGTATTTGTCAAATTAGTCTGCTGTGCAAACTTTGAAAATTGTTCAACAGAGAAAACCTCCATTAGAGGTGCTCGTGTTTCCTATGCTCCTAAACAAAATCAGTTCGCCGCTAGCATAGTGATCATAGTACAAGTTTGTGATTTATTGGTTCCCTATGGCGTTTTTTGTCAAAGGCTAGCTAATCAGGTGGCCCTTATCGCGAGCTTATCTACCATGGTCGGGAGATCGGTCCTTTATCCATAGATTTATAGATTAAGTTTAGCGCCATCGTTGCAACACGATCGCTAATGCGCTACCGACTCCGTACTATGAGCGAGTCTTAATCCAGAAAATAATGCGGCTCTTAACCGGATCGTTGATATTGCATAATCCAGCTATCTAGGTATTTGCAAAAAATTGAATACACCCCCGCGTTGAGACGTTACCCTTGATCAGACCCTACGCGTATACGAGGAAAGCCCGAGTACTGCGGGGTCATTTTGTTGACTTGATTGCTTAGCTAATGCAAGCTATATCTGTCACGTCACGAAGAGGAGGCTAGCGTATGTCGAGAGCGAACACCTGTTTGCATGCTGCAAACAGAGTCGGCGGCAAAACTAACCAAGTACAGGAAGTACCGAAAAACGACGCCAGTGCAACTTCAATTCGCCATGCTAGGGGGTTATCAACGTTGGTCACCACGGCTGCAAGACGATACGATAGAGGGCCAAGACAAGGCAGACTGTGACAAACAGTGTCGACTAGCACTCTCATATCAAGAGCTAACGTGCCAACAAAGGGCCTGTTCTTAAATAAAATGGCCTCGTGCGAAGGCAAAGGCGCTAACTGCATTACATTACACATTGTCCGCTGCATGGGACTAGAAGCATTAAAGATTCTGCCGGGTGCGTCAATAAAATGGAAGACGCTTTGCTCAATGTGATAACGTAGTTTTGTTGCCGTTGCTCCTATGATTAGTAGCGCTGCAGGTGGTCGAGTGGAGCCTACGCGATGCAGAGAGAGTTATGACGTGAAGGTTTTGAGACCATCATTTTATGTGGCGTAAGCTATTACTGCCCGGTGGGTCTCTTTAGTGCAAACGAGCCTTAGTAATGATACGCCTAAGCACGTCCCTTGCAATCTTTCATTGAGATCTCTCTGCGTTCGGCGGAAAACCTTACGGACCAGTGTGAATTTATAAATAGTAGAGTATTCCTTCTGAAATACGCGTATCGCAATGTTCGTCAGTAAATTGTGTCCGTATGCATTTTTTTAAATAATGGCAGAACGGTAATGAACGATCTTCCCATCAAGTCATTTGTGCCCCCCCCCCCCGTATTTTTGTGTGTTCCTTTTATTCGGTCATAGCTGATTAAAGTTGGTTCCTGGCATTGCTTAAATTAGAAATTATGAAAATCAATTTATGGATGGCTGGTCCTGGGTTCACAGTTCGGCATCATGACCTCCTGAACGCATGGCCATGGCGTTGTCACTGAGCCATTACATATAATTGGTATTTTTAATGTGTTTTTTTGTATGTGTGTCGAACCTCATTGTTACCCACATACTTTCTCTTTTTGACCGACAGGAGAAAAGTGTCAAACGCCTCCGACGGGGGCACTTATAAGGGCGAGCGCATCAACAGTAACAGATGGTCGAGACACAAAACCTGCCGCCTCCCTCTAGGGGCCTTTTTGATGTACGACACACATGGGTACCATTTCGAAAGCTAGCTCAACTGTATCTCATGACCTTGACGCGACGATCAATTCTCTTTGAACTAGCATCCCGGAGTAAATTATACGACAGGCCGCTTGTGGTAATCGCTTGATGACAGTGAAACGCAGCATTGAGCAAAGGTAGTTTTGTTTCGGACTACCAAATGCGTGCACAACGTTGCAAATGAAATAACCGTCTTGTATTTAAACGCGATGAGGCAACCGTCATTTTGTCCTGAATATCTCATAACCAACCACTTTGTGGCATTTATATTTATATAGTTTGAAGTAGCAAAAAGTTAACTTTAACAGTTACATTTACTACTCAGAGTATGCTTCGTTTAGAGAAACTGAAACATCAGGGCACTCAAACTAAGACGACAAACATAAACATTGTACCGTAGAGTTTATGGTTAACCGTTGCGTCCCAAGGCCTGACCAGAAAGAGAGTGCACCAAGCTACTGTGCAAGATACATGATATTTTAAAGCTTAAACATAAGTTGAGCTGGAGGCTAATTAAGTATCTGATCGAACGCGTCATCTATCTTTAGTATACTCTCAAAGTCTGAGTAAGGATCGATATATATATTTTGATTTGTTGTGGGTCACTTAACGAGAAGACATCGATAAATTCTAGCGATTTTTTCAAATAAATGTGAGATCGATGCCAATGACGTGCTTCTGGGTTTGCAGCATTCGCATAAATCATTAGCTCTGATCCCCAAAGAAGAGGAGAGAATATGGATAATAACTTGTAGGGAAAAGCAGTAAATATTGTCGAGGCGGGAATGTAAAGTTAATGAAATAATAATATTAGGTTGTGACAAAATAAAGTATGCACACGGTACTCAAGGTCTCTACTCGGCAGAGGTGAATAGGTCTTGTGTTAGAGCTAATTTTACCTATATTTTGGGGAATAGATCTGTAGTTAGTTAATTAGGAAGTAAGTTTCAGCAGTAACGGTAATTTGTATGGGGGTTCTTGGCGTTTTAGAGTAGTTAAAAGGTCATGCGTGTCGAACCCGGTGGCGTGGTGCGTTCGCCTGCGCCTCACGACCGGAGGTGACACATAGGTGCGCGGGTTCGAGCCCCACCGT
The DNA here is from genome assembly GCA_003439945.1 of Dermanyssus gallinae. Classification (NCBI taxonomy): domain Eukaryota; kingdom Metazoa; phylum Arthropoda; class Arachnida; order Mesostigmata; family Dermanyssidae; genus Dermanyssus; species Dermanyssus gallinae. Next base: position 53,047 of record QVRM01006646.1, read on the forward strand.
TGTACATTTGTATTTATATCTATGAAGTAATGCGAAAAGCAGTCCCGTAGACGTCAAACCTTGCCGGGGGGTTTGCCCGAAACGTTTTACTATATATAGAAGGTCATGCGTACGAGTAGTTAGCAGGGGCGCCTTTCAGGGGCCTAAAGTGTATTTAGACGAGGCAATAGCATGCAGGCAAATTGTTCCGGTGGTAAGTTTAATAAAACATAACGCAGTAAGTCCAAGGCGATGTTTTGAGCAGGCAGGTAGCAGAGCGTGTTAAGTTCGCAGCTAGCCGTAATGCTAAGTATGCTATGAAGGACTTAGTTCTAAGAGAATTGCGATTCTCGAAGACTGGTGCTGTAGCCCCTTCCACACTGAAACATAAGCTATGTTTATTACTGCCACATATGTCAGGAGAGGTATGATTACGGTTTTATAGATGGTATCTGGTGTAGGAAAAGGAAGTCCAAGGCAACGACAGATGGGCACCTGGAGTAGGTAGCTTCGCGAGGGTATGCCGTGAGTGTCTATTAAGTCGATAGGTTAACAGCTCGGTCAAGTCGTTAAAGTTAAAACAAGTAGGCTCTGATAGGAGAAGGGTAAGCTCGTTTAAGAAGAGCTTACCCGTCTCAAGAAGGGTAAATTATGAAATAAGTTAAAAGCCTCAAACGCGCTTCGTAGTTAGCTCATGGCGGCACTGGCGTTAGCAATCGGATTGGCAGTTGAGAGTTTAACGAGGACAGCTACAAAGTCTGATTGGTTATGTTCGCAAGTCGGTTACCTGCAGTTAATGGGGGGGGGAAGGGGAAAGGTAAGATAAATAGAGAAGAGACGTGGACCTAGAATAATGTCTTGCACTACTCTCCTGTCAAAGATCACTAAAGATTAGCTTCACCTGATATGGGCCGGTTATCATATATTAGTCATCGAATAGTCAGAATGCAGAACTGCAAAGTATTTTTCTTCAAATCCAAATCGTTGGGAAGACGGATAGTTTAAGTTTCTCGAGGTGTCTAATGTTAAACGAAGACTCGTTTTTCAAAAAGCTAGGCAAGAAAAGGTGTAAGCACGTATGCCCGAAAGGATTTCTACTCGCCTAACATTTGTGTATTTTTAAACATACATTCAAACACAAATCTGCACACATCTAAGCACATAGGCATGGTTTTAGACCTGCATATGTACGTAGACGCAGAAATGTTATCTCCATACGCATAAATACGGAACGCGTTGCATGTCTTTATAAAGGAGGACATTATCATGAAAGGGTGGCGAAGCAGTATCTAATTAAGTAGTGGATGCCACTTACTGGAGAGGTTATTGAGGAGAATAACTCATTTGCTCCTGGCTTGGTTATTAGAGAATGAGTAAATGTGTTTGAAGCTCCCGTAGCCTTGCTCTTGTTGCACATTGGCAAGCTGGATTTTTCTGAGGCAGATGCTGGCGGTTGACAGTTTGATAGGGTTTCTTCATTATCGTAGCGGCTTGTCGTGTGGTGTAGGCTCCTTCAGAGCGCCTAGCACCTGAAGTGAAAAGTGTATGCTTGAGTAGATAATGCTCCTCGGGTACGCGGAGGCCTGACGAGCGTTTAGCCCGAAAATGACCAAGTGGACTGAAGTAAACTAGACGGTATGTTTTTGCTAAAGGATCTCGTAATAACCAGGTGGCTGGTAACGACCAGGGGCCCGAGTCGGCAGGCCCGGTCGATATTAATTCTTGAGTATCTTGAGTGGCTATTTGGAGCGTGGGGTTGGTTTTGCCTCAGTCTTCCGACATATGGTGGCCGAGGTATTCTATCGTTGTTGCGTTGTTCGTTGTATATATATATATATATATATATATATATATATATATATATATATATACATATATATATATATATATATATATATATATGGCCACATCCTTGACACCAAATAGCCTCACTATATGGTGTAGCTAATAGCAACTAAAAGCAGCGACCGAAATT
>QVRM01006647.1:0-52500 GCA_003439945.1 Dermanyssus gallinae
TCGTCCAGAAGAGTGACATTGAGCTTCTCGGAGTTTTTCTCTGCCGAGAGAAGCTACCTGGGACTTTAGACGCGTCGAGACAGGCTCTTCCTAGTGCTCAGTTAGGCACTCTTTTAAATGGCGACACTGTTCGGCTTAGTACGGGGCTACGCCTGGGAGCAGCCCTCGTATTTCCCCAGTGTAGATGCGGCGATCTAGTGAGGCCACAGGCACACAATGGTCTCTCTTGTGCCTTAAGCGCAGGTCGTCAAGCCCGACACGCAGCACTTGTTTAATCGACCTTTGAGATCTGCTTTCCTTGCATTATCGAGCCATCTGGCTTGACCATGGAATGACTAGACGGACTGACACTAACGTCTTGGGTGGGTCGCATGCTAGTATAGAATGCGCAGATGGGTCGCATGCTAGTATGGGATGCGGCCGTTACTGACTCATTAGCCTCTTCAATGGTCAGTGCGGGAGCGGAACATGCTTGTCACACATCTATGTTGGCGCAGGCGAATAAGGAGGAAATATGGTAGTATGCCCCCATGACCCGCTGGCATTCGAGACGCTGGGAGGACCTGGCCCGAAGACGCACAAACTCATTCAATGAGTCGGCAAGGCGCTCAACCGTACGACAGGGGACACTAGAGCTGTCGATTACCTGCATCAGAGACAATCGCTGGACATTCATCGGAAACGACCTCTGCTAGACTGGACACGTTCGAACCTGGATATTATGAAGACATTTTCATCTATTTTATTAGTGTAAATGCTCATAAAGAGACAATTGTTGCCTCTTAAAAAACAAAAAAACGGATATATATATATATATATATATATAATTTTTGTGGTTCAAAAATACTTCGATCCATCCTACTTTTTTACCGACATAGACATAGAAAAGTATGTGCCCTACACATCACCCCTACAGGGGAAGTCGGAAAGACTGCCTTAAGCGCCAGCTTTATATAAACTTATTGTCGTCTTGCGCGTTTACAAAGTTATTGGCGTGGCCGTTCTGGTGTGTCCACAAAAGTCGATTGGGATTTACAGAGTCAAACGAAAGCTTGGACATCGACGCAATATTGCATCGCCTACCAGCACGTTAACACGCTATTTGGCGTATTATGAGATTGAATTGGACGACATATCGTTAGTCGAATACCCTTCAACAGCCTCGGTCGATCGGATCGAACTAGATTTCGACCAACCTAATGACGTTCATCACGCTGTTCACAAAAGTTTGAAGACCGACCACCACCACAACGCCGGTGTTGATCGGGCGAACGATTCGCTAAGCGCCGCGAATCCGCGTTTTCCGGTAGATCGTTAAACATCAAAACGGTTACTCCTACGGCGGGCGCTATAAGCGCCTTGGACTAGTCTAACATGTTTGCAAATAGTGCCGAAATTATCCTTATTAGACACATATGCATACGTGCATATACACACATATATATATATATATATATATATATATATATGAGTGTATAGTAAGCTATAGCGACGATGTCCCTACTTCATCGGCGAATTGACAAAGATGTTTAGCACGCAATACTTCGTTCGGAAGACGGTCCGCCAGCCGCAACGGTGTGTTAGCGTCGCCGCTGTCCTGACCGGTCTCATGGCCGCCAGCTTCAGGCCTGGCGGACATGAGAGATGAGACAGCCCATTTCCACGCGCGTACCCTTCGACGGGAACGGCAGCGTCTCGCAGAGCGGCTAACAGCTTCCTGCCAAACGCACGCGCCGGCCGCCTGTGCGCAGAACTTCATAACGCTAATGAACAGACCTTGGCGATCAGTAGTTACATCACGAAGACGACGGTAAAGTCGATTGAGTTAATAGTTGTAGTAGTAAAAGTAGTAGCACCCATAGAAGTAATACGATTAGTTTACGCCGTAACATCCGAGCCTTCAGCCAAAAAAGATCTTAACTAAAGGGTATCAGAGAGATCATGAAATATTGTGGCCTGGAATTGATAGGTAAAGATATAACGTTACACGTAGTGCTGCGAGTACATATTTAATGTTTAATGCGGCGTTCATACTTCCTTGGCCTTACCTTAAAATCGAAGGGCAGAAGAAAGTGAGCCAAAGAGCGAAAACCGGACCGTTACAGGGTAGAGAAGTGGTATATATATATATATATATATATATACTAACTACATGTGCTTTGCCGGCATCGTGTCATCATCGCTAGTTGTGAAATAGTCCTTCATATTTGAAGGTTTCAATTCAGCTTCATGACGAAATTTCTTTCAACATTTACTAACACTATCTACAAACAGATATCGGAAGGGGTTATATGAGGCATTTTATTGTAGCCCGAAGTAGAAGCTTAAAGGATCGGAATTTCCAAAATGAAGCAAGCAATGGACCGGCTGAAAGATGTTCATCTGACTAATGTATCTCTAGATGGCGCCGTTATGCAGACGATACGACATAAGCCATCTTGTCGTAAATGGCATACTTTTCCGCATATGGGTACATACAATGAACATATAACACTGTAGTTTACAGTATTCACATGTCAAGCGTATATATATATATATATATATATATATATATATATATATATATAGCGTAGTGTGTAAGCGTATATATATATATATATTTATATAAGTGTGTAATTTTAAAAAAATGCATATCATATATACAGTGTGTTGTCCTAGCGCTTACAAAGCCCGCTTCAATGTGCGTACTAATTTGGCGTGTATAGACGTGTCATTAAGAATGCAAAAGACGTGCACAAAGCCATGCGCTCCGTGCAGTGCTGAGTGTAAATATTTTAAAATTTGCATCCGATGCTCTCTCGTAACAGAACATTTGGAATATGCCAAGGTCAGTCATCTACGCTTTATAATATGTCTATAAATAACAACTTGCCAAAATATCTGCAGATTAAATCTAGCAAATAAAACAACTGTTTTTAGGACGCAGCACTCGATGTGACTCGATTGCATATAGAGACATGTTTGCTTTCCTTCGAACAGGGGCCTCAAAAATGCAGCCTGCAATACTAACATGAAGCCGGCAGCTCACACTAGGGGGTTTACGGTGCCAGCAACCCTCTGATCTTAAGGAAGTTCTACTACTGCTGCAATACCGGGCAAGATGGCTTAGTGGCAAAGCCTTTGCCTTGCATTCGGGAGGACTGGATTCGAGACCCAGACAGGCCACTCTTAAATTGGTTTGCATGGTTTTCAATTTAGACAAGGTAAATGCCGGAGTGGATTAAAAATTAGCCATGACATGAAAAAACCGTACACAGACATTAGCCTTACGGAAGATCTAAAAAATATATTTATATTTGGTCAAGACTCGTCACTTTAAAGGTACCACTAGGGACATCTGAAACATGCCTGAGAAACAAGATCTTCGCTTTAAAACGGTACGTGAATAAAGTACGTTTCCAGTCATGTATATTGAATAAGACGAATAAAGGCAACAAGAAACAAGAACAGCCGTGTTAACGCAATGGATTACACAAGCATACGTTGTTTTTATGACGCCGGTCAATTAAAGACGCATACGGGGTTCGTACGTAGATTCGCGCTCAAACACACGTAGGACTCTAGAAACCGAAAGAAAAAACTCTTCAACCAGACAGAATTTGGCTGTTTTTCATTTCGTTTTTAAATGAATGGTTGCATATGGTACGCAAAGCGTGGTTCTCTTAGCGTGGTTACGACGTTTATTTTGGCCAAAGAATATGCACAGCATTCTTCATCCTTCACGTCATATGCCAGCTGACATCGATCGGTTGGAACGGCCCCACCATAATTGCTGTGACGAATCAAGTTAGCACATTAAGAGGTTTCGAAAGTCCAAGGGGTCTAACTAGTTGCAATTTTTTTGCTCACTTTATTGTCTCAAGACAAAATCTTTTTTATTAGTAATGTAAATGGGAATCCTTCGTACAGCAAAATACGATAAACGTAATACTACCGACTCGGTTCTTATGTGGATGAAAGATAAACAAATTTGGGATAAGATCATATCTATCTATATATATATATATATATATATATATATATATATATATATATACATATATAAAATATTGTGATGATTTATTAATCATTTACAATACGTTTGCACACTATATATATATATAAAAATTATCATACGGGTAGAGGCCTTACACTGCAACTCATGGGGACGCAGTGTGGCAAAAGTGTCCGCTTTTAAAACTTTAGCACACACTAAAGTACTCTAGATGCTGCCTAAATTTTGGTCACGTACCAAAATAGTAACATAGAAAGATGACTTCCTACGTGTGTACGCGTTTCTTATAGCGCGTTTACGATGCTCTGTCTACTAAATTCGGAAGCCACCTTCGGTTATTCTCGTGAAACCATTATTGGGCCACCAATGTTCATCTTTTACATTATTTCGCTAACGCAAATTATTTCTAAAAACGTGCAACGCAAGACATGTGCGGAGGAAGTTAACCTATTTGGAAAAGGATTTATCTGAACATATGCAGAAAGCTGCAGGATACGGTAAATTTGTTTTACAAGTGGTCTGTCTGCCTCTTCTGATAATAAAAAACTGTCGGTGGCAAACTGCGTTGTACTTCATTTTAGTCACATAAATGCGCAATTTGCACACATTCTTACGGAACGCAGGAAATATGAAATGGAAAGAGCACACTGGATTAAGGCCGTCACTAAGCTTGGAGAGGACGGAAACATGTTATCAGCACGAATGGCTGACAGCAGACTTGCCAGTCTGCTGAAATTTGTCAATTCTTGTGATCTAGTGCTGTAAGTTAGCATGGGACTAGCAATGTAACTATCAGCGAAACATGTACAAGCTGTGAGTTTATCGGATGTTAAAAACATCAAAAGCGTAAAATGTACCACTGTGTAGTGGGTCTCTGATGTAAGACTCTCCAGATTATATATGTAATCAATAAACATCTATCAACAAAAAAAAATGCGCAATATAATTACTCAAAAGGCTACTATCCTCTTGTCCCGAAAAAAAAGATTAGAAATCTTAGTGTGATAATATATATATATATATATATATATATATATATATATATATATATAAATTTTTTTGCCAATCTGAGAGATCATACAGTTTTATTATAATCTAGAAGAATATACAAAATCTCCGTCATTAAAAAAAGGGGTGTTGAAATCATATTGTTGTCTCTGCACACATGGGCACGTCGCAAAACTCTCCATGCGAGCGCATTACTCACCACTTCGGCATCAGCAATTTTCGGTGGAGTAATTGACACACTACTACAAAATTTAGTAGTCTTACGTCAACTCGCATCTGATACTCGGTCACTCGTTTAGGAGGCTCTCATGCTTTACATTCCAACGTCATGCGACTCGTTTGACAAATTTATCCTGCACCCGCTGAAGCAGTTCTACATCATTTCTATAAAAAAAAGTGCCCGCACGTGTGAGCAGTATGTCCACTATGGTACGACAAGGCAATTTTATGTCTATGGCTGGGTCATGCCCGATAAACGCTCTAAGAATGAGATTGCACAGACGAGACGCAGCAACTTCGGCGATATGTGTTGTGTACTTCATTTGACATTAAATGTAACACCTAAATCGTTGTATGTTGACACTTCAAGTATACTATGGCCGTTTATAAGATATGCGGTGTCGTCCTTGATTGTTTTCAGCACGGCACATTTCAAAGTAGATATTTACATTCTATTTAAGTAGACTTATAGTATTATAGTACGGACTTAATTGCCTTCTTTAACTCGGTCTTGCCTGTGTAGTGTTTGACTTCAACGCATATTTTTAAATCGTCGGCATAGAGCTGATAAATCCATCGACTTTGTTAAGAACGAGTTTGAGGTCTTGAGTGAAACTGCATACAAAAGGGGCTCTAGGCAGGAACCTGCCGCCTTCGTAGGAACGAGTGAAAATGATAGCCGGCGGAATTCAATGTCGCTAAGAGTGTGAGCCGTTTCCTTGATGGTCCCGGAGGGGACATTCTAAGGCTGTATGTAAACACTTTTGAAGTAATTCAACAAAATCCAGCCTTGTGTCCATCTTCTGCTGCAGTGCTTTTTTTCGCGTGCAAAGGGGCGCTATTGCGGACTGTAGTCTATAGCGTAGGCCCTGCACATCGAAAAAAGTCCCTTGCACGCGGATATCCGTATCAGTTTTCTCCAAGCGCCGATAACGCAATGCTGTGCGTGTCAATTTACGCAAGAGACGTTTATGGTTTCGAGAGAAGGGTACACTTCAACTCAGTTTTCTAGCAACTTTTTCTATAAAATCATCTAGTGGGAATGGTCGTTGGATTATCTTTGGAATATATCCTTCTACAAGGTCGGACATTATATTTAGGAAAGAGCGGTACTGGGCTTCTGATTGGCATTGCGCAAAAAATAGACGCCAATTAGAGGCAGCCAGGGTCGCAGCCATTGCAATAGATTCAGCTTTGTAGAATTTTAGAGATGGTCCTCCAATACGCTCTTGTATTTTGCAGATATTGTGAAAAAGGCGGCCAGTCAGTGGTTGGACTTTACGGGAGACCCACCCACTGCAATACTAGTGATTAATTTCTCATTATTTTTTAGTAGCAATTCCAGTATTTATATGTATTCTGTTCCCGTGCAGGAACCGTAACAAGTTGCACCAGTCCAGCAGAACAACGGAAGGAGCTAAAGATGTACTATTCAGTTTCCGTAGAGAAGTTTAGGCTCCCTGTGGCCCAGTCTATTCCAGGTTGCTTGAAGTCACCGGTCAAAATGACGGGTCAGGTTACTTGAACGTCGTCATCCTCGGTATAAAAACCAGTTGGAGAAAAGTTGTGGTAAATTACCCGATGACATCGATCGGATCCGCGTAGCACGTCGATGGTGACAAACTCAGCACAAGTATTACCGACTGGTTAACACTTGTCTAAAAGTTGACGTGGGTTAATCACTGGGAGCCCCACAAGGTACTAAACACAGTTGTATGTGTGTTAAACGGGCTATACCTTGGACATCACGGTCCATCATGCATCCGCAGCGTAAGCCGCTGCGCGAGGCATTCCATAACAAATGGTCTTATACGTAGTATATAGCATATATAATCTAAATATCCTGTTCAGTCGCTTGAATTGCTTCGAAGTTTTAGAAAACGGTGTCTTACAAATTATGCGACACAAATATAAAATGCACGCTTTGATAAATATCCGTTTCAAGGCAACTTGATGCCTAATGTGTTTTTAATAAAAATATAAAGAGAAGATTCTACTGGACCGATGCGTCAAGTATTGCTCAGGCTCAGCCGAGCAATACCTACGGCAAGAGTATTTACGTTTTGTGGGTGGTATATTAATATAGTACCAACAACTAATTTTAAAATGCGGTTCAGTTCTTAGTAAGCCACGACTAGAATTTAAAAAAATGTTAAGGAGATTGTTTTTAACTCTAGGCTATCCTTCGTCTCCTACGGGCTTGGAACTTAACCTGAGGAATATGTTTAATGCACCGAGAGCCGGACATGTTAAGATATCTAGGGTTTTTCCAACAATCCTTGTGACAACATGGCCGCTGACTCTCTGCGGTATGGTCTATCATCTATTCTCAGCATCTCTCAAAGGAAATTCGATCAACAACAGGGATCGAACCGGCGACACCCCGGTAGATGACAACCATGACTAGCGCACTAGTCCCATAGACCACGCCGCCACATTAGTAAGCCACGACTGGCTCCGTCTAGCGTCCCACAGGCGAGCTCCGTCTCTCCTCTGCTGTACACAGCATTTGTTTTAGACATAAAATCCTTCATTTTGCAACGGGGCAACATTGCTCACAGCTAATGGGGCACGGGACCTTGGTGTAATAATACTAACGGATCTTACATTTTCTGCTCATTTAAGAGATCTAGTCAAATCAACATCTATACTTGTAAACATGCTCTTCCGATGCTTTATCATCAAAGACCCAAATGTGTATATTCGCATGTATAAAGCAATTGTGCTATCCAAACTTTTATATTGTTTACCCGCCTGGAGCCCATACTTCTGCACATAGGCATGATTGAAGGTGTTCAGAGAAGATTCCTAAAAATGCCGATTTTGAGCCGAACGCTGTAAACCTTCCGTCGCCATCGATTTTACTGAAAAGCGACGCACGAGCACTATCGCAACTTGCAAATAAGCGACAAACAACCTTATCAACCGTTTTTTTTTAATGTAACAGTGAACAATCGCAGAAGCCAAATTATGTTTTTACTAAAATGTATTGCAATGCATGGAACAATCAGTAATATGTTCGCCCGCGTGTAGCCAGATAATCGCAAAACAAGGGGGTTTCGTGGGGGCCATCGCCTACCTAGCGGGTACCCTTTATTCAGTCAATAAAAGCGCTTTCTATTCTATTCTATTCTAAGCAGTCGCCTGATACCGTGGACTAAAGAACATTTCAGAGACCGACGCTTCCAAAAAGATTCTGCGCTTTCTCATATAACCAAACAAGTTCAACCCTGGCTGCCTTGCAGCAAGCTCTTATAATAGGCTGGGATAAGATACGACATGAGGTCGTTCGTGATTTATGCAAGGCTTTCGGCAGACTTTAATCTGTGGTTCAGTCCAAGTAAGTCATATTAGAAACTGGTGTATAATACTCCAAACACTAGAGATAAGCTAAAAAGTCATATGGTACCAATTAAGGTAATATTTGTTGGGTTATTATAATTTAAGGTCATTCTCCCAAGGGACACCTAGCCTTGTTACCCATTATACTCGTTCTAACAAGGTTTGTTTCTATTTTCGACTGCCGTGTGAACGGACGCTGGATCCTTTCCTTGGGCTTCCCTCTGCCGGTGCACAGTGCAGGAAATTCATTTCCAAGCATTTCTAAAACTTTACTAATAAGGTATTTTAGGAATTTTTAGGTGATGTTAGGGTTCCGTGCAAGTGCTCACAGGGCATGGACAAGTCCCGTCGTATATATATATATTATCCTATATGTATCATCTGTTGCACGCCCAACACCAATCGCGATATCCCTGTGTTGACATACTGTGGGTATTTTGCACGCTTGCCACCAAACGAGTTTATGATGTAGCGGCACATCTTCCGCCGTTTCGGTCACCGAGCGCCGAGAGAGTCAGTCCAGGGCCGCGAACGAATCATGACTCGCACTCATCGTGTCGCGTCAGCCGACAGTTTTTCTTCTCTTGTGGAGTCTCGGGAGGGCGCGACAGAACACGACGTTGTTGGTATTCATAACCCGTCGCAGCGTCGGCATTGTTGGCAGCTGCTCCCCACGAAAGAACACCCCACAACGACATCGACTGCACGAATAGAAACAGAAGAGAAAAAGACTGCCTGGGCGAGCAAAGACCCGAGCCCTTTTTGCAAACACGGCCGAACAGGTCGATGGACCAACCTTCAACTCAAACCTGCGCTGGCCTGCTGACAGCCTCTGACTATTATACTATACTAGTATCATCGAAGCTGCCCCGTCGCTGGGGTGACCCGGTGAATAGCGTAGCCATCGTGCAGTTTCTGGTTCAGCAGTTTCTTTTCACTGGCCCAATTTCCAATGTTGTTACCTGTCCTCCGTGCCGGATATCCTTAGACCGCCAGCCGACGGCGCACAGACTATTCATGCAGGCATCGTTGACTGTGTGTATCATCCTGAATTGTACGTATATTGATAAGGCGAATTTGGACGCCTTGCACGTTTGAACTTATGACTAGCTTGTTCGCTGCAACGACTGTCGTCGTGGAATGAGAGAGAGAGAAAGCGACGAACGGAAATATGAAATCTTTCGCACGAATGCTGCAAATGACGTGCATTGAAGTGCATATATATATATATATATATATATATATATATATATATATATATATATAAATATATATATATATATATATATATATAACATCCAAGTATGACTTTGGTATAAAAAGGTAGGTTGCGAACCAGGAGAGACGATGAAAAGCAAATGCAGATCCCTACTATTGCAGTTGTAGTGGAATGAGGTAATCGTGCTCTCAGGGACCATATAAACCAAACGACGACCGGAGTAGCCGTCAAAAAAGCCATAGGTGAACTTCGCCTTAATTTTTTACGTAAGATCATCACTGCCGATGCTGACGACAAACTCCAACGGCAAATAAGGCTGAAGGCATCTCTTGATGCTATCGCCCAACCTTTACTAGACCAAGGTAGCAATAATCAAGGATCTAAGTGAGTCGATTGAACCCAAGCACATTCTCAGTGGGCTCACCAAAAATGGCATGCCAAAAACGGCTTTCAGCCGCTCAAGAAGACGATGCCAAAAATATAAGTCCATTGCCAGTTGGATGCCGACTCGAGCATTTTGGCCACGATGGTCGCAGTCGGGCTACTCGTGTGGACGCTGGAGGAACCTGTGCGGTAAGCTGCGAAGACCCCGCAGTTCTCTACGGTGCGCGCCGCGTCATCAGGTGAGTGGTGTAGAAATCACACGTGTCTGTAGCCGTCTTGCCTGTGCGGAGAAAGTGCGACTGGAATTGTCCATGCCCTGAGAGCACTTACACGGAACCCTATTATCGCCTGGAAATTCCTAACATACATTAATAAAAAAGTTTTAGAAATGCCTGAAAATGAATTTCCTGCACTGTACACCGGCAGAGGGAAGCCCAAACCAAGAAGCCAGCGTCCGTTCACACGCCAGTCGGAAAATAGAAACAAACCTTGTTAGAACAAGTCTTGGTCCAGGAAGTCAGAATCATGGCCGAATGTATACGCCCAAAAAGAGTCCTTCGGGAAGCATGAGCAAAACAGTAAGTACGCATGAACGACGACAGCAAACCGTACATATTCGTGAGTTAATTAGATCGATGTCAAATCGCCTTGCGGCCGTTATTAGTAATGCTAATACATAGTATTATTAATTCAACTTTTAAAAAACGGTTTAACAAATTTGTCGAAAAAATAAGAAACTTGTTGCAAATGGCTTTTATTTGTCACAATTAACCTAAATCGTCTGGACAATCAGAAACGTACTCTGGAATACAGCGCACACTGGAAAATCCTGGTGCTATGCACCCAGGCCAGTAAACCGGTCAACGCCTACGCCGCCGCAGCGAAACAAAACTGCTGACTGAAAAGAAGAAGTACTCGCTACCTCAAAGGGCTTCAAGGAGGTTCCACGAGAGTTCACAGTTTTAATCTCGGCACCTTGTCTTTAGCTGTCTCCATTGTTAAGGCATTTTGCATTCCACTCCCTTACCACGACGCTTACGAGACTGGAAACAATGGGCATCATGTACCACTTCTCCACGCGCAAACACAAAAAGCCATTAGAGAATCCAGATGTTCGTATGCTTTCCGCATGAAGCATTATCCCGCCAGTTATCCGAGCCGGAAACTGCACGTACTTAGGTCAGTTATTCGTCCTAGTTATTCTACAGATACCTGCGCGAAGGGAAGCCGGTTGCCCTGCGCTGCCATGGTGACAAAAAAATGGAGGCAGTTAGACCCGGGGCTCAAGTCGAATACGGAATTCCTGGGATGTTTCGGTGTTGTCGGTAATCGAAACAGGTGATTTCGTCAGAGAGAGAGAGCAAGAGTCCGAATGCAAAAGCAGAAGCTGTCTTACGGTGTAGGCGCATCATCTGCTTGACTGGGAAATTTTATGACGCCCTTCGTGCGAGTGCAGGAGAACTAAGCATGCCGTGCTTCCTACCGACACCCCCTCTCTCGGCCTACCAGTTTAACTTAACCGAGCAGACGTAATGCTACGGGTCGCATCTTCTCTTTGAAGACATTTCTATTATCTCGAAGACGAGTGTGTCGGGTGGTAAATGCGCCAAGAGCCCGGCATTTGTTGGTTGTCATCCGGCCCTCAGTAGACTCCTTTAAGTCTTTCCTACGAATGTAGTTCATCGACGTCCTCCACTTATGTAATCGCGAGGTATTTATCTGCCGTTCTGCTTTCTATGATAGAAGGAAGGGGGGCTTGAGGGGCTTTAAAAATACTATTCCAGAGGATAAAAGCTCTGGTGACCAATAACTTTTGGGGGGTGCACCCCTTCTCCATAAGCTTGCGAAGCAAGCAACTGGATAGACTAGATCCACCCTCTAATACCAGCCAATAGTTGGGCTTCTGGCGGTTTGTTAGCTTTGATCAGGTTCTCTTCCCTCGGATGAGCATAGTCTCAGAAAACAGAGTTATTTGGCATACGCATAATATTAATATAACGTAAAATCATCTTATATACCACATAAATGGCGTGTGGTACAATTACTATGATCATTTATGTACTGTTTCCAATATACGTACGTCTGAAAAAAAACGTAACAAATTGCCAAATAGACGCGTGCTATTTAAATTTGCACCCATTTGGCCATCCGCCAGGCAAACAATACCTTTTATTTTTTATCTGCCTTTTATGAAAAGTGAGTCAATACTAGGAACAATATCACCCAACACGCTTTGAAGGCACCTGATTCGCAGGCGTCCCATAAACGTGTCGTAGGCGCCTTCCACTAACTTTCCGCACTTAGACAGATGGGGTTATAAAGGCGAATGTACACAAGAAGAGTTGTTAAAATAAAACAGCAAAAGATGACGTCTATTCGAAATGATTCACAAGCTTGGTAATGTTAAGGATAAAATTAAGATCAGGAGCATACGGTGCTAAAAGAATGTTATAGATTCTCGCGTGATAGGGTGCTGGCCAACACCCTTGGCACTGCATGGCTAGTCACACCCCTCTAGGCGTTTGGGATGGGCCCGCATTCTGTATACTAGGTCTGAACGACAAGGATAGACAGCAGCCCGATGGTATCACCCGTGGGCTATATACCTTTACGGTAATACCTTAATGTGGGATGGCACTGTAACTGACGATTCAGCCCCTTCACAGCCCAATCACGTAGCCTCCCAGCCGGGTTATTCAGCCAACCTTTTTGTTGCTTTTAAGGACTCTAGGGGTTTCCAACCGAGGACTAATATATATATATATATATAAGGTGTACCTGCGTTTTTCGATTCGAATCCTCGTGGTGTCTTATCCGGCTGATGAGCAGCAGATAAAAGCTTATGTTCAGTAGATGACGAATACGTGTTAACCACGGCAGGGGATGATGTGTCATATTCAGAATATGGGCGAAGAACAGCTGTTGTCCGTGTTATCCGAGACGGACTGGCCTGCGCCCGGATTGCACATTTTAGAATCGGTCTACAGACAGTTCAGCAGATCACATCCGATTACACGGTTGCAGAACGAACAGAACCGGGTTTCTATATAATAATGAGGAGAATTCACGACAGAGCACAACAATAGTTCAAAAACTGATCGACAAAATTCAACTACGACGATTTTCACGATTCTTTTGATCTCGATCAGAAATCTTACGCGTGAACTTACCACGGCCATAAAGACCATGTGCAGGCATGTTCACGAGAACCCCATGTAAAATTCTTAAGTCATACTGGTCGGGCAAATACTCTCTCAGACCGCAAAAGCCAATCGACCTCAGCTCAGGTGCCTGTTGCCCTTCTTTTACGCACGAAGCATTGGCCGTATTTATTTCTCCTAGCTCAAGAAAATATCCGCAATAAATGCAAAACTCTCAGGAATGGCCACTGGCTTCTCCGCAATGTAGGTAATCTCCAAATTAGGGGAAAAAGCAAATTTACGACCAGCGTTTGTGTTCTGAGTGTGATATCCGGTAAAGGAGTTGCCGCGTGATTAAGAAAATCGATTAAGTCCTGACATGCGCAGTGTCACTTTAAAGAAAGCGTTTAACATTTTAGACAGGGACATTTTAACACGGACTTGTATGTGTTATAGCTAAAAAATTGTAAAAGTATCGGGGATTATATTGAACAAAAATGTTGTCAGGGTTTTCTTCGTGGACTTACGTAAAAATATTTTAACTACATTTCTGTTTTCATATTAGTACGGGCTAAAATGGAAGATTAAGAACGTGCCAATTATATATATATATATATATATATATATATATATATGAGCACTTAAAAACCTGATTTACATTTAGCCATTACATGCTTGACCTCTCTTAGCATATATTCACCTCACAGGTCACACCGGTTATAGCATCGGCCTATCTACTCAAACCACGGCACCGAAGTACACCTATAAACAACGTATAAAGCAATGCTAAACACGTAAAAACAGTATATACCTCATAAACTAATATTTTTTTCTAAATCTCTCAAATGTACGCAAATTGTGTGGACACTGCGTATTTTATAAGTGCTAGCAGTTCAAGATGACAAATTTCCCTCTTAATATTCATACTAGTCGATAAAATTACTGCGTGAAACAATGGACAGTAATTGAGTTTTATCCAGCAAGGCTACTTATAGAGTATATTGCCCAATTCGAATCCACTTAGTTTCGTAGAAGGCGAAGCATGTAGCCCGCAATTATCTGTAGAAAGGCAGTAGGCATCTGGTCAAAGCAACAACGACAGATCAGAAAATTTCGCTTCCAGAAAAGCCCCGATACGGGTGGGTTTAAGCAGCTGCTCAGGAGGTGATGTGCCAGTAAAAGCAAGTTTAACGTTTTAAAGCGAAACTTTAAGCGCTGTAGGTTTACGCCTTTCAGTGTATGTGCTTTTCCTATCTTAGAGAAACGTCTGACAAATGAAATGGTTGGAAAATAGCAGGTTAGTTTGTGGGCTGTACTAGCCACAAAAGTTCTTGCTTTCTTCGCGATCACTCTAAGTGACCTATTTCATCATTCTCAATGAATCATTGTGAAATCACCGTGTAGCAGATAGTTCCCTCAGACAATTTACGAAAAGGCTACAATAGCTATAACGCGACTATAACGTCGATCAGATATCAATCAGCTTGTGTATAAGCTTTAGTTTCCTGATGCGCAATTTTCGTTTTACCTTGTGTCGTCCCTGGCACTGCTCAGATAGCTTGAATAAACAATACCTGACAACTGACAACAATTCACATGCTAAACGTCTTACTATAATAGCTACGTGTACTATAAACGTATATTTGCCTCTTGCCAACGATCCGTGATTTTCTTTGTTCTTGAAAGCAGACATTCCATTGTTTGTTAGATTGTGTGCACAATCAAATCGTAAAAGTCAACTTCTAGGTCTGTGTTTAACGAGTATATATATATGTTTATTTATTTATATATATATATATATATATATATATATATATATTTATATATATTTACATGTGTGTGTCGACATGCCTCCCTATTACACTAACCCACATGGGCAATGGGCAGATTCTGAACAGAAAAAAAAGAGAACGCAGGTATTACGCAACGTGTTACGCCCGTGTTTCACGTTAATACGTAGTTAGCTCGGTTTGCTGCTATGCTGGGTGCGGGTGTGCCGCTCAATCAGATTCTTTATGAGCCTAATAATACTTTTACTGCTGCTGCTGCTGCTGCCGCCGCTATTATTGCTTCAATTGCGAGCAATAAAGAGGGGTTGTCCGTCTCGGCCAGCCGTGGGCAACCATGCTTTCATCCACGCGGTGGTCGACTCACCCGCCTGAGACAGCATTAAGGCTCTCTACTCGTTTGTTACCAATACGGAAGGGCGTCGATGTAACGGCGCACAATCAGTTCGACATCCACCCACTGAGCCAGTGGTTGGTCCCTTCTATCAAAATTATTCTGTTTCCACTTTCGGTTGGCTTTATGCAACCAAGGTTCAAACGCAGCGTTTTTAGCATTCGAATTTACTGGCAAATCTACGCGGACATAAAGTATGAAAATAAAGTGCTAATATTTGTTGTTCCTGCCGCTAGTAAAAAGGTGTTACTTGTTTGTCGTTCGTGTATGAGTGTGCGAAAAATGTGCGCATAACCCTCACGTGCAGCTGTCACTTAGTGTCAGCTTGATAAGATTATAAATTGTGAAACCATGCTGTATGTGGCATACCGTCAAAAGCCAGGACCACTTTTTTTTCATCCTGGACATAAAATGCTTTAAAATATGGGCACAAAAAGTACATAACAAAATCACAGACTCGTCGTGGCTAGGATAACAGCTCCGTCAAGCGCGTTGGTAATGAACGATCCGTACGTATTCATTTCTACCCATCAGTATAACCATTAATTTATATTATAAGGCCTTTATCATACAATGCGCTTTGGTACCAGCTTCCACCCACCATATGAATCTTCATTTACTAACCGGCATTCCAAGAAAAGTATGTAGGATATAGGCCAAGGACATCAACCGGTGAGCATTTGAACACTTTCCAGAAACCTGCACGTTTTTCACGGTCTCTCCTTGACGCTGCTTTACACTTCAAGCAAGCTCTATTGCGATTTAGTGTTACTTCATGAAAACGCCGATATTTTGTTTACTGCTCTGACGAAGCCTGTATTGTCGTTTGGTTTAACGCAAGGTTTGCCACGTCTCCCAAAATAGACATGTAACAGAAAGAGGCGAAGTTGTTCGGCTTCTACCTGATGAAGGCGTTCTCTTCTGTGATTCAGCTAAGTTTTCCGTTTCTCCCCTTTCCCCGTTAAGTTAGTTCCCCAATTATTTTTTACCAATATAGCGCGTCTGATGAGACGGCTCCCGAGCATTAAGGTTGTTTGGTATAACAAACGTGCCATGAACGTGCCCCTAGTCTACTCTTATCTATCTACCAGTTCGTGGAGGAATTTGACACGTTTACTGATGGACACGTATTTTCTGTGTTTTCTGCAGTCTGCGACCAAAAACGTTGGCCCTACATTCAACCTGTTGTTGACCGCTGCTGAGGCTTGTGGCGCCATCCGAGAGTTCTGTGGGCTAGAGTTCTATATATTCTAGAGTTCTAGAGTTCTATAAATTATATACATTCTAGAGTTCTATATGCGACTGTTGCGAGATGCTTGGCCCCAACAAGCAGACCCCGTCAACCAAGTGTTCTTGCCTATTACAGGGTAGAGAGAGGAACGGAATATGGACGGGCGGAAACATTTAGCTAGCGACGGGTTGACCGTTCCGATGTCTTGGAGACAGTGGCCGAGCCGAGATGGTCTAAGAGCAAGAAGTCCACCTAGCTCGCGCCACGCTTTTCCTCCTCCATCACGCTTCTGAACGCACCGGTGCGTTTCCCAGAAGATAGAACGTGTTCCACTTCTGAGTAAGTACACAGCGTCATCGCGTCATCGCGATGCAGCGCCGCATGATGGTTATGGAATTGATTATGGTGATGGTGATGTTAAAGGTGGTCATTAGTGTGCTCGTTACCCGTCTAGACATGACGCAGATTGATTCTATGATCTGCCAAGTCGTAGCTGTAATTGTAAGGCAAGCATAAGTAGTAGAAATAGTCGTTGTAGTTCTTGTGGTTGTTGTTTTTGTTGTTTGTGACGATCGATGGTCGTGCGATGATGAAGTTGTTCGATATTACTTCTGCTTGCGATCTTTCTGCTTGACGGAGTTCAAACAGCTAGCAAGAAACACAAGACGCTTGTGGACGACGTTACGTCAGTCGAACTGCCAGACTTCGTAAGCGAGCATTCTTCCTGGACAAGGACAACATCTACTTTCTCCGAAAAATAGACGCCCAATCGGGGACATGTACGTAAGTTGGCATCTGCATTTGCCTAGCGGCCTCTCGTGTTTCCTCCACCATAAGAACATGGACGATGCAGACTTTTATTCAAGCGCATCGCATTATTACTGTGACAGTAATTAGCGCTGCTGACAGCCGCGTGCAACACTTCGCAGGAAAGCGCCATGACAGTAGAAAACGCTGGCCATCTTAGTCACGAAAGTTGTCATAAATTGTCTAGGAAATGTAGTACGTAGGTCAAGGTGTATATATATATATATATATATATATATATATATATAAATATAACCATTTGCTATGCTTAACTATTCGGACATTAACAAATGTTATGTAAGTGTAACCCGTCATGCAATCAGGTAAATGGACCTTTAAGGCCCGGTGTCCCGGAAGGAGTATTGGAGACCTTTGGTGGGGTATTCAACGGAATATTCTGCATAATCTTGCACCCGGCGCAAAAGTCACAAAGAATCGATCTGTTGGTATGTCTTACGTTGAAGCTTTTCCTTTAAAAAAAGGTAAGAGATTTCCGTTGCGATCAAAATTTTACACCCAAAAGGCTATTCCCAGGCAATAGCAAATGCAATGCCCATTATTTTCGCACCAACGTGATGGTGCTGCTTTGGTAGTACCGAGTAACTAAACATTTTCGACAGCCATAGTTATTATGTTTTACGTTGAAGCTTTCACGTTCAGAACTATAGAATTTTGCCAAGACGTTTTCGTTCTCTCCTTCTATTGGAAAAAAAATATTCTCTTGCCGAGTTTTACCAAACCTCGAATTATGTACCTAACTTTCTTATACGCTAGCAAACATCCATGTGTTCACTTGCGATATGGCTATCAAAAATGCTTAGTTACTCGCCAATTACGTAACGCAGCACCATCACTTTGGTACAAACATTATGGACATTAAATTTGCTGTTGCCTGAGAATAGTAGTTTGAGCGTAATTATTTTTTATCGTAATGGCAAAATTTTACGCTTCTGAGCGTGAAGGCGTCAACGTAAGACACAACAGCATAACGACTTTTTACGACTTTCCTTAATCCGGCAATTCAGTTTTTCGCTTGCTTGCGTCGGATGTCATTCAGATTTGCAAAGGTAGATTTACGCAACTTTATAGGCAAACAAGGAAGAATAACATTTTTACCAATTTCGTCATAACTCCTAAAAATACGTTTTCGCCCCTTCTTCCATTGAGAAAAATTACTTTCATGCCGAGTTCTATTAAACTCTAAGATAAGTGCATACGGTTTTAATGTGCCCTGTGAAAAGTATATACAGGGTCATTCATATTGTTGTGCACGCATTTCGAGGTTTGATAGAACTCGGCAAGGAAATAAGTTTTCCCTATGGAGGGAAGACGTGGAAACGTCTTGTTTAGGAGGGAGAGAGTGAAGTTTATAAAAGTAGTTTTTCTGTCTTTTTTTTCCTACATAGTTGTGCGAAATCTCTGTTTGCGGGAGAACCAGTCAACGCATGAAGGAACCGATTACACCGGCGTGTTCGGAGAAAAATTCTGCACAACTGGAAGACACTTCACTAGCTTGCGTAGCAAAAAGCTAATACCCAGATTAAGGAAAGTCATGAAAAGTCGATATTTTACGTTAACGCCTTTTCATAAAAAATCGTAAAATGTTTCCATTGCGACCAAAAATGTACGTCCGAAAGACCACTCTCACGCAATAGCAAATTTAATGCCCATCATTTTCGTATCAAGGTGATGGTGCTGCGTTACGTAGTTGTCAAGTCACTAAGCTTTTTCGATAGCCATATCGAAAGCGAAGGCATGCATATTTCCATAGGGCGTATGAGAAAGTTAGGTACATATTTTGAAGTTTGGTAGAACTCAACAAGAGAATAAATTTTCCTAGTGGAAGGAGGGGGCGGAAACGTCTTGGCAAATTTTTACGGTTCTGAACGTGAAAACTTGCACGTAAAACATAACAACTATGACTGTCGAAAAAGCTTAGTGACTTGACAACTACGTAACGCAGCACCATCACCTTGATACGAAAATGATGGGCATTAAATTTGCTATTGCGTGAGAGTGGTCTTTCGAACGTACATTTTTGGTCGCAATGGAAAAATTTTACGATTTTTCATGAGAAGGCGTTAACGTAAAATATCGACTTTTCATGACTTTCCTTAATCTGGGTATTAGCTTTTTGCTACACAAGCTAGTGAAGTGTCTTCCGTTGCAGAATTTTCCTCCAAACACGCCGGTGTAATCGGTTCCTTCATGCGTTGACTGGTTCTCCCGGAAACAGAGATTTCGCACAACTATGTAGGAAAAACAGGCAGAAAAACTACTTTTATAAACTTCACTCTCTCTCCTAAACAAGACGTTTCCACGTCTTCCCTCCATAGGGAAAACTTATTTTCTTGCCGAGTTCTATCAAACCTCGAAATGCGTGCACAACAATATGAATGACCCTGTATACATATATATATAGGTCACCCATATATATATATATATATATATATATATATATACAAAAGCTCTTGCCATTTTTGCTTACAACTAAAACATCAATTTGTAAGAACTTGCGCGTTTAATTAAACAGCAATATTGTCTCCCTCTCGTTCAATGACATCCTGTTAAAGGCCCCTATTGTAAAATGCTTGTTTTCTGAAGAAAACGAGGAAGTGGACTATATCTGGAGTCGATTTTTTGCCAGCTAAACATTTTGGAGAGACCGGAGTAAGTGAGAGCTTAAGGGTGCATGTCTCCACAATTAATGATGTTTAACCAACCTGCAGCAGTATGGGAATATTTTCTCTTACTTCAAAACACTTTAGAATATGAACTTTTATTTTCACGACTTTTCCAATTTCTCAGGAAGCGAGTAAGCATTTGACGCCAAAGCGGAGCTGATGCAGTAATGGCCGCTCTATCTTGAATGCAGCACACACTCCTACGCTGATGTTGTCCGAACGGCGCTGCAAGCCTCCGAAACGAGTGGATACGCAAACGGCAGGAACTAAATATAATATATAAATATATAAATATATAAATATATAAATATATAAATATATAAATATATAAATATATAAATATATAAATATATAATATATAAATATATAAATATATAAATATATAAAATATAATATATAAATATATAAATATATAAATATATAAATATATAAATATATAAATATATAAATATAAATATATAAATATATAAATATATAAATATATGAATATATAAATATTTAAATATTTAAATATTTAAATATTTAAATATTTATATGGCGGATGGTGCGGAGACGCCTCTCGTGACTTCGAAGTAGTAATGCCATGTCAATACCAAGCCTGGGGGTGGGAGGTTGGCAAAGAATACGGGTTTAGTGGAATTGGGAGTCCCACACCAGGCACGCTAGCTGCTAGCGAGATGTATGCGCATCAAGCATCTCCGAAACCTCCTAAACAAGTATATACGGGGTGCGTCAGTCAATTGAAGATAAGCTCTGGCCTCTAGTAAATCGCTATGTTTTTGCTATTAGGGCACCTAGTTAGAATGATAAGCTTAGAATCGTTGTGTTCAGCAGCTCTTTTTTTAAAGGGATCGCACTCAGAACGAGAGTACGATAAGTTTATTTAATGTTTCATATGTTAATGGTCAAATAATAGTTGTTACTGCTACGGCATTTCTAGCAGTCCTTCCCCCGGCGATGGAAGCGACCCCACTACCGCCACTGCATTACCACGTTGAACTTCTATGGAGATACGCTGCACCAGGTACTCCCCGGCTCGCGCATCCTTTGTCACAGCAGCTACCCTTAAAATAAGCAGCTCTTTTGTTAACACTCAATTTTGTTAGCATTTAAGAAACTATTCTGGGTGTAAGGTATAACGGGTGTGCGCGCAGGTTTGGCCTCGGCTTGTAGCGGTAATTAAAGCAAACGGCGGACACATTGAGCTGAACACAACGTGTCCAAACTCATCATAATAGATGCTCTAATAGCAATTTATGGCGATTTTACTAGAGGTCACAGTAATTTAACTTTAATTACAGTAATTTGATTTATATGCCGCACCCTATATATATATATATATATATATATATATATATAGAAAGAGAGAGAGAGAGTGTGTATGAGAGAGGCTCTTGCATTTTTTTGCGTAGTGGAGTGTGAGTTAAAAATTGAATCCACTGGCGGATACCGTTATCTTTGTTGATGCTTGAACGGAACATTTGAGTAAATTCTCCCGCAGACAAAAGTGCGAGAAAATGTCGAGCACAAACTTGTCGTTGCCACAATTGCGATATGAAGCTGTGTGTGCGAGTCATGGTTTCACCAAATCAAGACATGTATATGAATTGGAGTGCATTACATTGAACTCTAACTAATGATTTTGCTTTCAGAAAATGCGTATCTATGAAATAGCAAAAATATTGCAAGGCCTCCATGTATAGTAAACATTTCATGTCACACATATATGTATATACACAAAATAAATGCACTCTTAGCTGCTGATGTGGCGACTGGTTCTGCACGAAATTTTCAGTGCACCTAAAGAAAAACCTGTTTTTTCGCCTAGGATAAAGCAGAGTTCAGAGCATTCACATATTCGTGGCCGAGAGAGTCGTAATAATACCCTGTGAGTGTGAGTCAAAAAAAGGTTGATGTGAGAGCATAAGTATGCTTAGTCGTGAGCATTGCTAAGAAATCTAACAGTTGCGTACATGTCGTAAACTTTGTAGTAAAACGTGCCGTGCTGCGCTGCATTCGTTTCTATAAAAAAAAAAACACTAAGTTTTTCACACCAAAACTTGTTCTGCTATGCTGTATATTAATAAGCAGAATCAGGTACTCATGGCGATAGCTTGTCTATACTGAACTATACGATATATATATATATATATATATAAAGAGAGAGAGGGGGGGAGAGGGGCGTGTTACATTATTTCTTAAAGAACATGTACTGATCCCAGCGCAAATGTACAAAATTAGGCAACGGCAAGCTTATTATGTCACTCACTTTAACACATTTTTCTTGGCCTGTAGTATTAAAACTAATCGGTCATAGAAAACGTGAATTGTATTATTATTTGGGCTTTTAAGCTAGAGTTCTTGAAGTTTTTTAGCTCAAATGCTGATTATTTTTTTTATTTTTAAGGTAAGATGCACCCGAATTAATTACATTTATTTTTCATTGTACACCTGTTTTCCTGTACGGGCCGCACGTATATAGTTTATTAATCAGTAGCTTACTATGTGCAGTATTTTATTCAAAAAAGTATGTGAAAGCGCGTTCTGTATCGATTTTGCAAAATAATGTACAAAAACCTACTACGCAACGATATCAAGACCGAAAATAGTATGATTCGCATACGAGTGCATGCGTGTTCTCTACATGTTAGCTATTTCCATATAAACCACTTAATCTACCACCAGTAAATAGCATATGATCCAGTTTATGACGAAGTGTAATTTACTAGTAGTTAATTTACTAGCTAAAGTGCGATTCAGCCACGGGAAATACTGCGAGATGCGCCCCGATCATATCATGCATAACGAATGGAAAAAGCCGATAGTTTGACAAAAAGGAAATGCTACACAAATATATATATATATATATATATATAGATAGGTGTGTTGATATGTGTGTGTAAACGTTGACCTATAGTTGAGTCATTCGGAAAGTAAGATTGTTCTTCCCTCGCCCTGAAGTTTGTTACATTTTCGAAGCGACCAGAAAATTGGAACTCGCTGGACTAAGCTGGTGCTTACAACCCTAGGAGACAACGGCTCGAAGTAAAACGAATATATATATATGAATTTAACCTACATGCTTTTTGTTGAGCTTCTTTATTGCTTGTTGCTGATCCTCTTTATAGTTTTTTTGTTTGTAATTCACTACGTTGCATACCAAATTTGCCGCCCACACGTATGCAGCGTATATGCGCGTGTCTCTGCAGCGGTGAGCATAGAGCCGCCAGGGAGAGGGAGGGCGCCGTTCCTGTTGTCGCCAGCTATCCAGCGCGGTCAGGTAGAGGCGCGTCGCGGGTTTGCTCTCGCCGCTGCGAAAACTGCTTGCAGGTCTGATCGTCGTTCACTGCCGCCCTTACGTCTGGATAGCGACCAGCTACCGCGCAAACAAAAGCCAACCGGCTGTCTCAGTAACTCAGTAACGACAACCCAGTCAACAGTAATACGTCACTGCGACGCCCTGTAAAACAACAACGCCGCAGCAGCAACAGCGGTCGCCACAGGTAAGTCAACGTATCTCTCTCGGTCTCTCCCCTCCGCCCCGTCATTTTTTTTTCCGTAGCAGCGCTCGGATTGAACTGGTCGGACACTGAACTTGGACACCCGCTAAAGGTCCTGCAAGGCCTACAGCAGACCTGTCTCTTTGACAACAATAACCGCAAGAACAAGAATAATCACAACAACAGCGATAACAACAAGAACGGCAACAACAACAAAGACAACAATCAGAGCAACAGCAACAACGAACTCGTCACCATTTGCGATAACAGCAGTGGCAAGAAGAAACGTCACCATCTGTGCAGCAGAAGCAGGCTCAATCACAACAGCATCAATACGCCCCACAGAAACATTCGCAATTGACAGGAAAACTTTGCGCACAGCAAACAGTGTGGTCGTCACAAGAAAACAAGCGATTTATTCGCAGGACGTGTCGTGTAGTCTTACGGTCAGTTTCGTTTGGTCAGTTTCGCCGTCACGATTTCGCCTAATGCCTGACTTTTCTAATGAGTGCCTGTTGTGATCAGAGCTGGGCGGTTCGTATAGGCCCGCATTGAAACTGGCAGGACACGCGTGTTAACTAGATTTCACTAACTGTCTTTTTTATCCGTCTGGTTGATGTTTAGTCGTAGCAAGCTCTCGGCTGGATATCGTCTTCGTTTCGCCGTCACGGTCGCCTCTATCTGTGTTCTGACGGATACGTCGCTGAGTTAGCTAACGCGTCCTTGGCTTGCAGGACCTTTGCTTGTTGATCCGTGCTCATCGCTGCCAACGGGTAACCGTGCACCGTGGCCGCTTAGGATGGCGCGTTACCATCCGCTGAACGTGAAGCCGATGAAGGTACGTGCAGTTGTGTCGTAGTAGTCGCTCTCTAGCGAAGCTTCGCTGAACAGTGTCATTTTCACGTCACGTCAAGTCTTTTCCTAGGCTAGCTTCCTCCCGTTATCTCAAAAGTCCTTCGGGGGTGTTGCTTCTATAGGTCTTCTCTGCCGCTGCTGTTGTGCATTTGCGCCCCTTGCGTGCTCGCTTAGTTTACAATCTTTATCAGCTACCTCAATAATGTCGACGAATCTCTGAGTCGCTACGACACGCCGTAGTCTTTTGTTTTGATCTCTCCCTCTGTCTTGTTGTGCGATCATTCTCAGCCGGTGAGAACGCTGCATACACAAAGTGACAAGTTGTCAAGACGAACATATCACTGCTGTTGAACTGAGCTCCGCGGCCCAAACAAAATATATATATATATTTTTATATATTTATATATATATATATATATATATATATATATATATCAGGTTGGGCTTAAGGCTAAATCTAATACCTAGATGTAATACATAGACATGTAAGTACAGGGTGTTCTAATAAAGGCTAGCACAACATACATTTTGACGACGCAGTTGCAGCGAAGTGAGCCAATAGTAATCGTAGGGAGGTACAGAATAGAATATGAAGCGACAGCTATCGTCAGATGGATCTTTACTGCAGTGGTGCTGTTGATATTGACAACAGCTAATTAGACGCTTATGGGCGTTGACTGGAACGGCTGCCAGAAGCTCTCCGTCTAACCACACAAACTCCATTAGCAAATAACAGCGGAGAGAGAAAGATTGCATTCAAGGCAGAGACAAATGTTAAGAAAAAAATACAAAGCATTAACTGGATTAGATAACCGAGGAAAGCTTTTACCTTGCACATAATCGAATAATTATTATAATGCATCACGCTGGTGTTCCTATTGGTCCTAAAATGGTTATTATTTGAGGATACGTATCACTTTTGACTACATAAACTTAACTTCTGACAGGGATTAGACTATTAGAGACGCTCTGGATTCATGGCATGTTTACAACTGTTGACCTGTTTACATGTTAGCAACTGATCGATGTGAGCTTTTTTTCTGTAATTTCTTAAGTCAGTGGCGGGGGAAAACTACATCCAGTTCGAATTGAGGCTTGCGCCTCGCATTTCTGCCTTGCAGCATACAGATATATACGCTGTGCTAGACATAAACAGGTGCCCACCACCTAACGTCAGTATCATGAGTATACCAATTACTTAATACTGCATTATCTCGCTAGCTCGAAGCTTACGCCCGAACTGGGTACCAATGTTGTGGAGGCACTATTACGCCTCGTAAATACTAATTGCCGCTGCTTCACTCTAACGACCGCCGATGTGTACATTCGCCTCGACAACTCTCTTGTTCTTCCCAAACTCATATATTGCTTTCCCGTTTGGGAGCCCCATCTGGCTAAATATAGAACATCAGTGCTAGGAGGAGGGGCGACACGCGCTCCATCGGCACCTAGGATTTAGGTGGTGGCGGCGGCGACGGCCTCAGAGCGTGACGGCCAACGTTCGCCCTTGGCCGTGGCCCGAGGTGAGGTCATAAACGATTTGTTTTGTTGCTTGGCGTAAAGCCAAACGGGCGCATGCAAATCCAAATTGGGCTCACTTATTCGGCGCTTAGTAATGTCCATGTATCGTCAGGTAGCTACCGGCACGCGACTAGCAAAAACCGGATTGCTAGACTTTTTCAGCAGAAAGAAAAAGCAAAAGTAAAGATCGGGACAATTTGGAATTGGAGATGGCAAGGGAAGGACAAGTATGTAGAGGATATGCGTGTGACATACGAATGGCTGATCGGGTCAATACGTCGTCTAGAGATTGTTATCGCTCCCAGCGCTGTATTCTGGATAGCTCTAGCTCTACGGAGTAATTTGTCCTAACCTTCCTCAGAGGAGAATACCATAACAGAAAACAGGTAAGAATAATGCAAAGTACAGTAGTAATAAACCACCAATGGATACCCCAGTTAGACTCCGGCTATATATATATATATATATATATATATATATATATATATATTCTGAAATACTTTAAAGAATAGATCATCAAAATATACTGGATATTATGTTTGGTCGCTTGCTGAGAACGGCCAGCGCTTGGACCTTGAGGCACTAAATACTGAGACCTTCAAAGACCGCCGTCTACCTCTAACAGGGCACTTAAGTTTTCTTCTTTAAATGCTCACAACTGTATATGCACCTGGTTCTTAAAGGTGTAGACAACACAATTTGATTTGTTTTGAAACTTGAAACGATAGCTGACACTTTTGTGAATTCTCGTTGTTTACACTATCGATTTTGTCACTGGAACAAATCACATAACGCAATTGGTCACTGGAACAAATCACATATTTGCAGAATGCGTAACCACTCTCTTGGCTGAGTTTTCCAAACAAACGCAATAGTCTATGTATTTCCCCTGGTGCTTTCCATCTATTTGCCGAGCGTATCACATGCCTTTGATCTCAGTTAAGCACTCGACGCCAATCTAATCATCCTCTAGTCAAATAAGAAACTGCGCTTCGTTAAGCACAGCTGCACGGAATCTTTGCTGGAAACACTGGATAGCGTCGCGCCCACGTGTTACGTAATATAGCTATCCTGAGAAGGCAATATTGACCCACCAATGAAATAGAAAGAAAACAGAGAAAGCAATTATAGACAGAACGTAGCACCACCACCATTACCCTAAAGCCGCGTAAGAAGATTTCAAGTGGGAAAATCACAGTACGGGCAGCACTCGCGGTTCCACTCTTTAAGTGGCATCTTCCGGGTATCTTTCCGACAAAAGAAGACTCCACCACAGATACGCCACTAAAGGAATCCAACAACTGCTTGTAAAAATAATGATTAATCTGAATGAACAATTCACTCAAAGTTAGTGAAAACACGTACACGTAGTTAAATACTTTGCGGGCTTTAATTTAGGTATGCAATTATGAGGGTGTTATCTTTATATGTTTTTTTTTATGATTGCTAATGTTTTCTTTTTGTTTTTTTTTAAAGTGCGTTTTATTTACAGTATCTTATGTGTATTACAACATTATAGTCGTGTAGTTCGTAAGGCTGAAAGCCCGTGAACGCAGCACTGGAACATCCAATACATATGATTTATTCTTCTTTTCATCTTCTTAGCACCGTGTTACCTACATATTAGATTTATGTTGGTGCTTAAACTCCATGATTAGCAATATTGTGACCATCTGGGATGCACACAACGTTTGTTTAATAAGATTCTGATGGATCTATACATTTTTCCAGATGTTCTCGTTTTTGGGTGCAAAAAGTGGTCCACGTGGATTTTGATACACTCACGCATTTCAAGGGTTTTCCTCTCAGAGAATTCTTGCACAAACAGAACAGATGATAACCTGAAGTGGTAGGGTGAGCGCTATAGCGTCGGTGGGGTAAAACATCCCGTACGGAATCCAGCAGACGGGGCACTACAGACTCGTATGCATGCGGGGGTTGCCATGGTGGCCCCTGTGATTGCACAGTGCGGGGTGCTTTTTGACGATAGCTTGCTTTAAGCGGTCGAGCAGCTGGCAATCCCCCCAAACATATAGCATTGTCATCGTGGCATGAGGCTTTGCTTTTGCAACGGTGGTTTCAATTCAGTTCTCAATTTAAGTGCTCCTATATTGTTTTCAAAGGGTAGATAATTATATGAATTTTATCTACCCTTTGAAATTATTAATTAATTATTAATTATATAAAAATGCATGATTTAATATATATATATATATATATATATATATACGAGCTTTATACTAAAATTTAAATTATATTAGTGATAGTATGTACAATGATACCGTTTATAGTACTATATCACGAGTTCATGACACTCAACGTTCTCGCTATGCGCCATGTTCGATCGATTAGATCGTGCAATTGTTTTCGACAATACAGTTCGAATACTAACAAAATGTTTGTTTACGAGGATTAAAGCAGTGGGAAGTATATTGAAGACTGAGAAATTCGTGCATACATTTTAAAATCTGCTCTCGAATGCCGTTCCAACATAGGCACTAAGTCAAGACTGCTACGCCCCACGGGACACCTTCTCAGCGCAACAAGTCGGAAGAATTTGAGCTAAACATGAATTCAATTGTTTCAACATGTTTCAATTTAAATGCGGCCGCCGAAATTCCGTACACTCTCAATTTAGAAACTCTAGGAATATTATAACGGTGGACATAAAATATTAGACAGTTAACAATAGCACATTGAAATCTCATTTTACATTCTGCTCAGGCCCATAGAAACACGAATCTTCGCCGCCGGGGAGGCAGTTGCATACGCTGTCCGTTGTAGTGCTTGTGTGAGATGGGCCTTCGTATATCTGATATAAACACGTATATATGTGTATATATATATACGTTGCAAGGAACCTTGAGGATATACCGCTTGCACCGGGTCCATAGGAGCGGGGGCTACCATCAAGCAAGAACACGGACAGCTGATTCTTAACCTTACGTGACACCTTTTTACCATCATTTTTATTAAGGCGAGCACTACCGAGTGTGCAAACGTATTGTAGATGATTAATAAATCATCACAATATTTTCTATACGCGTATGAATAGATAGTTAAAAATGCGCACATTGCTTTTCTGTACTGCTTTTTACTCTACATTGCTTCAGTCGTAGCGTAACGCGTTGGCAACATGCATTCATTCACTCAGTCAGTCAGTCAGTCATAGGTGGGCTTGGGTTTACGAGCCGATTCGTTAATTTCGTTCGTTTGCAAACAGGTCATCGTGTCGCTGCTATTGTTGGTCGCCGTTCTCAGTTCGAGCGTCAACAGGTGTTCGGCGCAGGTCGATCAGGCCGCTTCGCCGCCCAGTGGAGCTCCTCTACCAGCACCTCTACCACCACCTCAAGGTAAACCACACAGACAAACGATTAAACCTGCCAGACAGGTGCCAACTTGCTCTCTTGAACAGTCGCGTGCACGCGCGTGTATGCCTGCCTATAGACAGAGTGATTACTGACTTACAACTCAACTATTTTTTTAACGCTCTGACAATCACATTTTAGACGCTCGTAATGGGCTAAGTTGCCTGTGGCACGATATCGTCTAAATGCATCTACCGTCATCGCGTTCTCGTACTGGAGTTATATAGGCTTTCTCCAGCAGAGGTATGTAGCAGCAGGGCAATGACAACCACGTCCAACAAATTCAACCAGTACGGCCGGGGCTCGAACTAGCGATTGTTTTGTTGCCATGGCAACGCCCCGTTTCGAACGGTGCGTTAACCGCTTAAGCCACCACCACTACTCAACTACTTATGGGCTAAACTCTCCGTGCTGACCCTCAGCCAAGATTCAACGTTCACGGGACTGTTTTTCACACTGCTTCATAGACGGACCCCCCTCCCTAAAATACAAATCGGTGCAACGGTGGGGCTCGAACCCCCGCACCTATGTATCTCCTCCGGTTGCGAGGAGCAGACTAATGCACCCACCACGCCACCGGGCTCGACTCTTATGGGCTGCTACAATAGAAACCAACTCCACTTTGGCCTCAGAGTGTTTATCGGTGCTAACCGGAAAGAGTAAGAGCTGAAACTGGTGAGATGAGACTGGAGAGAAAGCCAATAAATAACTAGTTAGTTCCTCCTCGAGCGCAGCCTGCACACGGATAGCAGCTCTCATTCAGTTTCACATCATTGAGATCTAGGGAAAGGGCTAATGGCCAGATAGAGCTGGTCAGCAAGCTAGAATTTAGTAACAACGCACCAAGGAATCAAACGCGGGCTTAGCGACCCATCACCCGTAGTGGAACGGGCCACTTCTCGTAGGAGATTGATCTGTGCGCTAGAGCAAATAGCAACTTCGAGCAATAGTACGGCCTCTATATATATACATTACTTACTCGTCTGCACGCCGATCAGGCCGTGGGATCTACAAGTGTCTGTTCATGAGGAAATAATCGGTGCTCTGCACAGTAGAAGCATTGGGTGGCGTCTTTATCAACCTGAAGCTTGGGTAGCAAACATATATATATATATATATGAAATACAAATTTTATTTAACTCATAACGGGGTGTAAACAATTGTCCCCCAGACCTGAGGCTTGGTAAAGTTAATGGCTAAGACATAGCTGTGCATGGTAAGATATATCAATATTTTATAACGTATATATATAAAATAGGCTCAACGTCGGTCATCACTGAGTGAATGACTATATGCAAATAATATAGAAAACATCTGTTGGTCACAGAAAACTAGGCAGAAAAACAAGGAAAGTGACTAACGCAGAGGTTATTGAGGTTGACGGTTTGTTACCAACTGGCCCAATTAACCTCTAGTGTAATGTGAACAACACAAATATGCCCTGCTTAGATGTACCATCAGATCTTATATATATATATATATATATATATATATATATATTGCACATGCTTACAGGAAACTATATTTGAGTAGCAAGGGAAATACATATATATTTTGTGTGCTTTATTTGTACAGTAATTTGATCGCTCTCTTGACAAAAACTTTTTATGGAAGCCATGATGAAAGAATACTCAGTTAACATATTTGTGTTAAAGTTCTAAGTTAACGTCTTTGCGGAGATCACAATAATTACAATATACATACATATGTATATATGTATGAATGTATATCTACAGATATTGTAAACTCCGCTGAGGCGTAGACCTAAAGCTCTTAGAGGGGCAGTTTCTATCCTACATTTCGTAAAGGTGCTTTCCGTCACGCGAAAGTAATTATAGGAGCTAGATTGTCGTTTATGGTTTCCATGAAAAATCCTTGATAAATAGCGATCAGACTACCGATCAAACAAAATATTTACACACATATATATATATATATATATATATATATATATATATATATATATATATATATATTGTGATTGTTTGTTTGGACAGCAATGAGTGAGCGCTACCTTGTCAAACATTTTTCATGAATGAGTATCCGGCTTTGATATTTACTTTTGTCTTAAGGGAAGAAGCTTTACGCACGAAAACTGCTTCTTTAAGAGTTTACGCCTCTGTGTAGTTCGCAATATATATATATATACATATACGTCAGTGTATGTATATACAAGTGCGGATCGCAAAGTTCTGATACCTATTATAAACAAGAAAATGTGTTCAATCTTCTAAAAAATCCTTTAAAGATAGATCCCACCCACTGCAATGCACTTGTGCTACCTTCTTCCCCACCCTTCGGTACATTTTTAAACGCGTCTTTCGGAATCAAGTAGAGCTGCTTCTGCAAAAAAAAAAGTCAAAAAGACCATAGTGTGGGATTTGCTCTGTTTAAATTTCTTCGATCAACTTCATTGAAGATTAGGATCTAGTCTTGAGGTCGTAACCATATACCTAGAACTCGTCTTTTCTAGTCACTCCCGGAAGCAATCCGAGGTCTTTTGCAACTGGCTGAAAGTTCAATTCGGACATTCATCCATTGGGCCAGATCTAGAAAGTAGAACTGAGTTGCAACATTCCTAGATATCCGACGAGCCTACGATACATTCGATAGGAAAACAGGGATTCAAAATACTAGAACTTGCTGATTGCCCTCTCGTATATATGTATATATCACTTTTTTAATACCTTTTCTTCGCTGTTTAGGAGGACCCTATCAAGGAAGTGGAGGAACGATTAATATCCGAGCACCTCTGACAGATGTTAATCTTCAAAGAGAAGGAGGGAGGCTAACTGGACTCAACATTGATGTCGGCCCGTAAGTATGATTTCCCGAGTTCGGCAAACAAAGCGATTTGGCTCACAAGCTATTTTTGTTCAAACAGTAGTCCACAATTTCCCAAAACGCTTGCGGCAACAGTTCAAGGTTGGACCGAGGCAATAGCAATAATATATATATATATATATATATATCGATGTTCGCTGGCTTTGAAGCACGTGGAGGAGCTGCTGACTAGGGTTCTCCTAAGCGACATAGTCATTGACAGCGATATTAAAGCTTCAAGCCAGTGTTGAGAGTGGTGGGTCACAAGACTCCTCATTAGTACGCAGAGGTTCAGCAAGTCAAACCGTTAGAGACGCCCATGTTCTGAATTGTTCTGGCTCACCTAGCGACTAGGTGTTAATCATCTGGTCTCATCGCTACGATGGCCACTCAATTTATAGCTCTCGGCGATTCCCTGGGGGTCGTATCGGATGGTGTCCGCAAAGTTGGCAAATGTAAAGCAACGATTGGAACTAAGCTCAGCAAAGTGCAAATCACTGTTTCCGCCCGGTGACTTAACTTAGATAGAGAACGCGTCTGCGACACACCGGGAGCTCTCGCCTAAAAGTGATCGCTCCTCAAGATTCGGAATTACTGGGAGTTCCGTTACTCTCCGAGGGTATTCCTGATATTCTTCGCAAAGGGCTCACAAAACATGTCATCATGCATGCAATCAACTAAACCTTGTTAGTCCGCGCAGTGGCTTATTTCTGCACCATTCTCCCTTTTTAGCGTCCAGATTAACTCACATAATATTTGGAAGGGTGGACTCAAACGACTGTGCCGGGAAACTGCATAAAGTTAACAACGTGGCCATAACCACGGTGAGACAGTTGCTTAACTTGGAGCTACAGTGAGACTCTAAGACACAAGCTCTTCTACCGGTATCAAAAGGAGGTTTGGGCCTTCCCGACCCTAAGTTTTTTTCGGGCTGACCCTCAGCCAACATTAAACGTCCACGGGACTGCTTCCGCATTGCTTTGTGAAACGGACGCTATAAATGTAAATGTGCAACGGTGGAGCTTGAACCCCTGCACCTATGTGTCTCCTGGGGTCGCGAGCGCACTCGCATGCACCGTGGTGCCTTCCCGACCATGTCATCATGAATCACCCAGCACAATTAGCATCGATGTCGCAAGTGGAGGGCATAGGGTGCAGAGGGCTGTTTGAGATTAGGCGCAATGTTAGTAGAGCCTTATCAGTGCAGATGTTGAGTACCGGTGGGTCGCTTGAGCCAGGGAAGCCCCTAATAGGGCCACTCACGTCTCACAATTTGTATGGCCCGACGGAGCGCATTTCAAAGGGAATACGTAGCAAAAGAGGACATGTGGCACGCGTCAAACCCCACGCCGTTCTCTTTTGTGACGTTAGGACCTGAAGGCCGCACGACCGTAGGACAGTTTTATCGCATCTGGGCTAAGCTTAGTAACACCAAATAAAATAAGATATCGGGCGAGTTTCTTAGGCAGAAGATCTTAATTTTAATGCGTCGAAGTAACACAGCGACAGTGACCCAAATCACCCGATCCTGGGCTGACCCTGGCCGGCGAATGACGCATAAATTATATGATAACGGTATCAACAAGTGTAATATATATATATATATATATATATATATATAGGTGTCTCGGCACGTCGCATGCCCTTTCGGAGCAATATTTTGTTTGTGCACATTTTTGCAATTCCATATATATCCCAGTAATTTCTCAAATCAAATATCCAATACAATGTCACTTTTATGCGTATTCTCTAAGTCTAACTCTCTTTTGATTGCCACTTTTTGTTTCAGATTCTTCAAGATGGCAATGGGCGTCAACGGCGGGTATGTTAAGCTAATAGAGCAGCGCATTTAATTTCCTAAGTTAAGCACTTATACAAGTATGATCTACTGGTTTAGGTTAAAAGCAGAGAAGGCGGATTGCTTCATAAGATGTGGAACATTCGAGTCGAGTTCCTCAGAGACAACGGTATGAAACAATGGCGAGCACACCCATGTCTGTGGCACAATGGCCGTACTCAATGACTCAGGCTGGGTACTGTTCCTTTGTACAACTTTCACCAAACTGCAAGAGCCCTGGAGTGCTTTAAAGCGCTTCACTCTTAATGACACAAAAAAAAATAACTCGATATTTTAAGATGTACGACACATTCCGTGAAAGACGTCCAAATACAGCAACGAAATAGGAAAATGTGGTTCGTGTGATTGTCGAAAATGCAGACATACAGGTCGCTAGAGAAAACTTTGGGCTTGAGTGCCGTGTCCTCGCATAAGAACCTTCAGGTCGCTTTAGACTTGTCTAAACTCTTTCTCTGAGTACTTCATGATGAACGGGCACCTCGTGATTTGTCGCAGGTTCATAATAATAAGGCTCAGTTCTTTCTAGTATGAGAATTTTTGATTCGGCGAGAGACGTCTTGTTTGATTTCGAGACACGTCAGCGGTGACGAGACTTGGGCTCATGTTTATGAGCCTCTACTGAAGTCCCAGAGCTCGCAGTGGCCAGGCGTTGACGCGCCTCCATCCACAAAAGTGTAGAGCTAACTACTCTCTTTGGTGAAGGAGATGGTCACCAAATTCTTCTCTAGGCATTAAAATTTGCTTGAACTGAACGGGAGTGGTAGAGTACGAGCTATATTGTGCAGAATGCCTGCCAATATTTTGGCTGCGCTGACCAGGGGGAGCTCTCATTGCCGCATCTGTAGTCACGCTGCTAAAACACCAACTTCCTTTACTCGACTTAGCACAAAGCGATCTTATCCTTTTTCCAAAAAATTGAGAGGGAAGCGTTTCAATCCACGCAAACCGGTGCTCTTAGAAGAAAACCTCTATCTGTAATCTAGCAAAGAAATTTTAAAGTCCTTGCCAGGTTCCTACGTGTGTATATATATTGATATGTTTTTAGAAATTATGTGGATATATATATATATATATATATATATATATATATATATCTATATATATATATATATATATATATATATATATATATATATATATATATATATATATATATATATATATATTCGCGCCAGTTGCACGCACATTGAGAGAATATAGCTCGAATAACACAAGGAAGAATACCTTCCAACGATAAATCTGTTTCTTCTTGTCCTTGCAGACCGAATATTGACATCCCGTTCCTGCGCGGCCTCTTCTCGCCAGGACGTCCTGCGCGCCGATAAGATACCTTTATGTATACCTGCCATGAATGACACGGCGAAATAAATGTGAAAATTTGTTTGCCGTAAAAGAAAAAGTAATGTTTTTCTTGAGTGCATGGTTTAACTTTGACCGTCACAGTACGTTTTAATACCGACTCGTTGTTTTTGGGCGTGATCCGAGCGACAAATTGTGAAATTAAATGTTGAATGAAGAGTTTTAACTCTGCAAGTAGGTGATGTGCAAAATTGAAAATAGTGAGTTACAACCCGTAAGACTGGCTAGTCCTTTATGCCAGTTAACAATATGGGCTATTCAAACAGGTAAGTATCTAAATAAAGGTGCAAATCAAAACTTTCTATATTCGAGGTCTCCGTAGGCGCGAACTAGGACAATAATGATAGAAGAAAAACTACAATTTGCGCTGCAGAGTGGTTCTCTCTAATGGTGATTAGCAGATAACCGCTTCCGTTGTTACCTAACAGCGCCTATTTTTCTTAATCACCACAGGCTTACTTTTGCATGTTTAAGAGCGCCTATTTTTTATTCCATATAATTACTTAGCTTACTAACACGTTTTGGATATGCTAAGACCTTCATAGTCCTATGTATACCCCCTCATAGCTCACATTATTTACATCTTTGATCTACTAAAACGTTGGATAGCCCACTAAGCCACTTTCTGGATTACCGTATGTATATTCTGCTCTGCACTACTGACTAATCAAGTTGTGGTCACCTCCAACGGTGTATGTCCTTTCATTCAGAAACACTGCATTAACCCAATTCTCCGCTTCCCTATCTAAAATCACGCGTGTAATAAAGGTTATTTCAATCCCTCCAATATATGCCCGTCAGCAATAAATTGCTCGTCAAATACTGCAAAATGGGTATTTGAATTTCCGAGATTTTTTTCTCACACATTTTCCATGTTCACCGATTGGTTCTCAATTAGACAAATTACATCCAGAACCAATTTCTTGTATAGTTGACGTATCGTGTGCTATTTCGCATGTAGCGCTTTTCTCCTATATCATTAACTGCCTGTACGCGCTGTATCCGGTTTTGTCTTCCTTCCGCATTAATTGTCTTGTCCATCGTTGACGACTATGGCTATTGTACATAGTGTTCATAGAAGTTGTGATTGCAGCCGATGTCGTTGCTCGGTTGCCGGATTCTCCTGATTCGGGTTATTCTGCGTGGCGGTACCCGTATGTGGCGGCGCTTGGTGTACTTTCCGCTGGTCTTCGCCTCTTCTCCTTCTTCTATTTCAGCACCGTCATTGCGCTGACTGTACGAGCGACTCTCCTTGTGAGCTTGTTTTTGTCGTTCGACCGCAGTCAATAACGCGTCAGCCTGCCTGTTTTTTTTCCAGCCATATTGCATACTTTTCTGTACAGTGGTGCTACCGTGGTAGGTGCAGTGGCACTGAAACCATTCGGACTAGTGAGGCTTCTAGCCTCACGACAATTCAGCCCATCATACTTGGATAGGGTAGGTACCAACTTCACCATCCGCATGGAACGCACTCGGAGAATTGAAATGACAAATGAAGCCGTGGCAGGCCAGCACGCAATACGAATGCGCTTGCTAGGGCTGGTGTGTTTTCTGTTCTCGTCCCCCTCGACGTTGAATGCGCCTTTCAACTCGCAATTAGAGAACGAAGCGGCGCGGAAAAAGTGGTGACAAACAGTCGCGTTTCGGCACGACGAATTTCAATTATTGAAATTTGGCTCAAGCCCTAATGTCATCGACATTCGAGCAGCCAACATGGGATATACGCGCGTATTCTCCAACGCGTTATGCAATTCTGTTGCGTGCTTTTCGCTTCGGTGATCCGTTGACTTGAATTAATTTGCCAGTTGCAAGTCTAAATAACAATCGGCCGCTCCCCTTAAGGTATGTAGAGGCAGCCTGCCGGTTTTTCGGGACGACGACAAAGACTAATGTTTGGACAATATGTTTTACTCTGTTTCTTTCTAGCTTTCTCAAGGAAACGAGCAGCTATAACACCAGCTGTTCGCAAATGAAAGACAACAACTGTCCGTCAAGGGCGTTGCAATCTTTATCTCTTTTTCTTGATTAATTATAACCCTGTAGACGCCAGTTACGACAGCTCGAATAACAGCTGCAGTAATGGGCATCTGCTCGGGTTGTCGCTTAACGTGTGCATATCTCCGAGTGACTATAAAAGTGTAATAGGTCTCCACGCCATATGTGGTCGTACGTGTCTCTTAACTTCTCTAATCTTGAAAATAATAAACTAGCCTAAGATGGTGATCATCGGCACTGCTAGCCACGACGCACCTACATCAAAATAGTGTACACGGAACACTGTATCGTGCGATTGCCCTACACATAGCTGACGTCATTCTATTCTAACATTCATATTCTGCTTCTCACTTATCGCATGCTTGTTAGTTTTATTACAATCATTCTGCGCTCCCTCTGCCTCTAAAACTTCGAGAATCCGTCGTAGTTTCGCAATATACTTTCTAGGCTAGAACTAAAAAACATTTTTAAGAGGTTGTTTTTAGTTCTAGACCATCCTCCCTTCCCTACGAGCTTGGAACTTAAGCTGAGGTATATTTTCAATGCACCGAGGGCCGGACATGTTAAGATAACTAGGGTTTGCCCAACAATCCTTGTGGCAGCAGCATGGCCGCTGACTCCCAGTGGTATGGTGTAACATATATTCTCAATAAGGCATCGTTTAAAGAAAATTCGATCAACAACACGGATCGAACTGGCGACACCCCAGTGGTAGACGATAACCTATGACTAGCGCACTAGTCCCTTAGACCACGCCGCCACATACTTTCTAAGCTGGCATCTTGTTTTTATCGCTTTAGTTATCCCTGCAGATACCAGGATATTGAGGGCGCTCACTGAGGCATCTCGTCTCTCGCAGGTGGCGCAGTTTGCATCCAACGGTGCATCGTCCGGCATAGCACGTAGCGATTCTACAGACACCTTATATTAGAGTTTTCAATGAGCAATGCTTTTCTCCCTATGGGTCACGTTGTTTTCCTTGCTGCTTTTATTGTTAATATTATTGTTGTTGTTCTTCTTCTTCTTGCTGTTGTTGTTCTTGTCGTTATTAGTGTGGATGTTTTGCTGTCGTTGTTTTTGCTGCGTGTCGCGTTTCGTGCTTGCGGGAGCTTTCAGCGGCTATTCACCCGTTCTCTCGGCGTTTTGTCTGATTCCTATACTCCAGCAAGCTTAGCCTCGCTTGCATATCTTGACATATTGCATGCACATGCATATATTGTTAATATGCCGGTCAAAGCTGGTGTTGCGCCTGTTCTTTGTACGAAGCCGCGCTTCGTCAAGTCTACTCTATGGCGCACTCAGCGGTGTAACCACGTCGATGCACTCCGTAAAGAGTATAGTGATCAACAGTTTTCTTTTTATCGCATGTGCGATAAAACGAACGGTCAACGTCATCATTTGAATTAGCTTGCCATGAAGCTCGTGTTTAGTAGTTCGGCGGCTCGTCGACATGGTAAACATATGGTAATGTTATCGCTCTATGCCTTATTGGCAGCATATCTAGCATACCCTAGGCATTGGCGGCCTTTAAATATTGGGCCTCGATGGATCGACCGCCGGGCCTTTGGCCTTATCTGGTTTTTGTGTGTTTCTTTATAGTGCGGCTCTTCTATCGCCAGCGCCGTGGCGTTGCTGTCGCATGTTCTCTGACCTTTCGCAGCCTATTCGCGCAAGCATCTGTAACGGGAGCAAAGAGTCGTTTCTGTAATCCTCTGTTAACCACTGCATCTGCGTTGGTTTTATCTCGATATACGCCCAACGCTCTCAGCGCGGTCATGGAATGGAATACTCTACAGCGATCCATAGTCGGACTGTCTCCGTCATTTGTTTAGCCCTTTTCGTGGAATTGCTCCAGCTGTGTTAAAAAACAAATGTTGCATATTTAGATGAGCCCTTTGAATAACAAATCAATTTGACCGCCACGAATGCTTCCAAGCATATAAGCCACCCGAGTGTATCATTTTTTTGTAAGGCGTTGAATATACATTGCTGACATGTTGACATGTACCGAGCGGACTACATACCTTATCAGCAGGGCCTTCAAAATCGGAGTAGATAGGCTTTTTCCAGCTGCGGCTTTACCTCTCAGGAGTCTACCCGTCGGGTTATGTCGCTAATGTACGTCACACTCTCCAAACGTTCAACACCGGTTCTACTACGACAACCAAATACGTCACAAAAACGCTGTGCCGACAACGTAAAAATATGGCCAAGCCAACATATTGTAGAATTACAAGGTATTTGATGCCGTGGCAGCGCCCAACATATCGGAATGAGATACAGACGCCCAAATGTACTGACCTACTACTAAACGGAGTTCTGGTTTGTCGGAGAAGAAGTTTTTAAAGGCCATGCCCCTGATGATGTGACCGTTGGCCACTAACTAAAATGTAAGTGATATAGGGCCGAAACGTTTAAATCGACTCGGCCATCTAATTATAACCACGTTTACTGCACCTAACTCAAACGAGTCCTAATGCTCTATTGCCTACACGTATGAGCTAATTTTCGCAAAGAAAATACTAGACTCATGCAGGAAACGTGTTATAAATATCCAAGAGTAGTGGGGTCTAACACTACGTAATACTCCAGTACTCCCAAGTATCTAGAAGTGACGCATCATATGCTAAAAAGCTGACTATATATATATATATATATATATATATATATATATATATAATTGTATAAGATAGTTGATCATCTAACAGAAATATGTCTAATAGCAGGCAAAAAGTGATTAAATTTTTCGGTTTCGATCATAGCTTCTGACAGAAACGACAAACATGCTATGTACTGGAAGATAGAGACCATTCAAGTAAAACAATTAGTACAAAAATAAACAAATAAATTCACAGAATATGTGAACGATTGTCTGAGAAATGTCAGCGCTGGTAACTCTACCTATGAAATCAGAACATATTATGACATTTTAACTTTTTAGCTTAGGAGTTCTTCCCCGAGTGAAAAGGAGTGAGAATAGCCTGTCACTGCAACGTGGTAAATGTACGTGATGACAAAAAATTCTTGATGATGGTGACGCGTCCGACTTTACGAGGAAAAACAGTTTCAAAATATCCTTGTAGAAAATAAGACTACAGCAAACCCTCCTGGCGAGCTCAAGCGTGTCGATGGCAAAACAGCCCTATTAAAAAATCGGCCTGCGTACTGTTCAAAAATGACAATTTCCAGCAAGGATAAGTGCATCGATGTGCTTCAAAGAGCTTTGATCGATGTGTATGAAAGCACAGAGAATTTAAAACTGGATGTTTCAAACCGTACGACGAATTCTATGTCCAAGAACAGCAGCGAAGAACAAAAATGTGGGTCGTGTAAATGCTGCTATTGACAAATCATGTGCATGGCTAGAGGAGACTATGGGCTTTAATGCCAAGTCCTTCTATACGATACTGCACGATTATCTCAATCAAAACGTATAAAAAATCCGCTTGATGGGTTCCTGATTTGTCACAGAACAGAGAGGCGCAGGTCCTTCTGGGGCTCAAGTATTTCCAACAAATCTGACAAGGGTCGGTATTTTTTGCTTTCGAGACTCGTCGACCAGGCGATGAGATTTAACGTCTACGGAACTGCCTTTCACATTGCTTCATAGACGGACCCCCACAAATACAAATGTGCAACGGTGGGGCTCGAACCCGCGCACCTATGTGTCTCCTCCGATCGCGAGGTGCAGGCGGAATGCGCCACGCCACTGGGCTCGACAGGCGATGGGACTTAAGCACATTTTGATGACCTTCGACTCAAGTTTGGCAGCTCGCGGGTAGTCAGACTTTAAAACACAAATGTGCCAACGGAGGTGGTGGTTGCCATGTTCTTTTTCAGGAGTAAAACTGTGGACTTGGCCAAACTAGAAGAGGGTGATACAGTGACGAGCGCTTGGTAGACACCAGAACGTCTACAAAAAATATTTGCAGCGCTCACCAAAAAGAGTTTTAAAGCGTCTCGTAGTCAGTGGTTCCTCTACCACGACGACATGCCAGCCCACCGGGCTAAGACTTTTCTCGCCGCATTTGTACAATTTATCTAAGTATTTGAGAAAAAGGAAATACAGTTATATCTGTATCATATCATATACATTTAAAACAGCTTGCAGGTTTTCATATATATATATATATATATATATATATATATTTATCTAGGCACTCTGATTTAAGGTAGGTGCACATAAACACAGAATAGTTGATACTAATATGTACATCTTGCTCTAGAGACGGGCTTTAACTAGGTATTGTATGCTTTTATGTACAACAATCTGAAGCACTGCTGTACGCTGTGGAATATTCGCAACGTCTAACAAATAAATCAGGCGTCGCTGACTGCAACAGTGGCTTGCGCACTCAGTTTTGGGGTCTAAGGCGTTTTTGTTTCACGGCTGAGATTTATGTGGTTAATGAGCGAGATCGTGGCCGGCGTGTCTTGCGCATGTGCGAGAAGACTTTGCAACTGAACATAGAGTCTTCTCCAAAAAGAGACATTTTGTAGCGGAGATCTTACTAGGATAGTGAACCAGGACACTATCCTGTTTTTTGCATATTAAAAGACGTCAAAAAGTACACCCCTTGCACGCTTGCATTTCATTGTTTGCCTACCATAACAAATTCTAAATGAAAGCGTGCAAGTGTGTCCTGGTTAGAACCCAGCAAATAAAAACTTTGATCTACACACGGCTTAACAGAACTATGCTTGATCAGTATTTCAAGGATTCGGATTGAGTCCACAGCTTAATGAGACTATGAATGTCCTGACAATCAAGAATATTTACCTTTACTTATTTTTACATTTTATTTTTAACTCGCTACGTGTACGTATCTGTCCAAATCCTTCCAAGTATTATACCCGTACGGAAGTCTCGCAAGTGTGTTGGAAAATAAGATGGTAGTATGCCAGTACCCGCGCGGCCGCTCCTGTCTCTTAAAGCTCCGCGCTTGAGTAGTCATTATAGAGGTTGATGGCCATATATAAATATATATATGTATATATATATATATATATATATATATATATATATATATAGCAAAGGAAAGCAAAGGAGACACTTTTATATATACAAATAAACGTTTTATATATATATATAAACGATTTTTTATCGGTTTATATATCTATACGAGGGCAAAACAACG
Organism: Dermanyssus gallinae; assembly: GCA_003439945.1. Lineage (NCBI taxonomy): Eukaryota > Metazoa > Arthropoda > Arachnida > Mesostigmata > Dermanyssidae > Dermanyssus > Dermanyssus gallinae. The sequence goes on from QVRM01006647.1 coordinate 42,627, forward strand.
GAATATCTTGATGCCCCTAGTTGACAGCGTCGAGCTAACCTCGAACGCTTACACTAAGCCTGAAGTTGAGCATAATGTCCGATATATATACATATATATATGTGTGTGTAGAGTGTATGCGTGGTGTTATCCGTTTTGTCGGCCTATATTGCTTCTCATTGAAAGACGCCTGGCTAGCCGCCACGTACTGGCGATACAGGCAACGATATCTGTCGATATCAAATGTCTTCTCAATTGCCTGCCACAGCAATTTTCTTGAATCGTCAACAAACATGCTCTCACGAATCAATCTCCACCAGCTGCTCACAACGACACGCTAGTGTCGGCTCATTGGACGACATCACAATACGCATTTCATGATTCGCACATTTGCACGTGCAAATGCATGCATATGAGGTTACTTACACACCAACGGTGCTAGAGTGTTTGATCTAGAGGCAAAGCACATAACAGACGTGTTACAGTTACAAGTTTGCACACAGCTCCACAGCTTGAAGCGGGAGAGAAAGATACAGACACATGTATTGTATATATATATATATATATATATATATATATATATATAGAGTACAAACGAGAGAGAGCAAAATAAATATGGAACAAAATGTGCGTCTACACTATGCGTGCGTATGTAATCTAATCAACAGCAGAACTTGCCCATTCGAACAGTAACCAGCCACGGTCAGAGAGAGCATGACACGCATGCGCTGCGTGCCTCTCCGTAGAGGAGATCTCTGTTGTCTGGCCGGTCACTGCTTAAACAGACGTTAGACGACGCTAGACGAGCAGACGAATAAAGATATACAAACAAAAAATTAAAGAAGAACGCACTTGTACGGCAAAAGGGCAGATTCAATGTCAATGTTGGGGTACCTAGACGACAGACTAGCCCTTGTGCGATGCTAGTTTGTCGATTTAATTTCATTTATGTTCCCAGTGTTCTCACGAAATGTGGTAGCAACACTCCAAGCATGTTGTCCCGTTTGGATCCAGCCAACGTTTAGGTTGGACTTATTGTTTGGTTTGACCATTTTGGGTTAGTAATCTGCATATGAACACTATACCAGGGACATGCGAATATGTACGAAGTGTCGGAAACCAGTTGCCTTGGACCGTTCGCTCTTTAAGGTAGTTATTTTTACTTGTCTAACGGTGAGTAGGTCCATAAGCCACCTGTTCTTGAGGTCTCACACCACCCAGCCTGCAATATGTCATGACATCAGTTTAGAAATTCGTATGTATATACACTGTATAGGGCTAAATTTCGCGAATCGTCGAGTTAAATATAAAGCCATAACCACACACACACACACAGAACACCCTATGCCTAAGAATTCTCTAACGAACCTGGTAATAAGTTACTCTGGAAGCCATCTTGTTTTATTACGAGCTTCTTCTAATTTGAGTCATGTGCCACAATTAAGTGTTTCTCTTTGTTTTGCTTTGTAATTGACAGGTATTTCAACGACGCAATCAACAAATGTCGTAGTTCATCGTCTGTGCCAAGGGTAGCTATATATCTCGCTATATATCTGAAAGAAGTATCTACATGTACATCGAGGTTGTCTGTGCTAATCTCTTACCTAGTTCGTATTCTTAAAAAATATGCGTTTTCCTAAAAGTGCATGGGCAACCTATTATCAACAAACAAGCAGAAGAACCAACTTTAAGGACTTTTTGGGTACCGTTTTCTGATGGTTTTCGACTTGAACTTGACTTCTTTCTCTTTTTTCATTAGCGGTAAAAACTGTTAAAACGGCTTAGCGTGGCTCCTATATATGGCCTTAAGAAAAACTCCCAAAATGCTTGTTGTGTTACACAGAAGCGTTATGGCACGTATTGAAGGTGCAGGTCATGCGAATTGGGCAAATGTTTGAATGAAAGTCACAGAGGTCCTGAATGAAAAAAATCACGTTTATATATTTATTTGTATTGCAGTACGATATATCTGATATATATATATATATATATATATATATATATATAGCCCGCAAAACCCAATATGGCCAGACCTGAGGGCATCAATGAACTTAAGAACGCAAGAATACGCACGTTTTTCAATAGATTGGGGCGAGGCGGAGATATCTTGTTTAGGAGTAACAGTGAAATTACAAATTTTTGTTATAGAGACCCTGTAATAACAAATTAGCTGTCATGTTCTATACATTGAAATGAGATTGTGAATTATAATAATTTTACGTTTTATATATTACATGAATCGTGGAGCGTAAGCCGTTTTCCCATCCCAAATGTCAGATTCCCATAGAGAAAACAAAGACAGGGACGTTAACGGCTGGCGTATGGTCTGTATCTGGAATAACTCATTCTCGTGTAGTCGCACATTTTGTGAAGTAATATGCGACCAACCACAGCGATGACAAAAATGTATAATATAACAAAAATGAGGAATTTTACTGTCACCCATTCCTAAATAAATGAAAGAATGCTTATTTCAACAAGTTTTGCGATTCCCTTAAGTCCGGCCAAACTAGATCTGGACACCCTGAGCAGAGATGTACTTCTTTGTATATATATATATATATGTATTGCATGTATTTATATATATATATATATATCATTTATTATGTGTGAACCAATCCTTGGTTAATAAAACTAAACTACTTGCTATATCATCTATTATTGTATTACATATTGGGTCATTTGTACTGTTTAAAACGCATAAAATGCGTCTGCATTTTTTTAAATCTAAAAGCCTTTCTTTCATTGTCATCCATCTATATGCCCTATGCAAGTAAACTAAGCTTTCAGTTATTGTGTCGGAGACGTGGCGGCGTTGTGTAGAGGGCTAGTGCGCTAATCATGGTTTTCATTCAGCTACGAGGGCGTCGCCGGTTCGATCCCTGTTGTTGCAGTTGGATTTTCTTTGAGCAATTCTCATTGAGAATAGATGAAATTATTTCTCCCCCTACCGTCGAGAGTCAGCATCTATGCTGCTACAAAGACTGTTGGGGAAACCCTAGGTATCTCATCGTGTCCAAACCTCGGTGCATGGAAGATATACAAAACCTCACGGCGAGGCTCCAAACCCATAGGGACGGAGGATAATCTGGAATTAGAAGATGCCGACTGTACGCCAGCTGAAAACGCGCCCGGCTTCTCATCATGGGACAGTCATGGAATGTCCGGTATCGGTGGTGGGGGGAAACGGCCTACGGTAATCATGTCACGAATTGAACCACCATCATCGATTTGGTACTAAAATAACCCCATGAAATGCGCACGTTCCTAAATGTGTTTGTTTTATGAGCGTAAAGACCCGTTCTAGTGTACTGAACGTCAAATATATAAATGAGGCACCACAAGATCTCGATTTTTGCACACTGTTTTCAACACGACTTTTCTTCTTTAACTAGCCAGATTGATGTCTTTCAACAGGAATAAGCATACTGTTCTTCCGAACCCGCCTGTGTATTCGCTAGGGATTGTGTTGAACAATTTGTTTTCTTTTGCCTAAAATATTTTATTATAATTTAGCAGAATATATATAATTTGCTTTCTTGTAATCGAACATTTTGTAAAGGGCCATCATACCGGTCAGCCACATTAGTATGACAAACATTTGTAACATTTGTTACTTTCACTCCTAAACAAGTTAATTATTTCCCCAAACTCCATTCCAATAAGTGTATTTTAACGACACCAACGATTCCACCAGTCACATATATATATATATATATATATATATATATGACTGGTGCTCGACACAGAGCAATAAAATAGTGAGGTCCTGCACGAAAACCAACTTCAAATTGGCAAGTGGCATGTGTGCCACGTGTGCGCTGCTCGCGGTCAGGATAGTTCGGCTCAGCGGGGAAGAAAGGGCAGAAAAGCTAAGATGATGAGGCTTAGCTCAAGCTCGATTACTGAGCAGAACTCGTGTTCAGCTCGTTCAGCGACGACCATCAAGATGACAACCACACAATCTGACGACGAAGGACGACAGAAAATTACAATGCCGGAAGAAGGCCGGAATCGCTTTCGGTGTTTCGTTCCAGTGCTTCGCCCGCGTTCTCTAGGGAGAGATGATGAGATCTCACCGCCGCTGGCACCGCGTGAAGTGCGCTGTCCTGCTTGCGACGAGTTCATGCGATGAGGATGAACAACTGTACGACCAGCCATGGCCAGCAGTAACCACTTCATTCGGGGTTGTTTTTGGTGTTCTTCCTACGTCGTCGTCGTCATTGTGATCTGATTCATGTTGGTTTTTTGGTTCGTTTTTTTTCTTCTTTTTGTTCGCTCAATCTTCAACAAAAACATCTGCTGCTGCTGTTGGTGTCGCTACCCTTTCCAGAACTCTTCATCGATTCGCCTTCTCTCTTATACCGCGGCCCGGGCAGCTTACATACATATGAGCAGTGCGAGCAGCGGTAGCTGCAACAACTTCAACCGATCACAACAACAGTACCAACAAAAAGGACATCAGCGCTCAACAACCGTAACAACAACCGCAAAAATAATAACAACAACAACAACCGCAAAAGCAACAACAACAGCAACACCTCCCTCTCACCTCTCACCGATGTCTTGATCCGGTTGTTGGTGTGGCACGCTTTCGTCGATTTCTCTCCATCTCTCCCTTCTTGCGGCCGCAACGCTGCCTCTGCCTCTGCTACTGGTGATGGTGGTGGTGGTGGTCCCCTTTCTCTGGCTCTAGCAAAAGATCCGCTCCAGAAGACGTCGTGTAGAAAAACGAGGGGAGTGGCGAGAAAACCCGACCCGAGGTATCTGCCCATACTGGACCGGCAGCGCCAGTAGTAGCGGCTACGAAGTACATCGGTTGTGCCATTGCGGTCAGAACCTTTTGCCCGCTGCTCGAGAGAAGAGCAGTCCACTCACTGACTCGCTGGTTAGTCGCTAGTCACGGAATCGCTACGAAGGACGAAGATCGATCAGAGCAAGCAGGAATCGAGCACTCGGATATCGACGACGACTACAGCAACAACACAACCGACAACAACGACACCATCCTTCCAGAAAGATGCTTTCGAGGGTAAGCGCACTTAGAGCATGCCTGTCGTAGCATAACGTCTAACGAATGTTTGTAGTCATTTAGTTAGAACTTGCTAGCATACCAGTAGCTCTGTCCACAATCGACGTCTCTCTTTTCGAGTCGCGCCGACCAACGGCCTGAACGCTACCACACAGCTAGCTTAGGCCAGCTGTAGAAACTCGCTGATCATGTCGCAGTTTTGTTGTTGTTGTTGTTCAAAAAACGCTTGATGTCTACAAGGTGGGTTCAAATGAAAGGGTACGAAACGACGCAGTAACCAAGCCGGTTGATTGCGTAGGAAAACATCTAGGAACTCAAGTGGAGAGTCTGGCGAGGTTGTTCGCATGCGCATGGCGAAGGAAAGATGCAGGCAGTTGTGTGTCCCGTCTAATTGACGCGGCTGTGCGTGTGAGGACGTCACGGCGTCCCCATTGCGAACTTCGGCGCCCGAGGAAGAGGGGCGTTGAGACAGTGAAAATAATTGTGCACGACAGGCTAGTTACCGGAAGGTGTCGACGCAGTGTGTTCGTGTGTTCCAAAAAAAGCTAAATAAAAAGGCAAAAGAAACTGCGTATGGGGAGCACTGCAACACCTGTTCCGGTACCATGGAAACCCCGCTTTTTTGGAGCTGTTCGTCACTGGTGACAAAAGTTAGCGCCATAAATCCCGACTCAGAGTCAAAGCAGGACAGCATGCAATGGAAGCATGCGTAGTCTCCTCCCCTGAAAAAATTAAAGCTACTTCAACTTGGAAGACGAACTGGAGCACTGGCTTTTATCACAGCCGCAGTAATTCTGGGAACAGGGAACTCTTCGTTTCGTGAACAATGGGGTGGCTATGGCCAGGTCTTTGGAGAGGTAATTATTAGTAGTAATTATTATTACATTTAATAATGACTTCAATTATATACACAGTGTCTTTCCGTACCTTTTTATTCGAACCCGTAATATATATATATATATATATATATATAGTCGAATCGGCAAGTGCTGGTACTTTGAATTTTAAAAATTGAAGAGACTGATGATCCCTTTCGGGAAGGCCTTCGACGTCAATATTAGAATAAAACTTTAAAAAGTTCGTGCTATCTTACTCAACAAACGCCGAGTTACTATCAAGAAGATAGCTGAAAAACTGGAGATATCTATGGGTCAGTTGTAACTCTTGATGATTGATGTCTTGATGATTTTTTATGCGTTAGAAGACTGGTAGCAAATGTAGGAATTCAATCTTCAGGCGGTAACAGAGGATTGCCTGGATTGCTTCAGAACGTGATTATAAGAAACGAGTCATGACTATATGGTTACGACACCGAGACCAAAGCCCAATTGGCGCTTCCAAGGAGAAAGTCGATCGAAGAAATTTAGACTGAGTAGATTCAGCGCCAACGTTTTTGCCTGCATTTTTCCACTGCAAGAAAATCTTTCCCGAATTTTCACTACCTGGCTATATGATTAATAAGGAATACGACCGCATTTTATGGAGATTGTACAAGAACGTCTGACGCAAGAAGCCAGAACTCCAGGCACACAACTCTTAGGTTCCCCATCACCCACAACGCACCAGCGCACACCTCGTTAGTGATTTTAGATTATTTAATGAGAATTTTGATTACTATATCTCGCAATCTCTCCACTCGCCGGACCTGGTCTCATGCGACTTTCCTGCTCTCCAATTTTTTTTTGAAAATACAACGTTGCTAGACTATAGTGGAGATAATGAAAAAAAATACGGGAGCAACTCAACTCGATTCCGAAAGACGCGCTTAAAAATATATCGAAAGAAAAACTATTTTGAAGAAAACAAAAACACTTGGAAGATTAAGTAAATGTTATTTTTTATCAATCCGCTCTCGTATATATATATATATATATATATATATACATGTATGCAATGTGTTGGCCATTGGTGCGCATGAATCGGTTCACAGTGGCGTGCGTGTAAATTATCATAATGGTAAACATGCGTCTGGCATATCCCTATCACTTTCTGATTCTCGCTTCGCGGAGCAGAGCTGCAGGCGACGAGAAATCTCAGGGAGCGTCTGGTCTATCCGCCTTCTTGAAGCTGGCCAACATTACCATCACTACTGCTACTACAGCATGCAACTCCATCGATGTGCGCATATCTAGATGCATATATCGCTCACTTCTGAAGCCTTCACTTAAGAAAGGAGGATTACTTTACTAGTCGAACTCCATACAATGCTGGTTGGATGTTGACTTTGCCTAACTCGGTTGTAACTGGTCCGAAGAGCTATATCTGTTATTTTAACTATGTTATAACAGATTCTGGCTCACAATCTTTCATCGCGGCAAACATGTTTTGTAGAGATTTATGTACTCAACACTCTACAGCAGGCACTCCAAACTGCAGCATTCCGTCGTTACAGCGTACTCAATTCTGCTACGTGTTCCCGTTGCTGCGATATGTTAGTTGTTGTGCCATGCATATGTATTGTATATGTATGTACACAAATGTATATATTTTTGTGAAACACTTTCCGTGGCCAAAACAGAGACCGGGCGACGATGACTATCTAGACATTTTCTGTATCGCATACATTTTTCCATACTCGCTAGCCGCTACGAGGGGAAAGCCTTGTTTGCCCCGCAGGAATAATGAGATCGCATCTGCATGATCGTAAGGTTGTGGTCGCCATGAGTTCGATGAACAGTAGCTTCGAGAACAGAGACAGCTTGGCTTCAAAACTGGGTTTATACAACATGAGCAGACCGCCTCAACGACAACTGTTGCGATCCGAACCTATGGCGACAGAGCGCCCAGGACAGGATCATGAACCATGAATTCACCATCTTGTGGTAGGTATATATGCTCTCTTCCATGTGGCGGCATTGTCTAGGGGACTAGTGCGCAAGTCTTGGTTGTCATCTGCCGGGTGTCGCCGGTTCGATCTCCGATGTTGATGTCGAATTTTCATTGAGCTTGCTCATTGAACATAGATGATAAACCATATACCAGTGAGAGTCGGCGGCCATGCTGTCACAAGTGCTGTTGGCGAAATCCCCTAAATACCTCAACATGTCCGGTCCTCGGTGCATTAAAGGTTTGCCGCACGGTGATTCTAAGCCAGTATGGGAGGGGGTTGGTCTAGAATTAAAAGCAACCTCTTTAAAAAATATATTTTTAGAAAGGCAAGAAGGTAAGCTTTCTCCCATGCGCAGATTTTTGGCCGCTTTTAGATGGCCGAGCTCGTCGCCCACGGCTAGCGACGGCAAACATGGAAAGGGGTATAGCAGTTATCGAAGATATTAGTTAAGCTCTTTGGGACTACACCCCACTGTTGTCGCGCCCCACGGTGCAACCAGGCGACATCAACTCGACACCTGCGACGTGAAGACCTAACCCCTCAACTACGGGCGAGTCTGCGAGCGAGTAATTGCCGTGTGCCCTACGAACGAATCTCATCTATTATGCATACAGTCTTCTTCAGGCAATGTCGTTTCAATCGCTGTTAATGAGTTTCCGGCGTAATCATTCCACCGGGAACGTAAACTGCCTGGGCATGAAGAACGCGCCGATGGACAATAAAGACACACCACCAGAACCGTGTGAAACAAAACATACAGCAGTTCGATGCATGGCTTCGGTAGACATGCCCTTTTCATTCGACGTTTAACTTTTAGTTTTTATTTATTTTTGTTTCTGTATCCTTGTGCAATTTTGTACTTGATTGGGGCATTTACAAGTACCCCATGTACTTTTTAATCGATTAAAAAGATAAAGCGTATATTTAGAGCATACGTTGTTGTTTTTTTCTTATATCAACAGCGTAACCCTAAGAGTACTGCCAGAGAGTAGCTGATGCGGCGAAACATTTTGCTAAGGCAAATTATGTCATGGACTTCTTATTTCGAATATCTCGATTTTGAAGAGCAACTCACTGTAGATGTTGTTCTTCGTCGTTTGATTATCAATGTTCACGCGCGACTACTAACGTGGCAGATCGTCGCGCCTGGCGTGACTTAGTGCGTCGCATAGTTAATGACGCAATGACGCAACGAACAATAATAATTACAATGTTGGCACGTCGCTTCTCGTATAGGGAAGTTTCCTCTTACCTGTTGCTAGCTGTAAGCAGACCACGTTTGTCTATACGTTCGGGTCTACTGAACCGAGTTTCCGTCCCACATATGACGCGCGTAGGTGCTGTTTCCTAAGGGCAGGATACCCGATTCATTCTAACACCCATACTCCTACCCGGGCAGCAGCCCCGATCGAGTTACATTCGCGCGCGTCTACTATTCCTGTCACTATAACAATTACCTTTTGCTGCTACGGTATCTTGTTTTTTTTCTACTGTATAAACACGACTATCACATCACTGATCACATTAGTCATCACACGTGGTGACTGAGTCGAAACAGTGCAGAGTGAAGCCCATGGGTCTTCACCTGGAACTTTCCTTTATTGCGTATCCGTGTTCCGATTCAGCACTAAACGCCTGTCTCTGTCTCAGAAACATTGAATGAGTCACCTCGTTTTGCTTGCTGTTGTTACTACAGTACTTATTGTTGTTGGTGTTACCGTTGTTATGTCTTTATTCTCAATTTCAACTTAAAACCGCTGCTTGAACATACTGTCACGAGATGTGCCTGGCTTGGCTAACTATTAGTATACTTAAACACTATGCAATTCCTGCCTTTGTGTAAATCACCTGCATACCACGAGACTACGACACATCAACTATGTATTTTTCGTAGTTCGACCTAATGTGCGTACACCCTCTATATACTCGTATTTATTTTCCGCTTCCCGCTAGCTAGACTGTAGCATGTAGCGAGCGGGAAGCATTTAGTGCTGTTACTGTCATGTAGTTCAGGTTAAACTTGATTTTGTTGC
>QVRM01006647.1:57500-194811 GCA_003439945.1 Dermanyssus gallinae
TAACATGCATGCGCCAAGCCCGCTTCATTAAGCACATACAGTTTCTTCAAGGCATTCACGTTCATGTAGGCAATTTTAGAGAGTTACGAAACGAGCATCGTCGCAAAAAGAGACGGATGCATCGAACTAAGCAAGATGGCTTAGTGGCAAAACCGTTGCCTTGCATTCGGGAGGCCTGGGTTCGAGACCCAGACCGGCCACTCTTGATTTGGTTTTCATGGTTTCCAATTTAGACAGTGTAAACACCGGAGTGGACTAAAAATGGGCCATGACGAAAAACCCGTACACGGTAGCCTTACGGAACAACAACAAAAAACGCTTACAGAAAAAAAGTTTGCTATTAGAGAGTTAAGAACAGCAGAAATTCTTTGGAGAAAGTGACGCTGAAGCGTATGCCCGTCTGTGGAGAAAGTGACGCTGAAGCGTGTGCCCTGGACTGACGCGAAGAATGAGATCTTCATCAGGGCACACTTGCTAGGACCTAAAGGGAGTGAACCACATCAAGATTTCGCCCGAAATCCTCGTACGGCACCTGAAACAACTTCTTAGTAAGAAGATAGATGCCTGATACCGTCTCTGCCTACGTCTTCAAAGGCCAGTGCCGTTGATGTCCGTATCCTGTAAGCTCTTTAAAGGCATCGTCACAGAAGCGATCTACAACAAGGCCAGCTCGCGGGACCTTATACGTACACAAGAACTTACATGCTTATCGGCCTCGGGACACTCGACTGTAGAGCAACTCTTGCAAACTAAAGATGATTCGGCAATGATGACAAACGACAGCAAGCCATTTTGTACATTGTGTTTTCTTCGATTTTAAATCTGCTGTAGAATCCGCCACGCTAAGCGAATTGTTGCTGAATTTGGTGCCGAACTACGAGGTGGGCGATGAACTATTTGAATCGGTCGCCAGGTTTTTGGATGCTATATAGGTCGTACGTGCTTCGCTTCGTGTACCCGTTAATGCGTGTTGTCCTGTCTTATGGTGTGACAAAAACAGACATTAAGAGTTCTTAGGGAAACATCCTGGGACCTTTAATGTAATTTTTGTCCACACAGACTCAATCAAGACTGTAATGCCATCTGACGTAAGCACGGAAGTGCATGAGAGCTAGATAAAGGTTTAGACTACGATTGACGGCATAGAAAGCCAATAGCTTTCCAGAAAGCACTGGATACATTTTGTTAATTGTCGTGACGACCTAAAGCCTTCAATAAGCAAATGGGACGTGTTTCACTTTGAAAGAGGTAACGTTGATTATGCTTACACTCTATGCAGCGAGATATGTAAGACAGTACATACAGTTGTCTAAAGCATTAAAATAATTAAAAGAACAAACTAGCTATATGTGATACTATTTTGTATGCGACTCCGGTATGGAATAACACTAAGATGTCTGCTAGTATTCAAAACAATGGTGGTCACTTCAGCAGTATGACTTCCACTTACCACTGAAACAAGTAGTATTCATATATATATATATATATATATATATATATATATATATATATATATATATATATATATATATATATATATTCATATATATATATATATATACCTATAGATGTGTGTTTCATACGATAGATAGAGTATAGATCATGTAGCTGTAGCAAATTGTTCTCTTTTTAGTTCCATCGGAGCAGCTGTGTTAGAAACGTCACTATTTTCGGATAACTATCCGATGATTATCTTTGTCAATGACGATCAACCCGTTTCGGTTGCATCTGGAAAAACATACCCATAGTGCACAGGCGGCATCTGTGGCAGCATGTGGTTCACTCGGTTGAAGTGGACGAGCCTAAAAAAACCTTGTTTGGGCGTGTTCCTGGACGTAGCGTCAGCCTTCAATTGTCTTCACCATGGATTATTTACCTAGATGTCAACCCACTTGGGTTGCACGTTCTCTGGTTTAGGTCCAATAGATCTCAGTCTATAAAGGTTGGACCTATTTCATCTACTTGGCAGTTTGTTATGATATTACTAAACTTCATACTCTTAAGAATTAAGCACAATACCCAGGGAAAGGCGATAGCTTTTGCCGACGACACGACAATTTCGGCTCGGCCCGGCTAACGTTTCTAGTTGTATTAACACTTCACCTATTAAAAAGTTGTTAAGGTATTTATAAATATGGATTGGTTGTAAACACGAGCAAAGCCAACTTAGTGTTTCGACTCGCAAGAAGGCTGCGTGAAATGCCCGATAGTTTTCGACTGGGCGCCAATACGACAGATCGTTCTCAGGCGGTAAGATGTCTCGGTTTGATATTGCATGAGAATTTATACTGGCATTCTCACGTGGATTAATTGATGCCAAAATGCCATGCCGCCATTGCAACTTTACGGAAATTAAAGCAGATAAGGGTTTCAAATAAAGGACTTTTGACTGTATACAAGGCCCTGCCTTAATCTATTTTATGCTATGGTATCCTGCTGTGGGGTGATAGGCACAAAGGCATTCTTCAGGTGATTCAAAATTATGCACTTCGTGCCATCTTCTTCCAACGGCGCTTTGAGTCAGTTAGATAATAGGCAAACCCTAGTGCAGAATTTGCAGCAGTACCTGTATTGTATTTTAAACCTTTATTATGTAGTATTATTATATATATATATATATATATATATATATATATATCAAATGCAAAAAACTGCACCATAATCAAAATGTTTCACCAACGCGCGTATATTTTATTAACTGCCTATACCTTATATATAAAACTGCATTTGTAAAAGAGAAATTAACTATACATATACAACTGATAGCTAAACTAATCTTCACTGTGAACCTTGTACATATTAAAGCTACCATGTCGTCCAACTCCTTCCACAAAGCGCTTGGCACCTGCAACAGTAAATAATCGCACAAGAGGCAACACATAAGCAAAAACCATTTAATATACGTCAGTTAGTTATTATGCTTTTAATTTAAATGTTAAAATATCCATGACTGTCACGATTGTTTGTGGTAATCATCATACGAAAATATAATGATATTTACTCTAACCACTCTGTTATATTATCTTCGGTCATCCCGAAGTCATGTTTTATTCTCGTGTTGATTGCTTAGAGCTCGCCGATAGAAAAGCCGGCTTCGACCCATGCCGGCCTTTCAATCTGACAGTGCACTAAAGCCTTGATGAAAACACAGTGCACTAAGGGAAATCGTACAGATTTGCTAAAAACAATTGCTATCCCTGATGACTTCTGAATTAAAAAAAACAAAAATTCATAGATATGACAATGCTAAATTTGAGGTGATGTCAGTCTTCTCTTTCTTCAGGAGCCCATGTAAATCTAGTAAAATCAGAACGCTATGATCTGGCTAAAGGTAGAGGTAAAAAAAGAGTCAAACCAAAACATTTTTCTGAGAGCAAATAGAAAAACAATAAACGCTGCTTTCCAAAAAAAACGAATTCTTAACTGTATATACACTGTATATATTCGATCTAGGTAAGAAACCGCAAGCTGCCTTTTTTCTCCTACATAGTTGTGTAAAATCTACGTTTGCGGGAGAACCAGTTAACACATGAAGGAACCGATCATACCAGCGCGTTCTGCATAATGAATGATACTTCGCTAGCTTGAGGTTTGGTAGAACTATGCAAGAGAATAATTTTTCCAAATGGAAGGAGGGGGTTCTTAGCAAAATCTTACGGTTCTGAACTTGAAAGCGTAAACGTAAAGCATAACAACTATGGCTGTCGAAAAAGCTTAGTTACTCGGTAACTACGTCACGCAGCACCATCACTTTGATACAAAAATGGTGGGCAATAAATTTGCTGTTGCCTGAGAGAAGTCTTTTGGAAGTACATTTTTGGTCGTAATGGCAACATTTTACGGTTCTGCACGTAAAAGCGTGAACGCAAGGCATAGCAACATATCGACTTGTTATGACTTTTTTAATCTGACTATTCGCTTTTTGCTACGCAAGCTAGCGAAGTGTCTTTCATTATGCAGAATTGTCCGTTCCGAGTTACGAAAACCGATCACACCGCCGAACACGCCGGTATGATCGGTTTCTTCGTGCGCTGAGTGGTTCTCCCGTACACGCAAATTTTGCATAATTATGTAGGGGAAAAAGCAGAATATCTACGTTTATAAATTTCATCCTGGCTCCTAACAAGACGTTTCCATTCCGTTTCCAAGACTCTTTCCATTGGTAAAAAGTATTTTCTTGTCGATATCTACCAAACCTCAAAAAAAAAATATATATATATATGTTGCAAGCATACACAATGGAAGGAAAGCTATTAATTGTAGAACCCTAGGCAATATGCACCACACACATAAAATAAAAAAATGCTCACAAAGGTATTTTGACCAGATTCCAACTTAGCGCCCAAAGCGGAAAGAACTTTCGTGGCTACAAAGCTCTCAGCATTGCCGCCGGCACCACAGTGCCCCCCCTCCCAGAACCGGGTGCGCAAAAATGCTCGTTTTCCTCACCTTCAAAAACATTTAAAACCACCTCCCGAAGAAACAACAACGAAAAAAGAAACTCTAAAGAGAAATGCATTCAACGACTGACCTGTAACTCCTTCTACAGCAACGACAGCGCTCCCGTTGGCTAGCTCGAAATCGAGTGCCTGTTCCAGCGTGGCCGCGTCGAAGGTCGCGTGGTAAACGCTCCTCTTGTCAGCCTTCAGACATTCCTGGGGGAACTTGGCAATTTGCTGTGCGAGCGATACTGCCTGACCAACCCCCGAACCGCAGCTCACGAGACGGGCGGCCAAACCCAGCTGGGACGCCTCCTTGCTGTCGACAGGTCGACCTGCACAAAACCACAAACGGTTCGCCGAAACACGTTGCCCATATATAAATGTGTGCATGTAGATTTACACTGTATGCATTCACATTGAAGTTCTAACAAACTACGTTGTCATTTTATCATCAAAAATGTTTTCATCATTAAAATATTTGTTCAAACTTCAATTTGAAGCAATTCATATTAGCATCTGTTTGCTTAAAGAATATATATATATATATGTATAAGGCGAGCACTGCCGAGCGTGCAAACGTATTGAAAATGATTAATAAATCATCACAATATTTTCTATATATATATATATATATATATATATATATTAGTTCGATATGTGCTATTTTGGAGTATGTCGCGATCAAAGCCTAAAACGTCTATTTGCTAGCCACCTCTGTCCAAAGAGTTCGCTTTTTAAGTATAAAACAATGAAACATATTCGACACATTCTTCTAGAAAAATGCAGGTTTGTTGCATACGCTTAAGAAATATCAGGCGAGAGGGAGAGGGAGAAGAGAGAAAAGCTAAAATTGCACATCTTATGGGAGATTTACTAAAGGATTGGCCCTTTGAATCATGAGGCGCGCAAGTTGAGCCTGCGAATAGCTCCCTCCATGCGACCTCAGCCTGGAGCACCGCAACCGTTAATGTCAGCTTGTCAGCAAGCTGACAGTATGTCCATACCTGTCATAATAATTTCAAGAGCTCGAGACATGCCAATCAGCTGCGGTAGTCTAGCGGTTCCACCGTTAATCAGTGGCACACCAAATCTGAAATAAATGGTGTAATAGCGGTGAGCCTCTTTCGAAAAGATTTTTATAGCACGACGAAAAACAATATTGTACCGGATATTGTACAGGAAATGCAGTGAAATATTGGAATCGCCTAATAATACCATGTTATTAAAAAAAAAAAAAAAAATATATATATATATATATATATATATATATATACATATATATATATATATATATATATATATATATATATATATACTATATATATATATATATATATATATATATATATATATATGTCTACCTTATATGTGATTGTGAAACTACACTGGTCATTACGTAGGAAAACGAATGAAATGCTTATATTCATCCAAACGATTACCTATCAACTTGAACAGCTTCAACATTCTTAGGTCTAAAACCACAATCGGCTTGTCTTCTGACAACAACTGAGCCCGCAACGGACCCGCAAAACCTCCTCAGAAGGAGAAAGACTATTAACAACCACCAGAGAAGCGCACGGCAACGTATGAAAGAAATGCTTCCGTTGCAGATATAATGTGTACTATGACACGTTCTCCAAGAGTGTTTTTTTTTTGTAGGGTTTATTATTGACTGTCAACAATCGTAATTTGCGTACGGCGCCACATCGTTTTGTAAATTTTGCTATTTAAACTCACTTTAATATGGTGATCGTACGATCATCATGATCGGAACATTACATTTAAAAATTCAAGAGTCAAGAGACATTTTGAATTAAATACACAATAAGTAGCACATTAAAAGCACGGGTCTTGGGTGCTCTAGTTATGTTCAATGTAATACGTAATACATTTGTTTTCCTTTCAGGATTGTTGTTCTACTGCAGCAGGACAACACGAGATGCCGCGTCAGGTCGTACCTTCTGCAGAAGACGCCCATAATCGCCGTCTCTTCAATAACCCTCAAATCGCACCACAATGCTAGTTCAAATCCGCCCGCCACGGCATAACCCTGAACGGCGGCGACAGTAGGCTTCGACGTGAGCATCCTTGTGAGACCCTGTAATGGAGTCACGCCATTGTATCCATATGCACGCACACGTGTTAATCTTACAATTATTCTAACAGTGTCGTGTATGAGCTCCACTGTAGTCACACCACGCGATATCATAATCACGATCGGGATCTAATCCGTTGCATAGAATGGATAGACAGATAGATATATAGGTAAGCGGATAATTACGACAGTGGTGACGCAACAAGGATAAACAAGGATTAGCAGGCCATACACGGACAGCAACATTTTCTGCGAAGAACATGTTCTCTTTTCAATACCGTGCGATTCTCGTGTTTATGGTGCTAGAAATGAATATACAGGGTGTTCCAGAACTCGTCCAACACACTTTGAGGTCTAGTAAAATTCGAAAGAAAAATATTTTTTCCAATAAAACGAGGGGCGAAAATGTCTTCTAAAAATTAGTAAATGAGCGTGGAAACCAAAATATGAGAATAGCAAAAAGTTTAATTTCCTGAAAGTTATCTTCAATACAACATATTGTTTTGCTTTGAGCGTAGGTGTAATGCGATTCAACAGATGCAAGCCTTTCTTCTGGCTTATCAATAGGATCACTGGGACTCTCGCAATCGCAGATTTAATGAAGATATGTCAGTAAAAACCCGATACAACTAGTTTTGATCATTTCGGTTTTACTTTAAAAGAAAACATTACCGCCCATGGAATTCCATTGGAAAAATACTCAAAGTTTGTTGGGCAAATTCTGAAACACCTTGTATTTTGTTGCTTCAAATGTTGTAACCTAACAAAGCATATTTGAGGAGGGAAAGCCTTTCTTTCTCTCTCTCTCAAATTGGTCATCACTGTTTGTAATTCCTATCGTCGACAAATAGAGCATAAACAAATTAAAATCATGTGGTAGATGTATGAACTGTAACAATGCCTGGCTAATTATTGCCTCAACTACAGCAACTAGAAAAAGCAAAAAGAAACGGATATGCTACGCTTACCAGAGGACCCTTTCCTTTCAAAGACTCGATCAGGTTGTGTCCCGAATGAGACAACTCCTCCAGGTCATAGCCCGCACAGAATGATCCCCCGTGACCAAACAGAACCGCCACATCGACCGAATCATCGGCGTCGAACTTCTCGAAAGCACTAAAAGTTGAAACAAGCACTCACTTCAGACAAGCTCTTCCGAAAGCCCAATATAATAACGCAACAACAGGAACAAACCATATTTACATGAATATCTACACTTGTGTGGCAAATGTTTACCAACAAATAGCTTTTATTCTGTCTATGTACATATCGTCATATATCACTAGATAGTTGTCTATGCACTGTTCACATTACTTGTCAGTGGTTCTTCTAGCCATTTGTAGATTGGGGCATTGTAAAGCTATTACTATGTAGAAAAAAAAATCGACCTGCTAAACTACGTATCTATGAAAATGCGCGTACTATTTAAAATAATATAATACACATCGTCATCATAGTAGTAGTAGTAGTAGTAGTAGTTAGTAGTAAATGCAGTTGTAGGGAGACACGCTCGCACTCTCTGTTACTACGGTATGATTTCGGTATCAAGTGTATGAAATGTTATGTGTCGCGTAAGAAATTGAGGTTAGGCATGTCTGTCTCAGCTATGAAGTCCATATTCGTTATTGCGTCAGCCTTTGTTTGCTCAGCTCTAATTGACGACAAACGGAGTATCAGGTCACCTTTGCAGTTGTTCGGCGGTTGCCGCGTTGATGGCATTCTTCTTTTCAGGCCGGTTGATTCCGAGTAAGCGAATTCGGCCCAGATCCTCGCAGGTGACCAGTAGCTTTGCTTCACCTGTACTAGCGTTACGCATATATATATATATATATACATTCAGACAAGAAAAGATCGAAACGCCCATCACATTTAACTTGCGGCACATTTCGTACTCAATATGCCATATTAAGTCATATGGCAATTGTAACGCCATATGATGAGCTGACAACACCACTCGGAAGCTAATCAAGCTAGCTTTAAAACATGGCCAGAATGTTGTGTCATAACTCGCATTTTTTCATTGTTTAGACGATTTAAAAAAAACGTGTGGTGTAAAATAGCCACATCACAATGAGAACAATCCTTCTAAGACGAACGTATAGTTGATTTTTTTTATTTAACGGTCAAATTAATGTATTTAATTCTTACGTATCACATCTGCGCTGCTTAAAACTAAACTTTAGCTTTTAAACACGACTAGCCGCTTTTAGCGCGCGTACTGGGGTGAGTCAAAGGTTGCTTAGCATGAATATTAGGCTCTAGAGGCCTAGTATATGTTTACAACTGACCACAGTTTACCGACCAGCACGATGCCGGTTTGAGCAACATTATGAAAATCGGCTTCATATTGACAAGGCCGTTCTCGGATGAAACTAGGATACCTCTCTCCGGCAAGAAATGACGGGAAATAATGTACTAGCAACGATAGGGAGCAATTTACGAAATCCTGTATCCGGTGAAGCGTTCCAGGTACAGCGGCGGTTCAATCAAGCTTTGGGGCTTACAATTTCCGTATGCAAGGGAATATAGCTTGTCGAGGTTTCCTAAATTAACGGTTCTCGTGAAGAAAAGAAAGAGGCTTCACTGCGTAAAGGCACGTCGTGGATCTGATGCTGACACCTCACGTTGCATAACCTACGCAAACCAAACGTTGGTGAAAACTTTATCCTAGTACATGACACTGCTAGGTCGCGCAAACAAATATATATATATATATATATTTTTTTTCATTTTTTTAAATTTCAAACGTGGTTTATTCACGGAACTGCATTTCACAACGCTTAAGTTCTCATTAAATAAAAATGGTTAAAAAAGGATGAATCAAACAACAAAGCAGGTAATTACTCTCGACAAAATCCAAGGATATAATAAAATATATGCGTTATATAAGCACTTTACACACAATGGTATTACAGTGGTTAATGATTATCACAAGCACTTCAAAGCAGCGATTGGTGCGTTTGCTAGAACGCCGAACACCACATGAGGCAACAAACTTGCAAATATAACACACAAACGAAGTAGTCCACTAGTACAGCATTAATACAATTTACAACAACTATGTCTAAAAACATGTGGATAAATCCAATCAAAAGCTGGGTGTGCCCACGTATACGAAGCACAACAGTTCTAATACCAAATATACCTAGATCTCATATATATATATATAGAAGGCGAGCACTGCCGAGTGTGCAAACGTATTGTAAATGATTAATAAATCATCACAATATTTTCTATATTTATATACATATATACGGCCGAATATATATATGTCTATCTATATTAGTCCAACAATACCAGCGTTCGTAGCAAAGTGTCGTCGGCGCAGCGAACGAAGGAAACTACAAGTTCGACGAATCATTTTTCTGATGTGTGCAACACTGTGTGCCGCCACAACCTGCCTAACTTCGAAGTAGTAGCAGTGTGCGTGGTATTACTATTATTATTATTATAACTATAACTATAACTATGATTAGTGTCTGTAACGCGACGGATCTGCGAAATGTCAAAATGCCACAACAACTGTTGCTATCCGCTTGCTACCGAGAGCCGCTAGTCCCACAAAGATCTGCCTACAAACTGCCGATTCACTGTTGACTATTCGGCTACCTATTCAATCTACATTCACACTACGAGAAGAGTCGCGTTACTACTACTACTACTAAGATATTTGCGCTAAACCGGTAACACGTAAGACGAAGCACGAAAAGAACAGTACAGCCGGTAGCTGTGCGAACTCTATATATCTAATCGCATCTGTCTGCGATCATATGGTGATGCTGATAGAACAAACAGCATGAGTCTCTGCCGGTGGCCGATCACCGATGATGTTTGTTTATTTACTCACATAGCATTTTGAGCAGACGACACTCGGTGCACGTGGGCGCGGTTTCTTCTCCTGCCCCCTCCTCCTCCCGGCGAGGTCGTGGTCCATGGTCGTGTTTCCTCAGTATATATATATATATCTTGGTTTGCAAAGTTTCCCATTTAGACAAGGTAAATGCCGGAGTGGATTAAAAATCAG
Organism: Dermanyssus gallinae; assembly: GCA_003439945.1. NCBI lineage: Eukaryota > Metazoa > Arthropoda > Arachnida > Mesostigmata > Dermanyssidae > Dermanyssus > Dermanyssus gallinae. The sequence continues at coordinate 68,062 of QVRM01006647.1, forward strand.
CCATTACATGAAAAAACCGTACACGGGCATTCCCCTTACAGGAAATAAATAAATAAAAAAAATATATATATATATAATTTATTTTGCATTGTATGTGACACATATCACGAATGATGAACTAATCCAATTGGCCTAGCGGGCGTGTAATATATATATATATATATATATATATATATATATATATATATATATATATATATATATATATATATACATAAATATATAGTCTTTAATGAATTGAGTGACTCTAAAGCGCTGTGGCAGGCCAGCCATTCAGGGCTAGTTTGCCAATAATGACAACGCTGCATCTTCAGGCGACTCGGCAACGGGACAACCCAAGGAGCACAAATAGCATCGTGCCAACTCTCTGGTCAAGATGAATAAATGAAGTCACGGCTCATGATTTATATATATATATATATATATATATATATATATATATATATATCACAAAGAGGTGTACAAAACGTAGCATGCTAATGACAACTGTGCATTATTATAGTATTTCTACATTGTCTGAATGAGTTTATTGTCAACTGTCCCTGATTTTACGTCAACTAGTAATGTGAATATTGCATAATAATATATACCTATGTATATAAACATGAAATATTTAAAATGAAAGCGAGCCGGATTTCCGAGACTACTGTTTCAGTGAAAACGGCGTGTTAACGTCGTAATTCATAAGCTTGCAAACCAACTGAAACAAAACGACGTTTAAATTGAATAAATGAACACACAAAATTATTATAATAAAAATTAAAAATGTATAATGTTGTATTTAATCAAAGACCAATATTTGAGCTGAGAGATATCTAAACGAAGGATATTGACAGGACAAAACAAAGTCTAATTATTTTCAAGATAGTGATTTGAATTCAATATCAATAATAAAAATACTCATGTATATTTTATTTTCTAACGCTCTGACATTATCGTAGCAATACGATAATAGTTCAATTTATAATACGCATTTTATATTCAGATGTGATTTTGTTAAAAGGTGGCAACATAAAAACATATTGTCAGAAGTGGGATTCGAACCCACGCCCGGAAGACCGGACTGCGACCTGAACGCAGCGCCTTAGACCGCTCGGCCATCCTGACACGGCAACATCCGACACTCAACAGGAAATTTGCCCCGAACACTCCCGTTACGCAAATTACTCTGCTGCCTACTCATTTACTAGGTTAAGCATCATTCTTACTGGAATGAACGCAATTTAATAATACCGTTTAATTGCCAGTTTGAGTTTACGTTGTTAAACGACTACAGCATATTGAGGCTCCGATTCCGTGTGCTTCATTCGGCGAGAAGCTGCTAAGTTCGAAGCATGATTCGGTATTATCTATATATATATATATATATATATATATATATACATATACTTGATATCCATCTATACAACAACATGCTGTATTCAACCTATAAATTACCGAAACAAAAAAAAATCATACGTGTACAACTCTTGTTTTTGTTGTTGTTGTTGTTGTTACTGTTGTGTAACACAACACAGAGTTACATACAGCGAACGCTGCGCGATCCTGCAGAACGTTTCGTCGGCCGAACCGGCGGCCGTGCTCTGTTTACATGCGGGCAGTTCAAATTTTCCCGCCACTCGTTCGAGTTTCACTTGTTACTGGCTTTCGACGCAATGAGCGATCGTGTTTCGTTGAATTTCCCCAATTCGCGTACGCCATAGCCGATTGCCGGCCTCTGCCAGCCCGCGTGTAGAAACTGGGCCCTCACGTTGGCGAATTGCGGTTTGTAAACTCCGCGCTGGGTTCGCCGGCCCGCTTCCGGTTTCTTTTTCGGCTTGCTCGCGAGTAGCACGCCGTGCGTGTGATTCCAGTGCGCGTTTTTCGTTTTTTGCTGTTTTGTTAGCCGGCTGCCCGTCTCCGTTTCGTGTGTCCAGGTTCGGCCCGGTGTTCGAGCGCACTCGTGAGTTGGATAAGCGTGATTTATCGTGCGTTTGACGACGACAACGACGGCGACGACGTCGTTAAGTGGTGTACTACGACCTACCTAGAACCATAGCATAGCGAGAGAGAGCAGAGCCTATCACAGGAACAGACAAATCGTCACAGTTTGCGTCATGCCGTCGAAGGGAAAGAAAGCTCAACCAGCAGGCGCCACGGCCGCGGCCGGTGCTGCCGCAGGGGACAAGAAGGCCGCCACCGAAAACCCGACGAAGCCCACAGAGCCACAGGCACAGGCGCAGGATTCTGTGACGAAGGCTACCGCCGAGAAGGCTGTCAGTAAGGACGCGCCAGAAGCCAAGAAGGTTGCTGCTGACGACAGCAAAAAAGAGCCTTCCGACAAGAAGGCCGGGTCGCCGGCGCCCAAGAAGGCCGAGTCGCCTGCTCCCAAGAAGGCCGAGTCGCCGGCGCCGCAGCCCAAGAAGGCCGAGTCGCCGGCGCCGCAGCCCAAGAAGGCCGAGTCGCCGCAACCCAAGAAGGCCGAAGACGACCAGCCCAAGAAGGCCAACAAGGACCAACAGCAGCAGCCCAAGAAGGCCGAAGAGCCTCAGGCGAAAAAGGCCGACCAGCCATCGTCGAAAAAGTCTGATCAACAGCAACAGCAGTCTAAGAAGACTGAAGACCACCAGCATCATCATCATGGTCATGCTCATGCTCATCCGCATCCGCATGCTAAAAAGTCCGAGCATGCCAAGAAAGATGAGGTCGTGGTGGAAGACGCCAGCGATTCGGACACCGACACCGGCTCCGAGGATTCGGCGGCCGACGAGGACAAGGCGGTCGAGAGCGGCGACGCCGACGCGGACGCCGACGCCGACGACACGGCCGTCGGCGCCAAACAGTCGCGCTACGAGAAGAAGGCGCGCAAGATCATGTCGAAGCTCGGCCTGAAGCAGATCACCGGCGTGCGGCGGGTGACGATCCGCAAGTCGAAGAACATCCTGTTCGTGATCGCCAAGCCCGACGTGTACAAGTCGCCCAACTCCGACACGTACATCGTGTTCGGCGACGCCAAGGTCGAGGATCTCAGCCAGGAGGCGCAGCGCGCCGCGGCCGAGAAGTTCAAGGCGGCGACGGCGGCCGCCGCCGAACTCGGCCCGGCCGTCAGCAAAACGCTGCCGACGATGGCCGACGAAGACGACGACGACGACGACGACATCGACATGAGCGGCATCGAGTTGAGCGACGTCGAGCTCGTCCGAGCGCAGGCGTCCGTGTCGAAAGCCAAAGCCGTACGGGCGCTGCGCAACCACAACGGCGATATCGTCAACGCGATCATGGAGCTCACCGTTTAACGCCGGACGCGTCCCGCGCGCGGACGCGTCCCGAAACGTCGCGGCAGCAGCAGCGGCAACAACAACAACAGCAGCAACAACTTGTTGTCGATCAATCATCACCACTCACTTCACCACACACCGCGAGAGGCCAGCGAGCAGGAATCGTCGAGCAGCTCTGCTGCAGTTGTTAGTGACAGCATAAAGATAAGCTGCAGATGATTCGCCGCAAGCAACAACAACAACAACCACAACAACCAGAAAACAACAACAGTTCAATTTCATAATAACAAATAAAAACCACAACAACAACAACAACAGAAACACGACCACAACAATAACAGCAACAACAACAACAATATCAACCGTAGGAGGCAGCGGCAGAAGCAAGTGTTGGCTTAACAAATGTGTTCGTTGAATTCTATACTTCAACAACAACAACAACAACAACAACAGCAACTACGCTGGCTCAGAACAACCACAACAGTAACGACAACAATAACAGCTTTTGTAATTACTGTAATAACAAAAACAACAACAGTACTACTAATTACAGTAACAACCACAACACACGCCAGTTAGACAGCCAAACAGGCAATGGATCTGCCGCGAGGCGGAAACCAAATAAAAGAACAACTACCGGGGGTTAAGTTATGTACGAGCACTGTTTTCCTTGCATACACTTTCATCATTAAGGCGAGTTGAACGTTGTCGAGGCGCCATTCCCTCCGCCGCCGTCGCGTTACTTGGGCTTAAAGTGTGGCTCTGCTGTTGACTCTGACCGTAGCAGCGGTTGATCAGCTGGACGTGAAAGTAGCCGAATCCTTATTCGGCTACCGCGTACCACCGTCGTCGAGAGAAAAAATTCTCCTCCTACTAATCTTTTGCATTCAGTTTAGTGGTAAAGAGAGTTTGAACTGAGAGACGAGAGGCAATGCCGTGACAAATTCAGTGCATATATATTAGTATATATATATATATATATAGTAGAGCTGTCTACAGTAGGTCTTCGTTTAAGAAATTCTCTCGTACGTATTTTGCAACGGTGTTTCCAAGCATGTACTCTATAGACGATTTTTAATGAGTAGTTGTGTACAGGCTCATTGTATCGATATATATATATATATATATATGGCTTTGAAAACATTGCTCTACAAATATTGCACATTTCGAAACGTTTGATGTACATATCTGTACGTGGTCCGTGTCTTGCCTATATCAAAGCCTTTTCTAGTTATAGCTTTTCTAATCGTAAGGTGCAAATGCATATAATGCGTTTCTGGGTAAGCAAACTGAATGCGAGTGAAAATGAACTGAAATACTCAATCAAAGTTGTGGCACACCGTTACCTAAGAGAAAACCAACCAACAAATATTTTGACTTGTTCGACGTAGGCTTTAGAGTGGTATTTATTATGGACTCTTGATTGATCTTTCGAATGTCATTAGTCGTTAGAAATATCGTTATTCAATGAATTAAGGGTGGCAGAGGCTGGAATCCAAGGAAGGTATACGCATTATATTTAACTTCAACGAATGCTTCAACGAATACACATCAAAGAAGCAGTCAATAAGACTTATGCTTGCAAGTTGTGATTGTGTCCGTTGTTCATTAATAAAATTGGTAGCAACGGAAGGTCGATAGCATTCAGCTCAATGTTACGTATTGTCTATAGAGCCTTTTCAGGAATCTTCTCTGAACACCCTCACTCATACCTATGTGTTTGCACGAATATGAACTCTAGACGGGTGAGCAATATATAAGTCTAGCTAACATAATTTGTTTATACAGACAAAACATTTTTAGATCCTTAATGAAGAAACAACGAAATAGCATGTTTACAATGTGCATTTGACTAGATCTCCAATTGCTGCAGAGAGCGTAAGATTTGTTAACCTTAAGACAACTCTCTACGTAACACTTACGATAGGCAGATCCCTGGACCGCCGTAATCTTGTCAACAACAAGTTTAAAATCGACCCTACCAAAGGGATTCCGGGTTGGAGAATATAAATGGAAAGTTTGTTCTTGTTAGCGCTTATGTACAAGATCCAATCGTTTTTAATTTCTAACAGCTGCGTGCATGTGCATGCAACCGCGCTGGAATGTATCAAGCAGATCATTCGTGGACGTATAATTGGTTATGTGTCTGATTAGTCTCCTTTCAAAAATAATGCAGCCAACACAGGATAATTCGTAATGCGTTTTTGACCCACTTTTTATGTATAGGTGTTACCTGATTGAACTGGCCTGTAAGCATGGTGTCATTGCAGACCGCTCAAAAATGGCGTTAAAGACTCCGCCAAAAATAGCAGGTTTTAAAAATATATAGGAAGTCGGAAAAAGATTAGAAATAAAATAGTTCAATATTTTCCTCATCTGTAGATGCTGAGTGCCAGGCTGATTCTAGGGTTGGTGGAGACTCATTGCTGGTGAGACCCGAGATGGCGTAGCGGGAAAATGAGCCGACTGTCGTTGACACTTACGCTCATCTCGGTCACAATGCGAAGATGCTTTGTTACTTTTACGAGTGTCCAATTGTATGCAGTGGAGCAGGCAGGACCTCTGTTATGGAGGAGTGTTAAACACTGTTACGTACTATGCTTGCGAGTAATTGCGGGAATGGGAAAGGTTCCACTTCCTATCTCAAGCAGTGTGGGACTCGAGTCCGGCGAATAGATGCTAGTTCGCTGAGACCTATACCCGCACTTAACGTATTTTCCACCTTAAGCTTCACTCTCTGATAGCCCAGATCTCCATAGAACATTACTATGGGCCATCAGGTGGAGTGACGAGGGCACTTGGATCACTTGGCCGGGGTCACCTACGGATTTCCCCAGCGTTCGGCGTCCCTTGTCCCAACACATGCATATCCGTGTCATTCAAAGTCACGTGATCTTTTAATATAGCAGACGGAAATCTTGCTCTCATGAGGTTTCCCGAGGCTGCTTTCTCCCACAGTACTTGTAGATTACTTACTTATACATACGTAACACTTAACGGCTTTGTCTTCGCAGTCTCGTGCCCGGTTTCCACGTATCTGTGGCATACGTGGTTTTCGGCTTTCTTCCATTCCCTGATTGTGTACCCTAGGCCGCGGCTGTTATGGCAAGCAAGGAGGGTGATCCATTCCTTAGGTCTGCTGTTGATCTAACTGGACGGTTTTATTCATCAGGAGTTTGCGCGCCTCCTGTTTTGGCAAGGTGACTAGACATTGCCAGCTGTTCATCATGTCAGGTTGCAAGTCTCTGTGCGCATGTTAGTCGAGTCGTGAAAACTTTGGGTCTTACGGATTCCTGACCTCTCGGGTGTTTTCCTCTCCTCCGGTAGCTTAGCGTAGAGCGGAAGCAAAAGTGGCGGTGCTTTCGCTTTTTCTTCCGCTACCTTGAACACTAGGTCTCCAGCACCAGTGGTTCTGACGGGATCAATTCGCATACAATTGTCAGGCTTTTCGACCGGAGGGCGGACCTTGTCGAGGTCCTTCTTTTGCCCGGATTCTTGCTGACGTCATTTTAGTCTACGCGTTCCGTGGGCCAGTGGTACCTACCTCTGGCTGGAGCCTTTGCTGTCCCTTGCTTGAATTTGCTAGACGTCTGCCGAATAGCCTACCTGCTTGCAGCAGGCCTCGGTGGCTCTTGAGAGCGACGTCCTAATCAACTCCTGGGATATGTAGACGGCGACTGGTTATGGGTTCGTCTTGTTTTGGCCCCTCTCAAGGGTCTTGCAGAGTATCTGCAGGAACCCCTGTCGGGAACCCTCTGGGCCTGTTTGTTACTCTGATCACCAGCGTGTGCGTTGTTCTACTGGGGTACGCCACCTGGTTGTCTTTGTCTGATTCCATGTCGGTATCAAATAGCTTAAGTTGTTCATTGTTTGTTAAAACTGCCACCCTTTCCACCCGAAGGGTAGACGCCGATTCAGCAAGCGGGAACTGGGTAGCACTTTGACTTTTTGGCTGGCTGCGGCTGGACCGATCACAGCCTTCGTGTGAGCAACTGTCGTTTAGCGACATCGCCATTGCTGCTGATCTCTTTCGTTGAGTCTGTGGCGTTCCGGCAGACATGCCCTCCTCGCCCTCCGAATCTTTGGTTATGTCCGTGTCTTTAACAGTTTGCGCTTCCACTTCGCTCTTCTCGAGCTCGTCTGAGTCTATTGAGAGGGTAGGGGCCGGGGGCCACAGTTCGGACCCTTAAAAGGGTCTATTCCTGCATAATATCTCTTATTTGCTTGTCTGTTTTTACCTGTGCCCTACGTAATTATATCTGCGCTGCTGCACTATAACGCTGCTATACAGATACACACATACACGTATATATTTGTAAATACACACTGTGATCCCATGGACAGTACAATACGCCATATATATATATATATATATATATATATATATATATATATATAGGTATTGTACTGTTATATATATACTGCTAGACATACATGCGTGCTCTCTGTAGACTGTGTGGTGTAGTTTTTATATAGTGCAATGTTATACTACAATGTTAACTTCTTTCAGTCGAAAATTCGTTAGATTCTTAATTTAAATACGCAGGAGACTGCTTGGAGCCGCCGACCGTCACGCGAGTGTCTGTTTTTCCGCTTCACTCTGCTAAAGAGATCCCATTTGAACTACACAGCGGCCTAGCTCCTCACCCCTTTGTCAGACGTTACGCCCAGTACACGAAAATGGTCGCTGAGTTTCATGCGCCATTGTAGTACTCCCTGGGTTTACCTTTCACGCATACAGGAAACATGATACCTCGGAGCTTCGTAGACATCCGTCCGCACACCAAACCTTTAACGTAATCAGGACCTGGATACGTTCGAGATGGGCTAATTTTTGTACTTCTTGTTAACACCATAGCAGTAAAAAAGAACACGTTCCAGTCGATTCAGAATAAACGATAAGATATTGAGATAGCTGGGGTTTTCCTAACAGTCCTTGAGGCAGCATGGCCGCTGACTTTCGGTGGTATATTATTATCTAATGCCAATGAGCATCGCTCAAATAAAATTCGACGAACATCGGGGATCGAATCGGCGACAGCCCTCACTAGATGACAACCATGACTAGCGCACTATTCTTCTAGGCCACGCAGCCAAGGAGATTGAGGTGGTTTTCTTTGATAATATCTATTGAATAAATGCACGTAATTCAGGGAGGGGGAGGGGTAGGAATTTGGGTTTAGTGGGTTTGTGAGTACCGTCTGGTTGCTGATACCTGCCAGCAACTCATGTCCATTCCGCATTCCCTAAACCTCCCACAAAACAAATGGAGGTGGTTGGTGATCTCGCTGTTCTTTTGCTAAAAGTGAAACCTCCATAGTATTTGAAGTGCTTCGGTAGCGTCAATTTTAAAACCAAACAAAGTGAGCTTGTGACTAGAACTGACTATGGGGTCGAAGACGTCCATAGCGCTAGGATGGGTTCTAGTTATTCTCTTGACCACTCGGTCAAGAGAATAACTAGAATAGAGCCAGAGTTATGCGTGGGGACATAGATAAGCTGAACTAGCTTGCTCTCAACGCTTTTATCTGGATTGTGAGGTTTCCGGGACTATCTCATGTACTGCCGGTAACAATAGCTATCAGTACCTAGTGCGGGTTTTTCTCCCACAAAACCCCGGGTTTCTGCTCACCCCTCGGGCTCGGAATTATATAGCATTACTTCGAAACCATACGACAGTCCTCGAGGCACACAGGCGTCCGTAGTTGCCTTGCCAATCTTCATGATGCACAATTGGAACTGCCAATGACCGGCGAGCACCTGCGAGACATTATACGTCAAGTCTGCGCAAAGGCAGTAATGCCATGTCCGAATGTTCGGAATATGTAGCTGCGTCTATGTGACCCTGACGTTGTACGGAGGGGGTGTTTTCACTCCTCCACCCACGCGTTCATTGTTGCTTTCATGCTCTTTCAGATATCCAGACCCCCACCTACGAATCGCTTGCTGGCCAAAAGGTCCCAAGGCGGAAGGCAGGCCAGGACCTTCACAACCTCCGTTTAAATAATGCGGTGAGCACGGCAGACACGTATGACCACCACGTTCTGCGCCGAGCGTAAAGTTCTTCTGTTCTGTGTGGTGCGTGAGGCCACGTCTGTTCATATGGGAACGGCGTATAACGCCATTCCGCGACTTCGCAACCACTTGCGAGAGCTTCGTTAACTCCGTGCACATCAAGTATTGGCAGAAAGTCAGTCCGAAAAGTTTCCTATCCCTGAATTGCCCGTGTCGTAAGCAACTCCCAAGCAATTGGTGTCCACCCTTATAGGCAGTACGCGACCTGCTAGTGTAAGGTAGATCCCATGCGCCCGTGTCCGACTTGTGAAGTACAAAGCTACCATTTTACTAGAGGCTAGTTGGAGCCGATTACTGGCCATCCACGCCTCCACTATTTTAAGGGCGTGGTTCAACGTTTCCTCTAAACACGCCTTCTCCTAGGCCGTGACGTGATCATGGCTAGGTCATTATCACACGCGATAGTCTCCACCCGGCAGCAGGTTAGGAATACGAAAAGCCATACTCCGCCAGTACGGAAGTGCTGCTAGCTGACGCAGGATGACAAGACCCTTCAAAAATAGGGCGAAGTCCCGCGTTTCTAACATGCCTTCTATCTTATTAATTCCCAGCTGGCCGTATTAAAATTATTTTTAACATCAAGTAGAACTTAAAGTTACGAAGACGCGCGTTTCAAGGCTCTTGGAGCAGGAATCTTATCATTGCGTCGGCCAACTATAATTTTTTCTACTAACTAAACTAGCCAGGTGTGTCCAGCAGACAGATTAAGTGGATTGCCTGTTATTGCCCACTTCCCCAGGCGTAGAAACTGCCTCTCCCGTAGAATAGTGGTGATTGCACTCGCATTTGAGTGTGCCGCTTCACTAGAGTTCGTAGCACCCCTGGAGATATGCTGCCCGGTTACCGGGCCTTTCCCGCGGTCAGGCTGTCGTAAGAAAAGTCTGCGACCGTCTGTGCGCCAATATCTAGAAGGATGGGGAAGTGGTTTTTTTTTACCCTTCCCATCACAAGCTGGCAGGGGAGGCTCCATGAGTCTACATCCACATTACTGTTCTGTTTAGCCTTGGGCCCGCCGCAGAGCAAGCTGTCTCCAACGGTGCTGCCACTGCGTCCGGAGTTACTTCGCTCCGATTTTTGTGTGAACCCTAGGGCCTATTTCCGCTATCAGTTTTTCTATCTGTCTATCTATGGCCAGGTTCGCCGGGGTGGTGCGATCTGCGGCCGCTCGGGACACATGCATTTATATACATATATTTAGCCGCTATGAAACATATGAATTTGTGGTCACTCAGTGACTGTTCCTTCTTCGGGACCCTCCAATCCAAGAATCCATCACGATAACGCATCGGCGCACACATTGTTACTCATTTCTTATTATTTGACGAAAAATTAGTTTTCTACATTTCCGCAACTTTCAACACACATATATATATATATATATATATATATTGGATCCGTGCGATTTTTCTCTTCCCACGGATAAAAAATTGGAGAAAAAGTGTTTCAACAGTATAGGAGAAAAATTTGCAACAACTCAACGTCGAAAAACGCGCTTAAACACTTTGGAAGAGTGGGACAGATGGTAGCAAAAGTGCATTGCATAGGGCGGGAGCTATTTGGAAGGGAACAAATACGCTTTAGAAAATAAATAAATAATCTTTTTATTAACTTTTCGATCTGCCTCGTATATATGTAACATTTAGACAATATCGTGCCACAGGCAACTTAGCCCATTACGAGCGTCTAAAATGTGGTTGTCAGAGCGTAAAAAATAAATATATATATACAGGGTCATTCATGTCGTTATGTACTTATTGCGAGGTTTGGTGGAACTCGGCAAGAAAAACTTTTTCCCCAATGGAAGGATAACGCGGAAACGTCTTGTTTAGGAGAGAGAGTGGAGGTTATAAAAGTAGTTATTCTGCCTTTTTCTCTTACAAATTTGTGCGAAATCTAAGTTTGCGGGAGAACCAGTTAACGCATGAAGGAACCGATTATACCGGCGTGTTTGGAGGAAAATTCTGCACAGCGGAATGGGAAGACACTTCACTAGCTTGTGTAGCGAAAAGCGAATAACCAGATTACGTCGTAAAAGTTAACGCTTGTTCATGAAAAATCGTAAAACAATTCCATTACGACCAAAAATGTACGTTCAAAAGACCACTCTCACGCAATAGCAAATTTAATGCCTACCATTTTCGTACCAAAGTGATGGTGCTGCGTTGCGTAGTTGTCAAGTAACTACGCTTTTTCGACAGTCATAGTTGTGATGTTTTACGTGCAAGTTTTCACGTTCAGAACCGTAAAATTTTCCAAGACGTTTCCGCCCCCTCTTTCCACTAGGATAAATTATCCTCTTGCCGAGTTCTACCAAACCTCAATGTATGTATCTAACTTTCTCATACACCCTATGCAAGTATGCGTGCCTTCGCTTTCGGTATGGCTATCGAAAAAGCTTAGTTACTTGACAACTACGTAACGCAGCATCATCACTTTGGTACTAAAATGGTGGGCAATTTGCTATTGCGTAAGACTGGTCTTTTGGACATACATTTTTGGTCGTAATGGAAACATTTTACGATTTTTCACACAAAAAAGCATGAACGTAAGACATAACAACATATCAGCTTTTTATGACTTTCCTCAATCTGGCTATTCGCTTCTCGCTACGCAAGCTAGTGAAGTATTTTTTGTTGTGCATTTTTGTGAATTTTCCTCCGAACACGCCGGTATAATCGGTTCCTCCATGCGTTAACTGTGTCTCCCGCAATCGTAGATTTCGCACAACTATGTAGGAGAATAAAGGCAGAATAACTACTTTTATAAATTTCACTCTCTCTCTCCTAAAAGAGACGTTTCCGCGTCCTCCTTCCATTGGGAAAAATTATTTTCTTGCCGAGTTCGACCAAAGCTCAAAATAAGTACATAACGATATGAATGACCCTATATATATATATATATTCCAGGTTAGGCAAAAGAGCGACCTCATTTTTTCAACAACCTAACTGGCCTACCCTGAATGATGAGTATGCACGATGGTGGTAAGACTAGCACTTGATTCAGTGTTTGACGAAAATGGGATTCCATTCAAAATATGATTTCGTCTCTGCTATGCCAACGCGACGTTCAGCTAGTTCAGCGTAACAGCTAGTTCAAGAATATGTGCAGGTGGTATATGTGATATAGCAATCTCAGCACTGTCAGGCAAACACCATAGCCCAATAATAACTAATAGGTTTATGACCAGCTGTCACCCCCCCCTCCCGCCCAATTAAATTAGAGGCGCGATATATAGAAATCATTATAGAAACGCGTTTCATTGTCTGGCCTCTCGTGCCTCGATGTCTCCATTTTCGTTTCGTCGTTCAACGTTTCTGCACGGGCGGATCCACTGGTGTTGATGCTTTTGAATGACCAACTATACACAGTTTGGTGAGACCAAACACTTCCTTATTGTGGCGGCGTGGCCTGGGTAGCTCGTGCGCCATACTTCCTTGGCTTCCTTGGTAAGCAGGCTCGATTGCAGATCCGATCGCGGGTGTAGAGATTAATTTTGTTTGAACATGTCAGGCGACTCTAAACAAACGCTTCAAAAAAATATGGCATACTTCCGTGGCGCACTTGGCTTCTGAGCTCTGACTGTACTTCGGGGCAAAAAATGCACCAGCCTTTGCATTTGACTTGCAGTTTTTTTTTTGTACTCACAATAGTACTCACCATATTAATGATGATTAATAGTAAGACATAATAATGATGATTAATAAATGACCACACCATAAGAAAGGCACACCTAAATCAGTTTTATAACGCGCCTAGCTTATTACGTTGTAATTGTTAAAAAAAAGATTAGTGTAAAATATGTCAAGTAAGAGCTATACCACAAAAAAAAAATTCGTCCTAAGACAAATGTATTGTTGAATTATTTATTTCAGTAGTAAAACTAATTTAGAAGTGTGCAAAACCTCTGCATTGATATAAATAGTCCACCAATCAATAGATATGGGCTATGGTAGGATCCGGAAGTGTTGCTGCTGTCGGAAGCTCTCGCCTTCTCTAGCTCGTCGTTTCAGCTCATCCCACACATGTTGTTCTATGGGATTTAGGTCGGGAGAACGTGCTGGCCACTCCACGAAGCAAATTTCTACTTCTGCCAGGTGCCCTTGAATTGGTGCAGCGGTGAGCGACCTGGCATGGCCGTGCATGAAGTTGCAGAAGTTCTGATACCAACAGCCCTTCCATAAGACATGACGTGGGGTGTGAGAACATTGAAATCAACGCGTTTTTGGGCAGTTAAACCTACCGTAACCGCAAAGAGACATCCCGGTCTCATCCGATACTCGAACGGCGCGGCATTTATCAACGGCTTATCAAAAACGTCCGTGGTCTCGCACAACAAATTATTGTCAGCATCAGTTTTGTCGCTGGGCTCGGATCAATTGTGGACGTCGGGACAGCGGGCCTGTAGGGCTAGACACTTATGTTATGCAGTCTTTGCCTCACAGTACGCGCACTTACTACTACTAGTACTACTTCTTCTAATCGGGGTGCAGTATGACGCTGTTGGGTTAATAGGACCGTAGTGGGGCGGAGATTTGACTAACTATTCATTAGAAACGAAACCGTTTAGTCGTGACTAGTTAAGGAAGCGGAGGCTCGAACGCGCCACAACCCGGCCTCCGCTTTCTTACAACCTGCTACGATCAGGGCTCCTTCTCTGGCCTGGTATCTATAGCTCAAAGCCCGCTGTTGGCTCTTCCATTAGACAATGTGCCATAAGAAACATTTAAATTTTTACAACACACTTCGTATGTATTTGATATAAGACACGGCAAATAGAACAGAAGTGACTACGGCGATCTCGCATATCGCCTGTTTTCAGTATATGTACTACGTTATACGTTTGAGAATGGACGTATCGCTTCAATATTCCGGTCGTCTAGTTTTAAAAGTAATATTTTTCTGTACATTGGGTACTGTCATATTGAATATGGCGTTACTACTGTGAGTATAATAGTACGGTATTGCTATTGTGAGCATATGCCTAAAATCGAATGCGAGGGCGATGCAATTTCTTGTAGGAGAGTTGTTTGTGAACACAATGTGCCATCACCATACTTTTTCAAAACTTGTTTGTGCGTACCTTCCAAGTTGTCCACCTTATCCATTTTCAATGAAACTCCTGCCCCGCTTTCCTTCAGCAATATTTTTTCTAACATGTACTAGACAATAAGCTTATCTGTCTGAATCATCTAATTCGAATATTGACCGTGCTTCTTCCATTTCCTGCGCCGAATCATTTCTTTTAAATTCTAGTGTATTTGAAAATTAAACTTCCTAAAGGCTACTGAAAAAAACAAATTTTGCGCTAAAATACAAAAATGTGTCGGTCTTATTGAAACGAAACGATAATGTTGATGCTGTATGACATGCCTGCAAATGACTTTCCCGTCTGATGACTCCATATTACCGCTGATAATAATATAGCTATACAACATTGAAGAGACCCCTTCACCATAAGGAAAATCCGATTGTTTTGTTAATATTAGGATTTTTGAACTCTATGGTTCGATCGTATGGTAACACATAAAGTGCGAGAGAGATGCATCTGCGTAATACCGTACCATGTTGGTATAGATTTGTTTTTATCTTATCTATTTGAAATAGATGCATGCATTTGCAAAGTAACTGATATGTGTTTGTGAAGTAATGGGCTTAGGTGTAAGATAGTCCTATAGTGTAGTTAGAGAACAGTGTGCATGAGGAATTCGAATACATGACTGGGTCGCAGCAATAGAGAAAGTAATATCCGCCAATCCATAGTGCTATCCAGATATGTGTTAGATTAGGGGTGAGTTGGCAGCTGTCCATAAAGGTCATCCGAGGCTCGCCATGTGGCATTTGCAAGACAGGCCGTTTTTATCTTGGAAGAGGCGTTTTTTGTTTGCCTGCAGATTTATGTTAAGGCAGAAATCAAGCTCCCTACACGAAATATTGCCCTATCTTTAAGTATCAGCATGGTACGAAAGCATTGCGGCTAGAACTTCGCGACGCTGGATTGACTGTACGATCGCCTGGACGTATTTGTTTTTAGGATAGTAGGCGACTGTTTCTAATGTTAAACGATTCACCGCTGAATACGGTTATGCCCCCGCCCTGGTTTTTATGTAAACGTAGAAAAACAATTTCATGTCTACTAGCTTGCCGTTTTTATCTTAGCTTATCCTGATCATGATAACACTTAGTGGCGGTCGGCCGCAACAAATCCTATGGCATAAGCTAACGTTCAATTTTAATCGACAACGTGTGCTACATGTGCCAGGCATTTAGTGAACTCTGAAACTCTAATCGTTCTATCAATGATGCGTAAAGCCATCATCATTATTTACTTGATTATATTAATCAATCGTAATTATTTCACTCAAATAGAGTATGTACAATGATGGTTCATGTTACTATCAAACCTAATTATTTGTTGTCCTGCCGTTCCATCGAGAGCAATAGTGGTATTTAGCGCATTGCTGCGAGCAGAATCGACAAATCACAGGCCATCCCGGCCCACAACCAAAGAGACTTAATTACGTCGCTCTTACCTACGTCGCTGAGTCCGTGACTTTGCGTCTACGTACAGTCTGATAATACATACACAAAGCGGCTTCTCGCCCTCGTTGAAAGACAAAGTACTCGCTTCATGTATAGTGTGAAGCAACAACTTCTCAAGCAAATTAAAATTCGCTTGCGATAGCTGTTGCCACACTCTGGCTAAACTATACGCCGACTTTGGCAGAGTCTTTAGCATAAACAAGCGCACTGCCGTACCGACGGACAGTCGCCGTACATCTCCGACCTCTCCGTAGAGAGCTACCAGTGCCTAGTTAACACTGTCCTCGATGTGTGCAGTGAATTAATTGATTTGGTTTTTAGTGCTTATTTGGACGCAGGAAAAGCGTGTCTTCATCTCGTGCGGAAAGCTTCGCATGTTCGGCAGTATCATCTTGTGAGCTATTGATCTCTCCGTCTAGCTTTTCCGCCAACGTTCGACAAGGCTGTGCGAAACGTTCTTATCTTAGTTTTATTAGCAGTACAACATTTGTTCGATTTTACGTCGTTACGTTACTCAGGCTCTCAACTGCAATGAAGCTCTCTATTAGTGCCTTTGTCGGAATTTCCTGAACTCTTGATTCATGAGTATTCTCTGTTAGTTATTCGACATGTGAGCTTGTGGCTTGGTAGGCTGCTGTCGTCCTTCTGTAGGTTTTTCTGGCTTTCTGTTCAGTGAGTATTTGCAGTGCATAGCCATCTACTGGTTCGTCTTAGGAGGGTAATACAGAAAACGCGATATTTTTCGATAGGCTCAACCAAAACGAGTAAAACGGTTGTCCATCGAAACACCTCTTTGTTATTATTTGTTTACTCCGGCAAAGCTGATTCTGATCCAGCTGCAGTGCTTCAGTGGAGGGGCTCGAGGAGGCAGCGCAGCCATGCTGGCTGTAGTATCTCTATTTCAAATTCCAATTTGATCAAAAAAACCCTAACCTTGTGCATACGTTGCATGTCAACCGTCGTCTCTGCACTGTGGCGTTTCTTCTTGTTGTTCTTTTTCTTCAAGCGGGACAACGCGTCAGACTCGACTATCAGTGGTCAAGTCTCTTACAAAATTGTTGTTCAATGCACTAGACTTGGCGCGCTCAGCTATGCTTACCAACAAAGTAGGTACGAGTATATGCATTCTAGTGCACCGAATAACAAATTCGTAAAAGCTCCCGATAAAAAAAGATAAGAAAAAAAACGCCACAGTGCACTTCTTCATTGCATTCAACTCTTGATGTAATTCAATGTTTAACGCCAGATCTAGTATCTGACATTAACGCCATAGGATATTTGAATTGGGTGATATTCGGCATAGATAGGTGGATGTGGTTACGAAAAAACGCGCGTTACATTTACGTTGTATGTATGCGTATTTAGTCATAAAATCACGATAAACAATCCAGACTTCTGTTGGTTTTGATTAAAAATGATACCAAGATTTCACTTTGTAATTTGTATCATACTTAACACATTAATTTTGTGCATTGCTCATTCATTGTTTTCTATACTCTTAGATGGATCCGTACGCAAACACCGGTTTTATTAACGGAAAATAAGAGTATATATGCCGGCCTGAAACAAATAGGGTGAAACTCTACTTTGGAGGCGGGAACAAAACATCTTCGCATTTGCTGTACTGTGTAGGAAACCTTGTTAGTTGTAGTCGCGCATGAAGAGAAATTTAGATGTGTGCGGGATGATATTCTCGCGTTGATTCGCCGCGTAGAGCATTATTAAATATGATGTAGCATAGCATGTATTGTCTTTGGCAGTCACGCAAACGTATTGTTTGTTCTAAAATATTAGGTTTCTTGTTATTATATACATATGAGTTTTACTTCCTTGTAGAATATCTTTTGAATCAGATGCGCTCGCTGTGTAGTATGTCATACAGCGTGCTGCTGGCTTCGCATAGTCTTATATTTTTACGATGGTATATAGTTTATATATAAGATATATAATACCTGCTATTTGGTCGACAAACTTATTATTATTGTCTCAAAAAATGCTAACATCGCAAAAACGAATAGAGCCGTAATGTCTACAATCTCAAAGAAAAAACAAATATACGAACTACCTTCCTATTTTAGGCAAAGTGACATACTTTTTTTAGTCGTAACCGGAGATTCTAACGCTGCCGCCAACACATGGGGCTCCGCTGAAACCAGCCGGAGGGGACACGCTGTCCTTGAATGGATGACGGCGGAGGATCAGAGTGTTCTTTACACTAGTGCATCGACCTAACAATGACCAGGTCGGCCGCCCGCGGGGGAGACAGCTCGGCACCACAACGTCGAGTACAGAGGACTGCAGGCCCTCCCTCGGAGGGAAATCTCCAGGAGCAAGAAGCGTTCCTGGAGGGGCTTCTCAAAAGGTTGGAGGACGATCCCTGGGGCCGCCCACACAAGCTGGTACGGGAACTCTCTGCCCTAAAGAGGAGGGTAAACCCAAAACCCGAGGTCACCAAAGAAGCGATTTCAGCACTTTTTCCACGAATGCCGTTTTCGAAATGATATAATTAACTGTACTGTAATTTAAATTGCGTAGAATACCCACTTATGATGTAATAAAATATTGTTGTTCTGAAAGTAGAAGAAAACAAAGTATCCCAGTCATGCTGGGGCCCGCGCCTAGCCTGGACCACCTGTCAAGTCAAAGGCAAGTAGTCCAATTGGCGGAAATAACTGTCAAGAGAACGAGATGAAGGGACAAAAAATATAGACCGAGTGTGCTGAGTTTGTATGAAACTGTGCTTATTTGGCACTAGTATATGTACATGCATGTATATATAAAAGAGTTGTCAGACCAGAAAATAAATCTGCTTTAAAGATAAATGTATTGATAAAACTGCGATTAGCCATGAATTGCGGTAAGCAAACAAGCAGATCACACACAAAAAAAGAAAAACTGAGAGACAAACATTTACGGCCATCTAGTCAAGAGTTCAGATGATAACAGCTCGAAGTCCCGTAGGCTTTTAGTAAGTCCTAAAAGTCCCGTAAAGACATAAAAGTTCGCCGACCAACGTGCCGTGTAGGGTGGTGTGTCCCGCGCGTTGGCCTAATCTAGGAATGCAGTACAAACCGTGACGACCAGAAGGTAGGACTTGGCAAACTAGAGAAGCACCCATGCAATAGAACAGCGATCTGGACACACACATCGTCTACCAGATTGGATGAGACTCCCACAAGTCTCGCTCTGCCTGTTTCGCTTTGGACGGTATTGATTCATCTGGAGAGACGAGGGTCGTCGAGGGCCACACGGACATCTCGCTTGCAACGAAGGACGCCCTCCCGGCAAAGATACCTCAATATAAGCCAGTAGACGCCGAGTCTAGCGATGTCTTCAATCTGTTCCGTGGCAAAGGGTCTAGTACGCAACCACGCCCCCTCTTCCGATAAAGACCGCATAATGCTAATTCTGCAGAGACTACAGTAGTAACGGCATCGGGAATGCTAGATCTGCCCTTGACAATTTATAATAAAGCATTATTTAGGCAATGTTAATCAAAAATTAAAAGAACCGCAAAGTTAAGTGGTTTCTGGACTTCAACAGGTTAGCATTTTCCGTCATATCTAACTCACAAAAGAAATAATTAAGAGCGGTGGTCGGTGAGAGCAGGTGTAACCCGCCCGATTAATAAATAATTGATACCGCAGAGCAAGACACCGACTCTCCTATTTATGGGAACAGTAGAAAGAAGCACGAAGAGCCCAACATACGGCCATTAAAAATATTAAAATATACCACTAAAACTCTTTGCGTGAGAAGGTCGAAGAAAGCCCCTGGGGCAAAGGGTACATAATCGTGTGTAGAAAATGATGTAAGCAAGGCGAAGCATGCGACTATAACTGCGCTCTCTCTAAAAAACTGCCGCCGGAGCCGGTACTCTTTAAAGAAACTTCAGACTTAACTTTCGAGCCATTCCCAACCATAATCGTGGCCGAACGCATACGGCCAAGAAAGTATCGGGCCCAGATACTCCTCCTGCAAGCATTAGGCCCACCCTTAAAGAATTATTCAAAGGTATTCAAATTCATGATGAACACAATCTCACCAGCGGGGATTATATAGAGCCTTGGAAAACGGCACGTCGGATGCTTATCTCGAAACCCAGTAATCCATAAAGAGACTCCTCAGCATACAGCCCTATAGAAATGCTCTCATGCTTATTCAAGGCAGCTGAACATATTATCAATGCACGACTAGTTACAGAACTAGAAGACAAGAAGGCGCTGTCGGAAAACCAGCATGGTTTCCACGCCGGGCACTTCGCATTGGGCTGTCAGCAAAGTTCTACACATAGGTGAAGCACAGAGAAATTTGTCGGACGCCATAGACCAAACGCTCCTAACCAAAGGCGTGTCCTTTTACTTACGAGGTCGTACCTAAAATTCCAAGCATCTACATTTGAAGGCGTTGACCATGCAGTCACAGCCGAAGTCCCCCAAGGGTCTGTACTGGTACGAACCCTGTGGAATATAACCTACGATGGAATAATGAGACTACCGTATCCCCTGGGAGTTTATTCCATTGCCTATCGACAATCTGACACTGATCGTAACTGCCCGTGACGAGGATCTGCTCAAAGGAACAGCCAACGGAGTCCAGGCGAATATCCGGCAAGACCTCCACAGGCTAGATCTAGAGCTTGCTTTACATGAAACGGAAAAAAATATTTTAAACGGCGCAAAGCGTTTTCGCCAGAATCTCAATTTACACCTATAAGATCATCCAGTAACATCTACGCCCATGGTCAAGTCTCTCGACGTGATCCTGGATAGAGTTTTCGCGGGAACACCTCATGTGAGCTGTGCAGCAAAAAGCAGCCAAAGCCTTAACAGAAATACAGAAAATTCCCCCGGTGGACCAGAGGAGCAACTGACTCTCGGCGCCGTCTCTTATATTAGCATCAGTAATAAGCATCATCATGCTATACGCCGCACCCTTATGGGAGCGCACGGCTAGCAGAACTAAGACACAACGCCTCCCCAACAAAACCCAAAAACTTATGGCGGTTAATATAGCACGGGCAAGTCGCACGGCTTTCCTGGCAGCTATACAAGTCCCTCAGACAAATTCCCAAGGAGCTAAGGATAAAAAAACTGGCATTAAGAAACTCCTTAATGAAAGGCTGGAGGCAGGGCCTTCGTACCTTCTGTCGTCCCTCCTATAACAGGGTTCTATAAGTGAAACCAATATTGGGGGAGCAGTTATTGGGAGAGGGCCTAGTACTGCTATAACTGCTGTTATAACTATCAGAGCCTGTTCCTATTCAAAATGCATTAATTAAACTTCCTTGCCAAGTTTAGGCTTTTATAAAGTTTCCGTGAGAGCGCCATCCGTTAGAATCCTCCTTCCGACGTCATGTTTGGTGTGGTATCGGTGACAACTTCGCCTACGACGTTGTTTACAATGGAGTCGAGGTCGCGCCGTCGTACTGCCTCGTCGTTTGGCATTATGATCCCAATTATTGCGTACGTAAGTTTATTCCACTGCTGTCGAGACTTTAGCGTATGTGCGAAAAAATATTTTAGTTATAAACTATTTCCGAGCAGACCACCTCGTGGTTCTCTCCATGCCGGGCAGAAGAACATCGTCTGCTCTGGTGTGTCTTAAGTTATTCATTTTTTTTTTCTGGGAGGTTTCGGGAATGCATGATGCACATGCGCCACTAGCAGCCTGCGTGACTAGTGTGAGACTTGCAAACCCACTAAACCCGGATTTCTCTCCACCCCCCAGGCTCGGTATTACTTTGGCATTACTTCGAAGCCGTGGGAGAGGCGTCTCTGTCGTTTTCCTTCAATCAGCTCTATCCCTGACTATCATCCCGCATGTCTACCTGCGGTTGGATAGGGGGATGCCATTTTGTAATCCGTCCTGTGAGGGTGCGTCGAGACCATGAGAGCCTGGCTGCTCTCCACCCCCCTCCCCCCTTCCTCGGCTACTCGTCTCGACCACTCTCCCGAGAAAGTTATTAAGTTGCAGAAAATATAAATGTCCGAATTTGTCTTTTTAATTCTCTTCAAATATGCCTCGAACTCGCCGTAACCTGTAAGGACCTGCGTGATGTGGTAAGTCTGTTGTCCACCGGGGAAATCTATCCAAGACCTGATGTCGGGGATAAGTGCCGTGACAGAAGAGCCTGGCTCGCCTTCTTGAATGGCGTCCGACTCACGTTGCTACTCCCCCATCATCTGCAAATGGGTGTCGTTATGATCAAACGGGGGATCCGACCACACAGCTGCTCGCTTGTCGATCTTGAGGTTTCATGAGATACTTCCTGCCAGAACTAGTTGTGTAGGTGCGCCATGCTTTTGCTTTGCATCGTAAGACGGATGGCTCATAAATACAAATGTGTAACAGTGGGGAGCGATCCCCCCCCCACACCTATGTGTTCCCTCCGGTCGCAAGACGCATGCGAATGCACCACGCCGCCACCGGGCTCGACATACTTCTTGAGCTGCTGGTGTTACATATTGACTTCGGATAAGATCCGGTAAACCATATCTTTAGTGACTCACTCGTTCGCATTCCAGCTCTAATAATCATAAATAATTCATTTATCTACCCATATCAAATCGCTACTGCGCGGATCAGCATCATGGATAGTTTGCTGTCACATCTGCTGACGTTTGCTTCGCCCGAGACCTAAACCTAATCATAGCTGATTAGATGGACTAATTTTTTAGAAGATTTTATTGTTCTTTAATGTAGACCCCCGTATTGTCATATGTTGGCACCCATATATTGTCTTTACACTTCGCTGCTACATAATTGCACGATGTAAGAGTCCATGTTTCCTGCTTCTAGAAAAAAAGATGGTCTTCTTCACAAATCATTGACCTTTGAGGTGTCTCCGCTCAGGTGGATGAAAGACTATCTCTTTCATGTTTGTCTTCGTCGCCGTTGTTGTAATGTCCTCTAATAAACAGTTGTTTTATATGTGGGGCTGGCGAGCAAAACCTCTTGATCCCTCTCCCAGACTGTTTGTTTGTTTGTCTGTGCGCCTGTTTGTCACGATCCCAGGATCTTACCCCAGTTCTCACCCCCATGAGGTTTCGGTTGCTAGTATGAACTTTTCTAGCCTTCTGCTGCTGCTGTTGCTACTGTCCGACACTGCTGCCAGTCGTATTATTATTATGGTTATACAACGTTCTCATGGACGTCGACAGACGGATAATAAACAAGAGATAAGAGAGAAGACGAGAGAGAGAGAGAGAGAGAGAGGAAGCCAAAGCATGCTCGTGCTGCGCTTCTATCATACTACTGATGGGCCAACGTCGCAATGCTTGATTAATCGATTCGTGCCACCGTTCTTAGAGTGGACGACTGCAGCAGCAACCGAGCAGAACCAAAGAAACGTTGCGAGAGCGTTGTGTCCGCATCCTCTAGGCAGTCAGTTCCCTCGAATGCTTTCCAATACTGACGATAACATTACACGCTGTGTGGTGGTGCTGTTGTAGCCAGCTACCCACGAAGTCAACGAGAGCAGCTGCGGCGACGACGACGACGACGACAACAACAACATCATCATCAAAAACAACAACAGCAGCAATAACCATCACAAGCAACAACAGTAACAGTCATAGGTAAGGGTGCAAAGACAAGGAAAGCAACAAAAGCCCGCGTGGCAAAAAGCTCCTTTCCGAAGCAAGGAAGGCGCTTTCTGTGGCGCTTATCCCGCGCACGTATCGCAGCCCGGCCGCTAAACAAAACAACAAACACGCTTTGGCATTCAATTGAAATACTTTCTGGGCTGATTCTCTCAGCCAAGATTTAACGTGCATGGGACTGCTTTTCGCATTGTCGCTTCATAGACGGACATGCCCCATAAATACAAATCGGTGCAACGGTGGGGCTGCTCGAACCCGCGCACCTGCTATGTGTCTTCTCCGCGTGTCTCGAGGCGCAGGCGGAATGCACCCCCCACGCCACCGGGCTCGACACGCTTTGGCATTGGCGCCGACAGCAGCAACATCGCAAAAATAACGACGACGACAATGACGCCAGTACCACCGACTACCACAAGCTAACATGTGTTCTCCAACAAACACTATGATGATGATGATAATGAGGAGCCGACTCTCGACCAGCAGAAGCGCGGTGTTGCTCTCGCTGCTGGGTTGACCCGCTGCAGCCGCCGCCAGCGGGGTACTCTTTCCCGCTCTTCCACAGTAGACCCAGCGGCCCGCTGGCCCTTTCCGTCAAGCTTCTATGCGGCGACGACGACGACCACTACAAAGCGTCGTCATGTTCCTCAAGCATCTCTACCCTCGGTCTCTTCCCAACCGTCCGCTCTGGCCTCCTCTCTGCTGTTGTTGTTGTAGCTGCCGCGCCCGCTGCCGCTTCGTCTCTCCACAAAGTTATCGTAACAACGAACGCCAGCGAGAACGCATGAGGTTGCGCTGTAACCGCGAAGGCCTCCAGGAGAAGCGTAGCTTATGTCCAAATGCTTCTTTTTTTTTTACCGAGGCCAGGAACAAAAATGCATAACGCACACCCTTTGGTCAGGGTAGTGTGGGACTCTCAAACCCTCTAAAAACCTGGTGACCCTCTAACCTACATGACCGGGATACTTGTGGTATTACTTCAGTGATATCCAAATGCTTATGTCTTTTTTCTTCGTTATTATGATAAGATATGACGTATATTGGTACTTAATTGTAGTAGTCTCATTTGTGTTACATTAGACATACATATTTCATATAGCCACAGGCTAGTGCGAAGCATATGTACAAGTTACAGTGAGATTTTATACATTATCACCGTAGTATCTCGTATTATTGCAATTATTCAACTATGGATTGTGTACATGTTTACATAGTTATGGTTTAATCAGACGCAACTTAGGTTAGATAGTGCATTCTCGCAGTGTTTTTGAATTGACTAAGCGGTATAAGTGTCCTCATGTCACCAGGCAGGCAACTTGTTCCACAAGGTAGCAGCACCTAAATCACACAGTGCAAACCTTGATTGTGTACTTGTGGCCGAGGAGACAATGAGCAATTATGATAATAATAATAATAATAATCCTAATCTTGCGACGCACACACTGCTATACATCATGTAATAAGCTTGTGCACCGTACCACCATACATACGTATGCCTTCTTGCACCGGCAAATAACTTTGGAAAAGTTCAGTTCGCAGTGTTGGCCGCGACGGTCGTTGTCTGTTTGCAGAAGTTTACCGATTGTGTCGCTGATGTGGTCAGCGATCTACAGAAAATTAGTCACACCGCTTCTGTCACGCCGGCAGGCTTTCTCTCTAGGCTTTTCTTTGCTATTGTTTTGTCTCTCGGCTTGACAGATAGTTCTTATCCATAATAGACACATCCGGTAGATGGATCAATATATATCTGGCACCATCGCCATTTCGCATCTCAACGGGTGTCTGTTTATCTATCTGCGTGTGCGTGGTCTTTCTTGTTGAGCTTTCTGGGCATGCTAAGCAGAACATCATGTTCTAACTGCCGTCGCTTTGAGCTGGCTGTAGCTCTAGGCAGGCATACGGGTTCCAACGACATACGGCTCTCGGTCAAGTCAAGCTTCGTGGTCAACGCTTTTATTGGATTATTTGTTGTTGTTGCTGCTGCTGCTATTATTGTTGCTGCTATTGTTGTTGTTGTTGTTGCTGCTATTGCTATTGTCCAGCCGCGGTAGCGCGGATATTTTTCCTCGTAGTAGAAGCGGCAGCAGCAGAAGCAGTTGTTGTTGTTGTTGTTGTTGTTGTTGTTGAAAGAGGAGGAGAAGCAACAGCAACAAGAACAACAACAATAACCCAGCGACCGTGGTGGAAAGTTGTGGTGTCTGCTGCTGCTGCTGTGGTGGTTGGTTGTCGCGGGAGAAATTGGGAGAGGTCGTCTAGAGCCGCAACGAAACACACACGCCAAGGGTGAGCGGGAAGTACTGAGAGGGACAGCGTTAGCGAGAGGGGAGCAAAGCAAGAAAGCGCGAAAGAAGGATTAGCAAAGCAGCAAACCGCCAAAGACGACCAGCGCGTATAGGGTGGCGGCGGCGGTGTATCTGGCGTTCTTGATCAAGACCAGTTGCAGCAGCAACAACAACAACGATAACAACAACAAAGTCTACAACAACAACAACAAAGTCTACGACAACGACAACAACAACAACGTTAACAAACCGACAACAATCACAACAACAACAACAACATCAACAACAACAAGAACAACATTAACAACAACAACAGCGAGCATATCAGCGACAGTGGGGGGTTGCGGCAGTAGCGGCAGCATCACCACCACCACTATCTCTACCAGCACGACCCGAAGCCGTCGCCTCGAGAGTCTCTGTGAGGTTGGGGGTTGCTTAAGCAGCAGCAGCAGCGAGTGGAGGTGGTTGTTTGAGTTTGTTGTTCAGAGTGAGTCACGCGTTGTTTCACTTGATCCTCAGCGGCATCAGCAGCAGCTGCGAATCGACATGTGTTTAGTGTGGGGTTGTCGTTGTTGTTGTTAATGCTGTCCTCCTAAGAAAAAGAAGTTAAACAATCAAGAAGACGAACGACGTGTTCCGTTTTACTATAGTAGTAGTAGGAGTAGTAGAAGTTGTAGTAACAGTTATTGTTTTTGTTGTGTTCTTGTTGTCGTGGCTGTTGCTACTGGAGCGGGGCAGTTTTAGCTGTAGATTGTGGGTGGACGATTCAGTGTATCAGTAGTGTATAAAGTCACAGTTCATGTCACTGACCACGACCACCACAACAACAACAACAACAACAGCAGCAGCATCAACAACAACAACAGCTAATAGGACACCAGCACATCTTATTGTACATCTGCATCTTAACCATCACGCACCAGCGCTGTATCGCGGTTGTTCTATATATATATTGGTGAACGTATATCGGTGTTGTTGTGCTTTGTGTGATTATCATTCATCATTGGATTTCGGATTTGTGTGTGTGTTTGTTTGAGTTCGAGCGTGTGCGTATTCGAGAGTGTTTTTCGTGCTTTTTCGTGTTTTCTCGCTATTGTTGTGATTGTGATTGTTGTATTGTGGATGCGTACGAGAGACTTGAGCGTTGACATTCATCGTCAACTGATGACAGTGTGACATTATTTTGTGGTGGTGGCCGCGACGCAGTCGCTTGTGTTCAACCATTGACCAGTGACTCTGATAGACTCTGTTTTCTCAAACTCTTTCTTCCCGGTTGTCGTTGATAGTAATGATACTGTTGTCGTTGTTGATGTGACCGAGTTGTTTGTAACGACGCGCGACGACCAGTGTAGTAGAGACGCGGGCCGTAACTACATACGACGGTTAACTACATACAACAATAACAGCATCGACGACGACGACAACGACAACAACAACAACAACATTAACAATAACAACGACAACAGCAACGGATTTCGCCCGCCAAAATGTCGAAAGGTACGTAACCGTTTCTAAGGCAAGGAGCAGTCGACGATTACGCCGTTTAGGCGGGGAAAGTTTGCGGCCACAGCAACGGCATGGCGGTGGCGGGAAAAGCGGCCACCCATCTGGCCAGTTGGTTTTGCCGGTCGGTCCAACGGCAAAAGTCAATCAATCGATGCCTTCTCGATGTCTTCAACAAGGTTGCCGGTTTCTGGTTGTTTGTGCTGTTTTTGTGGTGGTTGTTGTTGTTGCTGCTATTGTTAATGTTGTTGTCATTGTTGTTGCCAATGCTATTGTTAATGTTGTGGTCATTGTTGTTGCCGATGCTATTGTTGTTGCCGTTGTTGTTGTTATTAATTCTGTTAATCTTGTTGTTGTTGTCGCCGCTGTTGCTGCTGCTACAGCTGCCATTAGTATTGTCACCATCGTGGCTGTTGTGATTCCTGCCGTTGTTATCTTGAGCCGTTATGGTGGCCTTCGAGAGAGAGCATGTTTTGTTGTTGTTGTTGTTGCTAGCGTTGTTGGTAGAGCTTGTCAACGGTCGCCTATTCTGTCACAATTCGTGCGGTCTTCACAATCGTTGAGCCTACAGTCCTATAGTTTTGGCTTCATTATATTCTTTCGGTACAATACCATTAAGTCTAAGAAGGCACTAAGCATCAAACGAGCAACAACAACAACATCAACAACAACAACAATAATAGTAACAACTCAGAGGATAGTTGGGGGGGGGGGGGTAACAACGATTGGTTAAAACCTATTAAAGCAGAAACGATGTATTAATTAACAGGCATTTTTAACTGTTAATTAATACACAATTTCAGTTTATCATTTGCATATACTTAACTTGGTGCCGGGACCCTGTGACTATCATGAAGGCGGAGACCCCAGAAAGAGACAGACAGCCATTGCACTTTGGCAGGGCTGAAACCTGCCATCTTTGGAAACTAGGAAAGATGGAGCATGGCCGAGTGTTTGGTCATTATTACAAACAAAATGTATATAAATATATAAACTACATTATATAAAACATATATTTCTTAATTTCTTTCTCGCCAACCCCTTCTCCCTCCCTTTCTCTCACACATTATTTATCTGTATAGCGCGCTCACCCTTCGTTTGGAGGCCAATTGGTGCAAATGAAATTCGTTTTATGTGCAAGTCGGGCTCTACTAATAAGCCAGTGACTATTTCGGCCAGTGATTTGACTTGATACGATGATTTTCGAATTCGATTTTCTAGTAGAGGGGTGTGGTTTGTGTTGTCTGGGGGTGGCCTCTTTCCGAAAGAGCTAAAACGAGAGAGAGTAAGCCAATTCGCCGTCAGTAACCTTCTGAGCGAATCTCATGATGAATGAAATCGAAAACTGCAACTGAATGCAAAATGCACATGCGTCTCGACCACGCCATGTAAACTTGGTCAGGGCACAGGGTTGTATTATAATTGTCGCGCAATTGTTTGTAATCCGAGTACAGCATCGTTTCATCTTTCTCGAATTGATCAAATTGCACTTATCCACATTGTTTACATCTGGTGTCCGGTTGGCAAGTGCGCCCGATCGCCTTTGCATTTGAGCTACTACGAAGGTAGGCCACAAAAACTACGCACGGCAGATTTAATATCCCTAAACGTCTACCGATAGTTGTCTAAACGCGAGCGTCATTTTGTGCCACGAAACATTTGCAGACATCTTTGGATGGTGTGTCTGTGTCTTGTCACCTCAACATCTGTTAATCCGTCTAGGTTTTCACTGGCAGAACTGGTCGGGCACTAACGCGCGACATATCATGACAGTTAGATGTCATGCTGCTGCGATAGAACACTCTCTGCAAATAGAGAGAAACGCAAAGAACCAACGTTCGGTCTGTCTAGGCGGTAATATTTATATATGTATATGCAGCCACGTATTTATATATGCATATATGTATAGGTATATGTACAGTGAGTATATATGTATAGGTATGTCTTTGTGCGAGAGTTGTATATATATATATATCATTTTTTTTACCACTACATTGTTTTGACTAGCTCTATGAATCCGTTTGAGTAGTAAAATTACGTACATTTCTCTGTGCAGGAATATTAGATACAACTGGAGTCTGCTGTTCAGCGACCAAGGCAGCCACGTCATTAGTTATCCTCCGGGTAGACGTCAGACAATTGTCTTCCGATGTAGGTAAATCTTATATATATATATATATATAGAAGACATTTTATGTGCGCTGAAATTGTGCGCCATTTCTTTGTCGTTACGGGAGACAGCGCCAACGTTCATCGATCGATGTACAACAATACAGGCGACAGGACATTTGGACGATAAACATGTTCGCTTTTTGTTGCTAGTGGTTCGATGCTGGTGATGGCCATGGCGTTGTTGTTAATGTTGTCATTCTCGTTACCATTCGTCAGTTCTGCTGTATATATATATACATATTCGTGTCTTTGCTATCGCCTGGGGCCAACCTCGAGCTGGCTAAGTGTTGCGGGCAATTATGGAGTATTGTTAGAACAAATGGTTGTTGATATATATAAATATATATATCAACAATCAACACGAAATTCAAGGAGTACTGATTACGGTCTTCGATCTGACTCACGAGAGCAGACTTTGTTCTAACAATATATATATATATATATATATATATATATGAATCCTCTATTTATTAACATCTCAGCGGATAATTTTCTCCAAGCAAACATGTTTTTCTTGTATTCATGATTTGTCTAAGCTGAATTTCGTGCACGTGCCTACAACGAATGAGTGGATAACAAAACTCATACAAAACTATTTTGGTACGTTGACAAACGTGCCTAGTTGGCATCAAGTTAAACGTGGGAAGGCGTAACGCCTGTCCAATTGCTTGGCTCTCTGGAACCTCGTTCTGGGAGGGAGGTTCTGTCCGTAGCGGCTTGAGGGATGAACACAGTCGATTCGATTCACAGATCAACAACCGATGGGTGATCTACGGGGTAAATGCGCCAACCGGTAGGAATCGTTGTTCGGGAGGCCCGCGCACCGCCTTTGCAACTTTGGGGTGATTCTTTGCAATAGACAAGACCTAGCCGTCTAACTTCTTCGTCGTACGGAACGGGTACTGTCGATAGCTTTTGTCGCTGTTGTTGCTCTGTATTCTCCGTCGTCTGGCATTTAAGTTCTGCACCTCGCTGCAGCCTCCTACAATCGTCGTCCACGTTTGTATACACACCCGACTCAACCGCTCACGAAGCGGGCCGCTTTCATATTGTCAATCGATGGAAAAAGATTTCTGCAGTATGTGTTGTGTATATATATATATTTATATATATATATATATATATATATTTATATATATATATATATATATATATATATATATATATATATATATATATATATATATATATATATATATATATATATATGTATATATATATATATATATATAGTAGATGATGTACTATCATACTTCATTATTAAATTTGAATATACGTACATATTTACCTTTACTTTGGTTATAATAGTTTTGTTGTTAATCTTGTTTGCGGTGACGTGTGTACGGGGAGAGGGCTAGTGCGCTTGTTATGGATGTCATCTACTGGGTGTCGCCGGTTTGATCGCCGATGTTGATCGAATATTTCGTTGAACGATGCTCATATTGAGAATAGATGATAAACCATACATCGCTGGGAGTCAGCGACTGTTGCGGCCACACGATCGTTGGGAAAACCCTAGATATGCGAACATGTCCAGCTTTCGATGCACTGAAGATATGCCACATGGTGATCCCAAGCTCGTAGGGGACGGATGATAGTTCCTTGGAACCTGGTTTGTGGTATTTTCCAGCAGATGGCACAGGAGTTTTTTCAGGGGTGCGTTACGTCCGTGTAGTTTGTTGCTGCACCGAAGTAGCATGGTACTTGATAGTACCCGTCGTTGCTCCACTGTAATGTACGCCGTAGTAGCGTTAGTAGCACCCGTATTCATAGTAGTAGTAGTCGAGCCCGGTGGCGTGGTGGCTTAAGTCTGCCCCTCGCAACGGGAGGAGACACATAGGTGCGCGGGTTCGAGCCCCACCGTTGCCCCACATTTGTATTTATGGGGGTCTGTCTATGAATGAGCAATGTGAAAAACAGTTCCGTGGACGTTAAATCTTGGCTGAGGGTCAGCCCGAAAACTTTACTAGTAATAGTAAAACTGTCGAGCCCGGTGGCGTGGTGGCTTAAGTCTGCGCCTCGCAACCGGAGGAGACACATAGGAGGTGCGCGGGTTCGAGCCCCACCGTTGCCCCACATTTGTATTTATGGGGGTCTGTCCGTCTATGAAGCAATGTGCAAAACAGTTCCGTGGACGTTAAATCTTGGCTGAGAGTCAGCCCGAAAACTTTATTTAGTAGTAGTAAAACTGAACAAGGATTGCTACAGTGTTACCAACAATTAGAGGCGCCGTAGTTAGTGATCGTGTGAGGTTATAAACTCGGCCATTTTCGTCGATGCTTGGTCGTCGTCGTCGTCGATGCAGCAGCACCAGCAGCCGCGGCAGGAACAGCACGTACAGCGCCAACTACCCCAGCTTTTAGTGGTGAGTCACTCGCTGTGACGAGTACATGATGCCATGATACACAACTACCTACCACCCTCCTGCGGTGGTGGGTAACACGCGCGACTCAGCCAGGTAGACAACTGCCGTCAGAATGAAGTCTTGAGCACAGAGCGCAGGGCTGGCCGGGTTTCTCCCGCGCCGTGCGAGAGAGAGAGAGTCGGTGGGGAGAGGCGCGTTCGAGCGAACTTCGATGGCGACGCCTCGCGGGAGACAGGGTTCTATTATTCTATTAGGTATTGGCCGGGTTGGTTAACGGGGAGTCGGGGGGTCACCAGCAGGCGCAATCAGCAATGTTGTTGTTGTCGTCGTACTAGCTTTAGTAACAGTAGGCAGGTGGCCCTTGTAGTAGTCGAAGTAAACGACCACAGAGCTTTTGCGGACATGCGAGTGTCTATGGAGAGCCCTCTCTCTCTATCTCACTATATATATACATATATATATATATATATATATATATATATATATATATATATATATATATATATATATATATATATATATATAGGGGTGCTTCTGGTGTTCGGACCAAGCAGCTGATTCGCAAAGTCGGCACTTTGGCACTTTGTTAAATCTGTCAACCGGTGATCGTCGTCTTGAAAAACGTCTGGATCCTGACATACTCGTACAACGTGGGAATGCGGCCTCATTTTTGAAGTGGTCTTGGCTTGGCCTAAACGAAACGGACACGTGATAGCCGCAATACACGCCCGCAAGGCACATTAGCTTAGCTAATCCTCCGTGATATATGTACCACATACATCATGTAATATACGGAAAATAAATGGTTTTAACATTTATTATACTTGGTAGTCTATCGAAGGTGCACAGGACTATATTGCAGGTGCATAGGACTACTGTACCGCAGGAATGGCACTGCTTGCGGTAACGTTTTTTCTTTTCCCTTTCTTTATATCTTCCTTCTAAAACGTTGTCTTTTTCTTTATGAGTTATAATTTTAGGGAAATATCTTGGATATAATCTATATATATCTTTAGATATATATGTAATTTATAATATATAATATAATTTAGAGCTTTAATTTCCCATAATTATACATTTTCTGATGATGATCATGAATACCTTTCAAAAATTTGAACAATTAAGGGCATTTTTGCAGACCACCAGCGTGGTCACGTTCGCGTAGCTTACGTAAGTAAGTCCAGAGTAGTAATTCGAGAGAAAAGGATTAGCGCAATTGATCATTGAATAGACTGGTTTTCTAAGGTCGCCCGGAGTAACAACTTTAATTTGATGCGGCTGTTGCATGTCATCATGCTGCGCAGTCACAAATTGCGTTCATTGCGTTATCGAGATTGTTATATGCGTGGATATGGTAGATAGTTTCCCAGAGTTGGCTCTATGGGGTGACAGAGAGAGATAGAGAGAAACAAGTAAGTACAATAGAATATGTCCTAACGCCACAACCGTATTTTGTGATACAATTGTGATTCATGTGCCATGAATAATAAATAATAACTATATACACATTTGACTTTAGGCATATATTGTACTCATAATACTGGCGCTTCATGAAAAATTATTGCACCATTCGAAATATATTTAAATCAGTTTTTCACACATGCATGCTGTACACAATATATATATATATATATATATATATATGCATGTGTGTTGACTTGTGTTAGCGTCCGTCAAGAATAACAGTTAAAGCATTTGTATAAACAACGCCCATGCCCACCACTGGGATAGTTATGTTTGGCAGTAGTTGAGAAATATCCTCTTGTCGAGAAATCACAAAGTGCCAATTCTCAGAGATATGGCTACGTCAGCTAACGCTCCGTTGTGGGACCTTATCAGAGATCAACACATTGTGCTGCTTTAGAGGGCTGGGTGAATCTTGTCGAAAAATAAAGGGCGACATTCTATGTGAACGCCGTCTGTATAGCACCGATAACAGTGAGTGACAGTCAGTGAGTTACCACAGGCCATGTGATATAAACATACTAGCTTACGGAACTGCATTTTTTTGACAAAGCTTTAGTTGTCGGAGTTCTAAGTATATATTTTGCGCATATATAATAAATCAGTGTTTCGTCATTCTCACTTAAACGGCGTTAAGACGGCTAAGTTATTAGCGACCTGCATGTTGGCTTCTGCACGGTTCGCACTCTTTAAAATAGGTGCTACTAGAAAAATGTGTGGCATTTTGAGCGAACATCCCCCCCCGTACATACACTGACATATTATGCAAAACTGTGCTTATCGATTGAAACAACAAATTACTCAATAAAATAGACGTTGTAATGTAATCCGTTGTTTCCTACTTTAGATTTTGTGTTACTCTTAAAAGCGGTGTCTTCTAAATGTCTGTGTCCTCAATTGCTGAGATATGTATTTTTGTAAATTCTGATCAGTTTGCTGTGATCGTACAGGCCTGTTACACCGTCTGCGCCAACATTTTTTTGTCGACGCATTATTAACGAGAGATAGGTTACCCGAGGCTATACCGGTATCGCGTGAATTATCGGACGAATACGAGCGTCTGTTATCCTAGCAGACAGATGCTTCATTCTCTTCTGTGGCAGTATAAAGTGCTATTAAGACGTTAGAAACGGGTAACATTTCAGCAGTCTGGCCGAGAAGCCTGCTCAAGGTTATCCGTAAAGGCGATCCGCACTATCCTTCCTCTTGGCGAGACATTGCAAAGAAAATGTTCAGGATATTATCAAGTCTCCTGGCGCGCTGATTTCGCTACTATCTCAGAACACGAAGTCTTGTGCGCTGAATTTGTGGAGTACAAGGCGACATTTGACATCGGCCGCAGGGCGACCGCCATGGACAAGCTAGCAGCTGTGGGTGTGGGCCCACAAGCTGTGCGAATCTAGTAGCTATCCTGAAAATGCATATACTTGTATGTGCAGAAATTTGCGGATCGGCCTTATCATCCAAAGTTAAATACATATTAAATACACACAAACACTTTTACACATTGTGAGATCGAAGTGTTACATCGTGACACCTTGTGAAACACGAATAAACTGTCCACCAATTTTGTGGTGAGATAAATGCTGATATATTAGATAGTATTCTGAAAGCAAACTTGGTCATGCTAGATGGCGGCATTCAGGAACATTGGCCCTTTGCTGTCTCCAGGGCAATAATCTCATCAGGCTGTCCTCAGGGCAATAATCTCAGCGCCCTCCCATTCTCAG
This sequence comes from Dermanyssus gallinae, assembly GCA_003439945.1. Classification (NCBI taxonomy): domain Eukaryota; kingdom Metazoa; phylum Arthropoda; class Arachnida; order Mesostigmata; family Dermanyssidae; genus Dermanyssus; species Dermanyssus gallinae. Next base: position 103,051 of record QVRM01006647.1, read on the forward strand.
TTTTACTCAGTGTTCTAGCGGGCCTTATTAATGACTACAATTCTTGTTTTCGCACAACTCTCTATAGCGATGATCTTGTGGTAATACAGCAGAGCGTACTGTACCCGTATTCCTAAGGATATTCCTAAGGATGCTGGACACTTGCAGCAAGCACAAAAGATTAACGTGCCAAAAACGAAGGCTATAAAGTTCAGATCCGGGGGAAGCTTGGGTGGTGGACCTGTAGAACTTACCTAGGTGTTGAGCTATCGCCAAGTTGAGCATTGTTGTTGTTGTTGTTGCTGTTCTCGGTCCACATATCTTACCGAGTTAATAGTGTAGCACTTTCGCCATGACCTCAGTAGCGACGCCACATTTTTCTTAGTGAAAACTGCCCTAATGGTGTTTGACGTGAAAGTGGCAGTATATGGTACCACACGATGTTGGGAGTACTTATCCGGCCAGCCGTTTATCACAGCCGATATGGCGACGCACAGAACAGGCTAACTTATAGTCTGTCGAGGACGGCGCCGTTTATAGAGAATTTGGTAAACCGCTTACGGCTTCACTGCGAGAGAGTTCCGTAGGTGTTTTGAGCAGAAGATGAAAGAAGTGCCAGATTTGTTCATGCATTACACAACATTGTCAGAACACTGACAATGTTGTGCAATATATATATATATATATATATATATATATATATATATATATATATATAAATATATATATATATATATGGGAGGTGTTTGCTTGAAGCGACTTTATGCATACCGGGTACCGGGTATGCTGACACATTTTCTGTCTGTGGTGGAAACTTTAACATTGTTAGGCGTAAGATTTAAGTACTTTAGAATGCCACACTCAGAACTGTGATTGGCATTAAATGGCCCAGCTTAACTTTCGGAGCTCGTGTGACGTATGGCGTCGATGACCTATTCGCACTTGAAATCCTCGCAAACGTCTTTAAGAGATCTAAGGATACGCTCCAACTAGTGAAGTGATAACCTTTGGCTCTGTAAGGCAGGAACCCCAGTGGAATCATAAGTAGCAATTTTAGTTCCCTGATCTTAAGCCGGTCTATCTTTAACGTCCGCGTTGAGGTCCGCAAACTGCAGCGGCAGCATAGAACAGCCCTTCTTTCTTTGACCAGGGTAGACGACTCTTCCAACACGGCGTCAAAGTATGCCCAGTTCTCCTGATGCATCATCGTTCTGGGGCGATATACATTTGTTATGCGCACAATGTACGAGTATATTTATATGCCAGGTTTCGCGAGAGTTCTTGTAGCCAAGAAGTTATCTTGACGTCTGTCTGAGTTTTGTGCGTCCTGCTTTACGACCACACATTTCATCTGTTTGTTTTCTTCTTCTAACAGGCATGTGACCATAATAATGACACTAGCGCACATTGTGAGCACAAACACTTATACTTATGGACAGAATAACAGTTACTGCGACTACAAAAAGACGACGTTAGCAACAACAACAACAACAACAACAACAATAGTCGGAGGGCAGAACATAAATTTGGCTCACGGAACGCGACAAACCGGACTACAGGAATACATTAAGTCGTCCGTGAATGAAAGGGCGCTCAACAATTAGGTCAGTTGTCGGGCGCGACTCTTGTGTTAGTTATAATAATAATCATACTAATTATGATAATGATGACGATGATGATCATTTGAGTTGATACTAAGACTTCTGCTATTCTGTTTTTTCTCCTTGGTGTCTTATACGTTTTGGCACGCCCACATCTCTTTCCTTCTCCTTATCCCCTTCTTTCCCCTTTTCCCTATCCCCCTATTTTACCTTCCCCCTATCCCCCTATTTTACCTTCTCCTTATCCCCCTTTTTTCCTTTCTCCCTATTCCCCTATCTTTTCCTATCCCCCCTCTCTCGCTCTGTGTCTTCGTCATGTTCATGTCGTTTTTCTTTCCGTCTTCTAGTTTAATATTGTTGAGATCCCTCTAGCATCGCTGTCCGTGAGTCGCTGAGTCCTGTCGCCCGACGTATGGCTATGGCTCCGGGAGAGAAAGCTTCTATCCGGTTGTGATCCAGCAGCCGTTCCACAATGCGGTGCCACCACATCATGCCTATGACAGGATTGTGGTGACATGCAGCATGCAGCAGGCGATAGTCGCAGGCCAGGCCACGCCACGCCAGGCCATGACGGGCCGACAGAACAACGAAGTGGATCGACTCCACCTTGTTGGCCTCTTGAATGGCAATGCCAGTGCAAACCTGTACGAAAACGAGTTGTCATCATGCATCATATGGCCGGGCATCTTTTTGGCTTCTCTACTCGGTGACTTGACCGATGTGGTCCGACAGCGGGTGTTGTTGTTGTTCTCGTTGTTGTTTCGTTTAGTATTTTTATTTTCCACTCATGTAATGATAACGAAAAGTATAATCCAGATCTGTTGAAACTTATCTGCAAAAATAATGCTTTGTTGATATGTGTCGCGCCGGGTTCGAACCCGCGATTCTTCGCATAGCAACGAATTGCCGGCCATCAATCCCCACCACCATTATCATCATCGGTTTGGTCTCCTGTCAACCGACAACTGGTACATTAAGAAGTATAGTAGTTGACTGTTCGTTGAGTAGCAAGTTTATCTAGCTTTGTTGGCTTCTGAGACGGTTACGACCATCGCAAGCGAAACCCAGTGTTTCGTTTCACAGGTTTGTTTAGAGCCGTCAAAGAAGCAGCCGCCCCAAAGGGACGAAGCAGAGGGGGGAATAATAAATATCTGTTGTGTTCGATAGAGTGAGCTGTTGGGTACAATGTGAGGGCCGAGACGAGGTCGACGTGGAGTATGTTCGCGTTTTGCTACGGTCAAGTCAAGCCACTGTTTCTTCATTATACGTACGCCTATGACAACGAGGCGTTTCGTGGAAATACATTCTGTTTGCGGTTACTAGAAAAACACTAAACAGATCGACGTGCACAGAAGTGTTATACTTCCGCTTTTTGTATGCTCAAATGTTTCGATCGTTCTCACCCCCCCCCATTTTCTCTTGCTATATCTCTCTCTATAGAGCATACACCCCCCTCCATTTCTCTCTCTATAAAGCATACAGACACACGCGTGTCTGTGCTTGATAGAGAACATAATCTAGACGGAATTCGGTTTATTTCTAGTATAGCCTTCAGGTTTTCGGTATTGCATTGCGATGGCCCTAAGGTACGACAAACATCGAGACACAGAGATGACACGTTGTTGTACAAGCTGAGTTGCCATCTTACAGAGAGCCCTAGCGTGCTTTGTCGTTATTCGTCGGTCGAATCGTTAGAACGACAGATCATTGTCATTGCGACGTAACGGAAAGCTTGCCTTAACTTCTGAATGAATGAATCTTCTATGGCAAGCATCGTGTTGTTGACGCTCATAGCAACAGCAGGTAGAGCAGAAAATAGTAATATATATATATATATATATATATATATATATATATATATATATATTTATACATACATACATGCATACATATTGTTACATTGGATCATTATGGCAGAGCTGGCGACGACAACGTCGCTGCCGCGACAATGGATATGTTGGCCGTTGTCATCAATCCGGCACGTTGCACGTTAGCATCATCGAGCAAGTTTATCATCAACATTGCGTCATCATGTTGTCTCCGCTTAGTGCTTAGTTAAAGAAGAAGAAAGCCATCTGTTTTCGGTGCCGTCGTTCTCGTCGTTGTCGTCATCATCATCAACTCAATGATCTTCTTCTTGGGGTTCTTTGTTAGTGGGACGCTTTTTCTTTTCTTTGCTAGCAGCCGCCAACAACAGGTCGGTGTGTTTGCATCTCCGATGCGGTGGTGGTCGTCGTTGTCGTCGTATATGTGAATGGGTGTGTGTTTGTCTATATGAATCTATCTAACGTATATATATATATATATATATATGTATATATATATATATATATATATATATATATATATATATATATATATATATAGGTATGCTATCATCCACTGCTTGGCACTGTCGGAAGAACGAAACAAGCAGACAAACCAGACGAACGAAAGCTACCGTTGCTAAAACGATAAAGCGCTGTGGGGGAAGATCTGGGCGGCGCTGAAGATGTGATGACTCCCGTTCGCAGCGTTAGCAAGCCGCCTGCCAGCAGATGTGTACCAGTGGGGTGCGGGGGGGGGGGGTGGTGGGGTGGCTTATGGGGCATTACGAACCGAACCGGACAGTCAAAGCAGCTTAATGCGGCCGCGTGAGTCGTCGGTTGGCTTGACCATTGACTTCGATCTTGTTCGAGATCCTGCGAGATCTCGACCGCTCGACGTTGTTGCATCCTGGTGTACATACCAGCGATACACGCGCGTCCGGATAGCTTTGCTTGTTTGTTTCTATGATCATCATCAGAATCAGAGGTGCACATTTATCGGCGTATATGGTGGCCACAAGTTGTTCAATCTCTCGTACGGGGGGAGCGGCTGGGATACACACGGTCGCTCAGGCTCGCACGACCCATTCAGCGATGTATATATACATTTATATATATATATATATATATATATATATATATATATATTCCTTAATAAAAGTTTACCATTATATATATATATATATATATATATATATATATATATATATTCTGTGTGGGGGATGAGGTGCTGACAAGATGGCGATCGACTAAATCACTAGGTCACGACGGACGCGGTCGGCCCTTGAAGTATCGTATCGTTGTTGAAAATCATGCTTGATGGCCGAAAAGAATTCACATAGACGCTAGCTAAAGTTTTTTGAAGGAAAATTTCATTAGAAAAGATGGTTAGTGTCGGCATTGTTTGAAGCTGCGTTAGAAACGTTCACCTTTTTTTTCACATGTTGTTACCGACTGTTACAAATGTTGGTAAAATGTATCAATGTCTGAGAAGAAATCCAGAAGCTTGGATTCGTTTGTTGTGCTGTTGTGTAACCAAATACTAGGCGAATAACTCGTGAACTAATTGCCCAAAAAGAGGCGGTTTTCTGTTAACGGTAACATTTAACGATAACACTAATGGAATAAAATTAACGCCGATAATGGCGTAAGGAAATGACAATACCAGCAATTTTTAACGGGACGAAATGGGGGAGTTCGGCCGGCGACACGCAGTTGCTAAAAGTCACCAAAAATAAAGTCGACACCAAGTCTCTCTATGACAGCAACAGCGCTCTTCGACAGTCGAACAGACAGCCCAAGAAATGTATATGAGTATAACTCGAGCCAGTGCTTAAGCCTATTTTCGCTTGAGTAAGCGTCATGTTACTGTTGCCGTTATTCCAGTACGAACAATCCCAGCAGGCAGATGTGATGCGTTCGTCTTCGTGATTTCGTCGAATTTAGCACTATACCGCTAGGCTCCTTATGACACACCACAGTGCTTCCACCGTAGCGAGCATAAATAAATATATATATATATATATATATATATATATATACATGAGTATCTATAATTGCGTGTTGTTTCTTGTTATAAAACGTCCATGTATCTATACATACAGATATGTATGTGGGATGTGCATGCCGTCCACGTACATGGGCCACTGTCGTAACATAGCAAAGGTGGTTCACTTTCGTCTTAGTATGACGAGTCGTGGGCGAGTCGGATTGGATCGTTGTCCAGCCGTCAGGAGCCCAATGGCTGTCGTAATCAGAATGATAATGCGATACTCAATTATCGTTGTTCGATTATTACTTTTATATATATATATATATATATATATATATACGGCTGCTGGCCAACCTGACAATGATTGCGTCTACTATATGCACGATTACTAGGATTATATTCGTGTGACCCTATAAAACAGCAGCGAGGGGGCGAGAAAGCGAAAAGCGTTTACCGTTTAGCGTCAATTATGCTGCTTGATGAGATGACGCGTTTCGGCTTCACTGGCGGTGGTAAAACTACATCTGGAGCAACCTGTGAAGCAAGACAATACGAACAGTTAACATTGAAAGCATTGCATGCTGTTCAGAGTCTGCAGGGACGGGAGACGTCATTGCCTATCCGACCAAACCGGTGGGTTTAACAAATGTTTTTGTTTGATTTTACCCTTTCTAGCACTAAATGATTGAATGATTTATTCGCTTGATTAGTGTGTGTGTGCACACATTTCACCCTTCTTGATATCAGGGCCATATAACGCTGCAGCTGTTACTGGCACTACTACAGCTATTATAGGATTTCCACCTCTCTCCCACTCCCGACCTTGTCATGGTCGTCATTTCGTTACTGTTTATACAAAAACGATAACAACAGCAACAACAACAACAACATCAAGTTCGCTGTTGTTGTGCGTCTCGTTAGCAACAATATTCTCCTGAACTAAAAACGATGTAGTTATTATTCAGAGTAGCATTCAGCTGCATATATATATATGTATATATATATATATATATATATGATTTATATATAAATTATCTATTCAGTATATATATATATATATATATATATATATATATATAGAGAGAGAGAGAGAGAGAGAGAGAGAGAGAGGGCACGGTCCCTGCACAGTTCGGCCGGCGGCCAACGATGTATCAAGTGAGTCAATTTCCGCCCCAATCAATGAGAGGAAGAAGAGAGTGGTCGGTCTCGTCGATGACGACGATGTGGCGCAGCGTCTAGCTTTGCTGACTAATATCCACATGAATTCGAAGAAAAAACAAAAAATATATTTATATATATATATGTATTTTAGGAACCAAATTTGGTTTCTTGGGATCTTAGCCGGATCAGTCTTGTTGTGGGCTCCTACGTTGTGCCGTGCGTTCCAACATCGTGGCCCCATAGGAAGACATTCGGAGTCAAGATACATATGTATATATATATATATATATATATATATTCAATGAAATTAATCGAAAGTCAGATTTCATTATACGATGACCCATCAAAAAGGTCAGACGTGATTCGGTCTAGTGGGCCTACGCTTATATAGTAAATATCGTATAACTACGGCAGTTTGTTTATTGCACTACGATGCTCATTCATGTGAGCTTCAGTGAGCCATCAGGAAAGATTGCGCTAATAGCGGTTGCAATCAAACGGATTATTGCACACTATAGTTCCAAAAAAATTACATATTATTCATGTTTAATATTTGTTTTTAAGTTATCATATATAAAAATATTTAAAATGTGTATTAGCACCAACATTTTCTATTTCATACTTCAACATGTCTCACTACACGCGAAACTAAAAAGATAAATATAAAGTAAATAAAGGTGTGATTTATTTAATTGTAACTCTGTATATATATATACATAATTACATACAGTTCATGTATAACTTATATATAGATGTAATTTATTCAATTGCAATAATGCGTATTTGTATATATATATATATATATATATATATATATATACAAGCTTAGTCGTATTCCGTTGTGTAACATTTCGTGACTTAGTTCTTATAAAAATGACAAAGACAGTTTTACCGGCTGCGTTGCGGTACCTATGCTATTTGTATCCTACAAATGGATGTAACGGTACACACGTTCACGGACTTTCTGTCGTGAGCGTGTCGATCATCATCTATCTCATCTGTCAGAAAAAAAGTGTACGACATTGTGCTGCAAACTGCTCATATGCAGTTATTGACTCGGCCGTGCTTTCTCCTGTGATCCACGTGGACTTTGGAAAGTCCACATATCCCTTGCTCGTAATTCGCAAGGCAGACACAGATTGGACGGAAACCGGCTGGACGTAATCCTGACAAAATGTTGCTGACCGATGCACTTTAAGAAAGTGTCATCACGATAATTGGCTTAATAATAATAATAATACCCACTCAATTCATATCGATATGATTATTTCGGAGTTAAGCATCGTTCACCTCGATCGGTTATACGTAGGTGTTTGATTCCTGCGGCGTGCATTAAGGCGTGCATCATTTTACAGCGCATTTCAGGTATTTTTTTCTGGCCGTCGTGAGGAAGGTGACAATGTGTTGGTACACTCATTTGTAAGCACCGAATGCTTTCTGGTCGCATCTCGTTGTAATTTCACACATCGATGTAGAGCACGAGTTAAGTGTATTCGATATTTGACAGGTGCGCAGTACGAGAAGAGGATGCAATTTTTATTATTAAGCAAACAGGGATTAATGATGTTAACCTGTTACAAACGTGAAACTTTTCTCTACTTGAGAGGAGCCTGTCCTCAAGACTGTGCCCCCTAACTATTCGATGAATACATTTAAAATAATGCTCACTTCGAGGTCAATAAAGACATGCCGAAAAACTGCCGCTGCAACAGTATGAACATCACCAACGGCAACAACGACGCGACGACAACAACAGCAGCAGCAGCGACCACAGAGACAATACCGGCTGACAACAATGATCAACATAAGTTACAAATTGTGGCAATTACAACAATAACAAGAACCACGACAACAACAACAACAACAACAACCGGTAGACTTAGCGTGATAGCATCGTATTGCATCCGCTTTTCTTAGCAGGAAACAGGGAGCAGAAACAACAACAACAACATTCTAGCAGCAACAGTCACTGTGTGTAAGGTAGGCTTTGTAGATGCGACGTAACTTTCCTCAATCGACACACGAGATGTCGAGATGAGATGCGACAGCGCTGAAGGAAGAAAGAACTCGGTCTCACGATTTTGTCGAATCACGGTACTCTGCTGTGCTTGCTGAATGCAGATTTGCCTATTCGCTACTCTACCACTACTTTTTTTTTAATATTAGGGTTTTATTCATATAACACTACGATTACTACTACTACTACTACAACAACTGTTAAAACGCCTCGAGCAACTGGCACGGGCAATAGAAATCGAAAGGACGAAAAACGACCGCAGAACCGTGTAGCAGAACAACGGCATCTACAACGACGACTAGATACTTCCATCTATTATAGTATTGTTGTGGCGAGATTGTGCCAATGATGTCGAATCGTGCGCTCTTCTTCGTGTAGGTCGGTTTGTTTTGCGGCTCGGTGTTGTTCCGCCTTCGCAGTCGCTGCCGCCGCCAAGGGGTGAAATGTTTCCACCTTCGTGAGGTTGCTTCGCGACTTTCGGCGGGGGAAAACATTGCGACGAACAAAACGAATCGCTTCATTCAAGCTCCCGAAGCTGACGCACTTGTCAGCAAGTGGCGTCGGCGAGACAAGTTGGCCTTTGAAGTCGGCGATACAAGTTGAACTTTGTAGTTTGTAAGGTGGCGTTTGGACGGAGGCTCGGGCAAAGGAGGGGCAGGAATGATTTTGTCATTTGCTGGCTGGTTGTTTCCTCTAAGCTTCAATCCGACGGGTAGGAATTTGGGTATCATAGTATCATTGCTTACGGTGCTTAGAGATACACGATCTAGCTGTGCAATGGTGTAATCGCTGACGAATGTATACTGCTGCTCCCGTGATGCCCGCATCATGTGTCAGTAATATCTGGCGCATTCTACACGTAGAAGTACTTTGTGTCTACTTGCGTGTGTGTATGCTTGTGTATGCATTTAGTGTATATATGGCAATGGCAACAACAACAATGTCGTTGTTGCTGTTATTGTCGTTGCGGTAACTGCTGTTGTTGCTGTTATTGTTACTGGTGTTGTTGTCATCGCCAACTAACGGACGGTACTTGAAAACATCCCACTTAGTGCAGCAATCTCTTTAAGTTACCTTACTTTCGAGTTGTCATTTCGATACGTTCGTTGGTCTAGACAAGGGTTAAGATACGTTGACTGTATCCCACTGAGAGATGACGCGCGCGCGTGAGAGAGAGAGAGAGAGTTAAAGAGAAGTTACCCTGGATAGGATGGAAACCGCACATCTGTGACACTCTCTACCTGCAGAATTACGAGTACCCGTAAGCCCTTTGACACTGCAGTTTGCGTTTCGTGAGCTGATTGTAGCAGCACCACCACTTACTGTGTTGTTAATTCCTATATATATATATATATATATATATATATATATATATGGTTCGAACACCCGTGATTATTGTGATCTATGAGACGATCGATGCATGGTGGTTTCGGTTGGATACGCCGTATTGCTGCTTGCCCGCGAGTAAAATAGGAGAGGCGGGACGGAGGGGGGGGGGAGTGGCGATAAATATCCGTATTGTCGTCACTATCGTTGTTAACAATGTTGCGGATATGTGGCTTCTTTTCGTTGGTCTTACGGCAGACGATTTGGCTTGTTGGTGGGTGGACAAGTGATTTACACAGAGTTGCTTTTCGCTTTCGCGTACGCACGCGATACATCTATGTCTTCTCTGCACAGATGTCCGAAAAGACCGACGATTCGATATGGTTAGACAGCAGCACTATGTGCGATGGCGAAACTGGCTGGTTTGCGACCACAACTTTACACATTGACACGCACTAGTATTTCACGTATTGGCCTGCTCGCCCACGTTGACTTTTGGGCAGTGTCGACGTCTTGTCTCGTCCAGACGAGACAACAAAGCAACAAGAGGCCAAAGCAAGGCCCATCTGAGGCTATTAGATGCTCACAGTTAGATGTGTTGCTGGGCACGCGGCTGAACGTTGCTGCTGTTATTGCCACTGCTGCTGCTGCTGTACATAGCCTGGCGTACACTATGCTTTGGATCGACTTACAGTGAAAGAGACGTGTACATAATAATAATAATAATAATAATAATAATAATAATAATAATAAATTTAACAAGATCGACTGAGCTGCGCAAGGAACAAGTTTTCTTAGACTTGTGTACACATTGTGGCCCACTGTGAGCCATGTCGGAATCGAAGCGGCAAACTCGATGACAAGCAGGAGTCGCAGGCCATCTTCATTAGCGTTGCACTGTTCCGCCGACAGGGAAGTTGGGTTGTTGTCGTTTTTTTTGTGTTGTTGTTGTTGGACACCGCGCAGCCAGCAGCATTGTGCAGAGGGACGTCTTGTGACGAGAATGACAGTGACCATGCAAGGCAAAAAGTTGGCCCGTTTGAAATAGACTGTTCGTTTTTCATACGTCGACAGTCGTTGCCGCGCGCCTAATAGCATATGATAATAGCATTTATGGCTTTGGCAGTATTGATGTGGTAGCTTTTCTCCTTCTAACGGGCTCCTTTCGACGTATGTCATACCCCCGCCCGAACGGACGAACACGACTTGATTCCCCGACGTCGAATGCTGAGCACTGAAGGCAGGTAAACGGCTCTCGTTTACTGAATTATATATATATATATATATATATATATATATATATTTGAAGCCCCAGTGTAGTGAGTTAACCGTGTGACTTTACAATTTGATAATAAAATGTGTTTGTATGTATGTACATATATATATATATATATATATATATATATATATTCAAAACGGTTAATGACTTGAAGTAGCCGTGTTTGTTATTGTCGATAAGGGAGATACTGTACTATATTTTGCGTTTAACCATGCTCAATAGATGTTACACACACAGGCATGCAGCGGTTCCCTTTAATAAAAAAAATCCTGAAATTTTGTTTGGCACGCAAAAAACCATTGTGGTTTTGTGTTAAGCTGTATGGTATACCCCAGACTTTGGGTGCGCTTTCCTAAGGGAACAGGTATAAGGCAACGACGACAACAATAACAACAACAACAAAAATAACCACAACAACAACAACAAAAATAATCACAACAACAACGACAATAATAAAATCAATCTAATTGGGACCGCGGAGGAGCTACGCGTACGGGGGGCGTCTGGCGTGCTGACATTACAGCACCATACATACAGAATCAATAGTACTGTAGTCCAGTATAGCGTGTCCTGTTCGAGTGCACATAAGATATACGTGGAGCCGCAATAGCAACAGCCTAGCAATAAGACTAGCAACAACCTCAAGCGTACTGGCAGCACCAACAACACAAAGACAAAATATGCTTTCTACTAGCATTGATGTGTGCTTACGCTCTCCAGAGTCGCCTCATCTGAACTAGACTCTTGGTGGGCTTTTGTGGTGAAGGAGAACGATAGAAAGAGGCAGATGAGAAGCGCAAATATAACTATATGTCTTGTTAAAGGCCCTCCAGTCTGCGTGAGGGTTGAATACGATAAAGTCCCGTAGGGTATATATATATATATATATACATAGAGAGAGAGAAATATATATATATATAGACAGTCGTAGATCGCATGCGGCATGGTTCAGCCTCTCGTGTCCCGCGTCTCGCCTGTCCTAGGTCGGAGCGAGTATTTACTTAATCTCTTCGAACCAGCCACACAGTGGAGCTGCTGTACGGATATGCTGCGTACACAATCATTTACATATGTGTACGCATGCCTCATTCACATATGCCAACATATCGTACGTGCTGAGTGGTGGCAGTTTCGTCTGTTTAGACGTTGGCGGCCGAGACCGAGCGCAGCCTATTCTTATTGTGTTTGTCCCTCAGCAGCAGAAGGTCGACGAATCTGTACAGCTGGCTCATACGCGTACACAACAGATATATGTGTGGATGTTTATGTATATTTGTATAAGCTCGGAGAGTGCCTCCGACCGAGCAAGGAGTGTATCCATCTCAAAGCGATTGGGTCGAAATAATTAAAATCGTTTTGATATTATATATATATATATATATATATATATATATATATATATTTATATATTTTTTTTATTGTCATTAGGAAAATTTATGGGGAATAAAAGCATGAACTATTCGGAAGCTCTACGGCTGACGGAAGAGACCCTTCCACAGCCACAGCGTTGGTGCAGTGGACCTTGATCGAAATGCGCTGCAATTCCCTAGCGCGGGGGCCTCTTCCGGCCCCGTTTCTTAATAAATTTCATAGAGTCCGGTTCGATCGGGCCAAAGTCTCTATGGCGATCGGCTGAACTACAAATTGCGACGCTAATATATATATATATATATATATATATATATGAATAAACCGTCCTCCAGCGCACTCGTCACGTTTGTAGATCTCGATGATGAGAAATGTTACACCAACGTTTACTATGGCACGTTGCTATTTTGACGACGAACTGTGAACAGCGCTAAACGACTATGTAGTACGCGTTGTGCCATTCGCGCCATATCGTTTTGTGCAGGTTGCTTTTAGTAGTGCTGATTTTATTGTTTTCAATTCGATTTGTGGAACATTTGACCACCGCGTTGCTGCTGCTGTTCTACCAGCTCATGCACAGCGGGGTGGCCACGACTGGCTCTTAAGTTGTGGTGGATTTAGTTAATCTGTTCACTTTCGACTGTTTGCTCTATCTCGCTTGTCCATACATTTAGCGGTGGCGGCGTCTCGGTGCTTGCTTTGCGTCGTTTCCCGTTGATTCATTCGGCCTTACTGTAAAACACTATTACTATTATTATTATTATTATTATTAGATGCTATCAGATGCTATCCTTCACTTTTCGAGCAGAGATGCATTTCTCTCGCCAGGACCGCGGAGTTTCAATTGCAGTAGGCTGTGTTGAACATTTGTATGAGCTGTTACGTGTATGTGTGTGTGGATGTATGCCGGGTCGTGTTATTAACGGCTTGTCAAAAAGTTGAACTTCGCTTTTGAGGCTTTCTACTTGGACTTAAACTGTTCTTACAGAATATCAGTGAGTTTCGATTCTAGAATTTTGCAATAAAAATAAAATCATCTTATTTATTTCACTCATATTGAGTATGCATATAACATAGATAATTATACAGATTATACAATTATGTAGTCAGCTGCTCGCGGCATGTTATTCGAGAGAGGCAGTGCAGCGATCTTTTCGCAAGGGCCAGGCAGGCAGACGCATGAAACTTCGTACACGCCTGAGAGCACAGTCGACAGATGCACTCCGTGTATTCCTCGTGGAAGCTCGTATTCTCTAGTATTATTATATTTTGCAATAAAAAAGGCGTATCTAATGCCATAAAATTAAAAACACTGGCAGAGACAGGGAGAATGCATACAGTATTTTTGCGTCTTTTTTTGACGTTATATATATATATATATATATATATATCATTAATAGCATTATGACTTGGTGTCTTTTTTAAACTCTCGTTTGGAACGCTCTTATGAGAGTAAGAAAACGACCTATATTACCTCACTGCTAATCTGTGCTAAACGTATAAGTGCGATTCTAAACGTTTGATGCTATATATATATATATATATATATATATATATACGTTTTGTGCAACGTGGAAGGTTTTCATAAACCACAGAATGAATGTCAATGCAAACAATGCTGGAGCAAATGTGATCGATACCACGCCGCGGTATGCCCGGCGGTTAGGTCTTTAGCACTAGCAAAATGCTAGATTGTTGGTGTCTCGAAACATTTTGATGTAACATAAACACATTTACCCAGTTTGGGTGTTAATAAAACGAATATTAAAAAAAATATATATATATATATATATATATATTAAACTCTTCAAAACTCTAAATGTTCTAACTCTGGATCGAACTCTGATTGAATGTGTCATCTTAAAAACGAACTATAAATAAGCATATATGATGCCATAGAATTGGTCATCCATATAATGTCCGGGCGCTCCGCGGCACGTTTCCTAATTTGCGTGCGATTCTCTGTTTGAATAACATCATGACGTTCATTGGACTTGACTTGACTGGGATCGTTCAAAACAAGGCGTCTACTCGAGCAATGCTCGTTCATTAATATCTCGATGCACGACGACATTCATATTATCACATCACGACGTGCAATGATACCAAACCACGTTACGTATGCTTGTATGAATGCATGTGCACGCAGCCCCAGGGCATCCTCCGTCTCGACCCGTCTCAACCGTTGCATCAGAGGTTACGAAACAACGCCAGCGTCTAGGTGTGTACGATATTACGGTATGATTACGGTATTAATTGGGGTCGTCGCTATCGAGCGTAGCAGAAAGGCAAACGTTTCAATCGACGCCGATCAAACCGTGGAAGGTCGAATCGAGGAAAACTACTTGAAGAAGAAGAAGACAAAGGCGCAGAGATAAACAGAGCAAAAAGGCGCCAATATGAAGGCAAAGCCAAAAAGAACAAGAAAATGATACGCGTCACTGTGAGATGATGAATGAACGAACCTACGTGAGAGAAAATGAATGGATGAATGAATGAATGAATACACGCTTCCCAATTGCCCACTGTCTCGCTTGTTCTCTGTGGTCATGTTGGTTATGACACTTGGTTCACATTCAGACAATGCTGACTGCATTTGAAGTACATCACCCCTGCCCTCTGCCCCCCCCCACTCTTTCCTCCCGGGCACTCACAATTGAGCCCACTTTTAGGCGTGTGGACGCGCACATATCTACACGTGCAGGACAGGGGTGGTCGTGAGGGTGACGTGTCGAAAGGGACGTTTGTTTTTACGTCATTTTTTTTCATTACTCCTTCGCTCGCGTTTTTCGGTCCCACTGTTGACCACGCATGCCATCCAAAGCGTTATCATCTGCATCTGCTGCAGCAGCAGTAGCAGTAGCAATAATGGCAGACAAATAACAAGAAGCAGAAGATGAAAAAGAAAGAAGAAAAGAAGAATACAAAGAAGCCACCAAACATAGCGTTGCGTCGTTGTCAATCGGCCGCAGTAGGGCACTTGCCCCGGCATTACAGATGCGGTAACAACTAACGGGTGGTGTGCGAGTTTGCACGTAGTTCTGATCGTCGTGGATGTGTTCTTGTCTAATGTTTTCCTTTATTTCTCTTTGCCCTTTCTCGTTCATTCATATATATATATATATATATATATATATATATATATATATGTGCACATGTGACTAAATGTGAGTGGGAGGAGACAAAAGAGGTGTTTTCTCGTCCTTCCAATGTTTTGTTGTTTCTTTTGCTCATTTGCTCTCGTCAGCGAGGGATGGATTGTTGTTGTTCTTGGCGCTGTTGTCATGTTTGTTCCTACGACAACAGTATAGACAAGCTCGCAGCTAGTACGATGGAGAAAACACCAGTGGGACACATCCGAATCAGTAGATCAGACGACAGTGATAATCAGTCTCGAAACGAAACCGTATGCCGAGGCCTCTCAGCAGGAAGTGACCGTACGTATTGTTGATGATTACGACGGCGATGATGACGATGATGACGATATTGATAATTGTTTACTTATTATTATTATTATTATTATTATTATTATTATTATTATTATTATTATTATTATTATTATTATTATTATTATTATTATTATTATTACTATTATTATTATTATTATTATTATTATTATTATTATTATTATTATTATTATTATTATTATTATTGCGCCATGAATTGACAGAAAGCGAATAGAGCAAGATGAACCTGGCTTGAACGTTCATACCTCACAGATGTAATGACTGAATGATAATAATAAATAATACAAATTAAATGTTCCGTGATTATTATTATTATTATTTATTTGTTTAAACAATACCATTGTGAGGTATGAATGTGTATCCTCGTTATTTCATGGTGTTATTATTATTATTGCTGCTT
This sequence comes from Dermanyssus gallinae, assembly GCA_003439945.1. Taxonomy (NCBI): domain Eukaryota; kingdom Metazoa; phylum Arthropoda; class Arachnida; order Mesostigmata; family Dermanyssidae; genus Dermanyssus; species Dermanyssus gallinae. The sequence goes on from QVRM01006647.1 coordinate 119,447, forward strand.
CTACCGTTACTGCTATAGTGCCAGCAGCTGACTCGTTCGTTACGCGTTAAAAACACGTATTTTCAGTGCTGCTTTTTTGGTCGTTGTCAACGAACCGGCAGGACCCTGGTGACGGTTGCGGGGGTGTTGTTTGCAGCCGCCATTCGGGGTTTGGCGATCTTGGCCTTCGGTTCAGTCCGTGTCGTGGTTGTGCTTTTGACCGCGATCTTGCCCCTTGGTTTAGTCCGAGTCCTGGATCTGGTTGTGCTTTCAAATACCCGATACACATAGTAGCAACAGCCCATAATGATTGAGTGCGTTTCATGTGGGGTGCATTAAGATGTGCGGTTTTTCCGTTTCTAGACGTAATTTCCTTGTGACGCACGTCACGCTAGAATATAATACTCCCTATATTCTATTATTTTTATGTATACATATTTTTGGGTGCACTTAGTCCGTTTTCGGTATGCCGCCGGTCATGCAGGAAGTTTCGAGGCAAAAACTTTAGAAATCTAAATTTTTAAAAACATCGGAAGAAACTTAAATAGACAAATCATATATATATATATATATATATATATATATACGTGTTTGTATTATCTGAATTAAGTGACGTTTTGTAATCGTTTATCATCTAATAATTACGTCAAATCGTCACATTAGCAAGTGCGTGAGTAGATTTGCCAGGCGTGTGCGCGCTTATATCCCCAATCATCGTCAACGCAACTGTCATATATGGCGATTTTGGCTGCTGTCGTGGCGAGACGACAATCTCACGTGGAATCAGCGCCGTCAATTAGTTAAAGATTAGACAGTGAGTGCGGTGCGGTTCGGTTCAGACAGAGCAGTGCGATGTGGAAGCGGGTAAATGGGCCCCATCTGACCTTCCCCCTTGTCCCGTTGCTCGCTTCCTGCACACATACAATAAATCCTGTACACGAGAAAGACAACGACCGACCAATGCTGTTAATTAAGTAGGCTTTTATTATTGTTGTTGTTCTTCTTCTCCTCGTTCCTGTCGTTCGTCATGTGGCCCCACGACCACCACCACCGCCGTCAAACATGGCAGAGAGGCTGGTAGGTATGCCACTAGCGTAGCTACTATACTACAGAGTCATCATAATGATGATAATAATCATTATCACAGTTTGCTCGGCCAGCAACTGCCTAACGAACTGGTTCGCTCCGAGGGAAGCGCGCGTAACGGGCGAGCGAATTAGTGTCAATTTGCTAGACGCACCCAAGTGGTAGTGAGTATGCACTGTATACAGGAAGAGGGCGCGAGCACATTAGAGCACATTAGGGTTTGAAGTGGCAGCCTAACAAAAAGGCGTACATATGTGTACATATGTGTTGTATAGGATCCACCGGGTGAGTATAGATCTATGAGAAGGGGTTCTACTGCTATGGGTGCTATTTGACCTTCCAATATTACAAACACTCTTTCATATCAAAGGCGAACAGGGTTCTATGCATATTGCCTAGATGATGCCTCATTGTACGTTCCACTTTGAATATATATATATATATATATACGTTTAGTGTCTATTTTGAATTGTATATATAAAACCTTGATCAAATAATATCTCTTCGAGAGCTAATTATAATTGTTTTGCATCTCCTCTTTCAGATTATACCGCATACACGAGTAGAACTCCAAGCGCGACGTCAAGATATGTGAGTACAGCTTTACAGGCACGTATATATACACTTTGGTTCTTTATTCAGCATTATTGGTAGATCGATTGGTAGATAGACATAAAATAATTAAATGCCGTTCAAGCACGTTAACTACAGCAGGTGTTGACGAGCACACCATTGCTCTAATTTGTTGCAGACCTTCTCTACACCTATCTGTTGCTGAGAAAAGCGGATATCTCTGCAAAATTTTGAGCCACAAGCTTCCATATTTTTCAAGGGCTAGCCGCGCACAGTACATATATAAAAATTGGGTAGCTGAATCACCCTGTGTCACACCAACTGTGTGAGACCCCTCCTTGGGGATCGCTTGAGCCCCAAGGCTTAGTACTACAGATCGAAAACGTTGTGTAAGAAATCGCATATGGTGTGGAACGGCACAAGCGTCGCCGACATATTAATTAATGCGTGCGACATCATCGCCACACGTACCTGGTATATGTATCAGCAACGTGAGGGCTAACCCTTCAGCGCACTGAAGACAGAGAATCTTGTAGCCGACGCAGTCACGACCCGAGAGAGTGGAATCCATTTTTGGTCGCCAAGGATCATCTATTACCACTTGAGCGTCGAGAAGAAGAGCTTCGGCACCTATGAGCGGACAGGGAATAGATTTAAAACAACTCTTAGATCGAAAAGTCTAACTAACAAGCTTTTTTTTGCGTTTTGAGCTTGGGTGTGCTCGTTCGGAGCGGATTAAGCTTGTAGTGGCGAATGATGGTTGAACCATATCTGAATTAGTGCTATTCCTAACTAGTTGATTTCGCGTCTCTTTTCTCGCAGTAGCAGTCGGCGTGCGCGTGAGTCTACCGCGCCCGCGTTTTCGAACACGAAATATACTATTTTGTGGTATGAACTCTTTTTGATATTTCCGTCTGAAGCATACCGAATTGGGTCACGAAGAAATTATACATCAGCCCACTGCTTTTGCACTCATGATCACGGAAGATACTGGACTGGGTTTTCAATTTTTTTATATTTCTTTATATCTAGCTCGCTGTGTGAACAATGTTTCCGTGTTTGCCCGTCGTTGAACTTCTTATGATTTTTGCAATTGTGTTGCACAATGCTGTTTGTTGTTAGTAGGGAACATCTGCTTCTTTGCATGGAGCCATTTGGCAAGCCGTAAAATGCAAAAACAAGAAAACGAAAGGGAATAGTTTATTTCTAATTACAAAACGCACGATGATTCTGCTCCGTCCGAAATACATCCAACGTGGCAAAAGAATGATAGTTGTATTGAGAACAGTTTGCAGCAGTGAGATCCTGTGATTTCTCATTCAATACATTAACGGCTTACCTTTTTATTTGATTTTCTTGAATAAATCTGAAGAAATTGAATTTTCTCCGGAACACGCCAGTATGTTCAGTTGCTTCATCGAACATCTCGTTCTTTTGCAGTCGCACATTTTGAAAACCTATGCCCGGTCGGCTATATAACAAAAATGAGTAATTTTACTCTCACTTCTACCTAAGACGCACCCATTCCAATGGCAAAAAGCTTATTTTAAAACAACCCCTTTAAGTCTGGCCAAACTGGGTTTTTACGCTCTCTCTTTCTCTATATATATAAATCGGCAGCGGCTTCGTCGCGTAACACTAAGTAAAGGTGGATCCGATTATCCGACGAACCTTAAAGTAATGGGAACGCTGCTGCGTTTTCTGAGGGGGGAGGATAGGCGCATAGGGGTTTAGGCTCAGTGTAGAGAAATCTTTATATCCATGTATTGGGTACAACGTGTATAACGTGTTCAAACCCACTTTGGTCGGACTGATATATATATATACATATATATATATATATATATATATATATATATATACATATATATACATATATATATATACATATATATATATATATATATATATAAGGGCGCGCAATGCGTAAACGAATGAGCGTGTTTATGCGCCGCGTTTCTAATTGGGATTTTTGCTCCGAAGGGCGAGGAAGCGTTTCCAAGCGGATGTGTTGCATATGTTGGTTGGTGGCTGGCTAGCAAGACTTACGCCTGTTTGTTGCGTGCACTTTCCAAGTATGCCCGTGTCCAATTCTATTTCTCTTCATCCCCTTGTGCTTTTCCCTGTCTCTTTCTGTACCCCTATCATTTCTGACCGACGGAACGTTCAGACACATTGGACATTAGGAAAGTGAACCGACCGGAGCGCCGCCGAGATCCGGAAAACATGCGCGTTTCGGTATGTGTGTGTATTGTCGTCTATAGCTGTTGGCTGGCGGTCGACAGAGTAAGCGCCCACCTCTGGCCGCGATGGGGGCGGCAACCTCTGGGTTGGGCCACTTACTAAGAGGCGGTTGTTCCTCACTTCGAAGGCAATTCGTCCGCTCTCGCTGTCCGGTAATCAAGCTTCACAACCCCAACGAACGCCAACGATGCTAATGATGAGCACACGCGAGTTGTTCATTCCTTCATTCTTTTCGCTCTCACTGAGGCTTTCTGACGGCTATGGTAACGACGCCAGCGACAGCGGGGGCCACGTTAACAGCTTCAGCGGTCGGCTCGTATCACGCTGCTTCTGCACATGCTAAATCGTCATTTGAATGACGTTGCTCATGTGGCGTCATTATTGCTCCGTTCGAGCTGAAAGTTGACCGCCTCTCCATCAAGTCGGTCGTCGGATGTTGTTGGGAATATGCTTATTGTAGCTACTAATATTGTTGCTATTGCTTCTGTTGTCGTCGTCGTGGCTGCTATTGGTAATCGGCCGAGACATCGATTATTAGTCAATTGCACGATCGCCGGAGAGTGTGAATTGATTGTATATATATATATGCCTGCGATTGAATGATTCCAGCCCCTATCCACCATCATATTGGCTTACCTCAGCAGTAGTAGCAAAGGAAGAAGAGCTCGAGAAGTATCGGCTAGACGCAAAGTAGGCGCAGAATTGAAAACGACGCCCATTCCGCACCCTACACGCCCGACGATGACGACGACGTTGTTTTCGTACTTCTGTTTCTTATTCCTTTGGTCAGGCTTCGTTTTTTTCCAGCAGATGCCTACTGGTTGTGTTTAAATAGATAGATCTCAACATGTCCGACCCTTGGTGCCTTGAAGGTTGCCTCAATGATGAATTCCAACAACACCTGTTTAAAAACCGTTGCAATTCGATGGTTGGATACAATAGAACAACAGTAGCAATAGTGCAATTCAACATAATAGCTAATTCATGGCTGTCATCCACCGGACTGACGCCGGTTCGAGCGGTGCTCATTGAGAATAGATGATCAACTATACCGCTAGGAACCAGCGGCCTGGCTGCCACACGGATCTGTTGGGAAACCCTAGATATCTGCATTGAAGATATGCCTCACGCAATTATAAACAACCTCCGTTGAAGACGACGTGTGGCATCGTCCATCATCGTATTCTGCCGCACGGCACCCCACGTTACATCTTGTGTATTTATATACGTGCATATATATATATATATGAGATGTGAGCCAAAGCGCTCGTACCCGTTCGTTCTGTAGCGAGCAATCTTTCGAAGCCCCTACGCCGGGACACCGACTGGTTCCTTGCTGGTCAGGGGCCGAGGAGGTCAGCGGCGGCGTCTTTGCTCCGGGTAAAGCGACCATGTATCCGTCAATCGTCCGCTTTTGCCGGACTGTGTTGGCTCAACCAGCGTTAATTGGACAACCGGTCGTCATGTTCACCAATCAGTATTAGCCGATTATGATGGTGGTAGTGCAAAAGGCAGATATATATATATATATATATATATATATATATATATATATATATATATTATATATATATATATATATATATATATATATATATATATATATATATATATATATATATATATAACTTGGAGCCTTATCTGCAATTCTTAGGCAAATGTCGACGGCATGGAGCAGTGAAGATAGCTGACGACTCTAACATTCGAGGTCGTGAGTTCGCCACCTCAGCGCGATACCTACCTTTTGAAACGACTTTTTTAAAATTTTGGCAGATAAGGGGCGGCAACCTATATATATATATATATATAGCTTTAACCCTCACCTGTATATATATGTACGTTACGAGGTGGGGTCGTCGTCTAGGGAGCTAGCGCGCTACCGGTGTATCGCCGGTTCGATCTCTGTTGTTGATTGAATTTTCTTTGAGTGATGCTCATTGAGAACAGATCATAAACTATACCACTGAGAGTCAGCGACCATGCTGCCACTGCCCGAACGGACGATGTTGGAGAAACCCTAGATATCTCAACATGACCGCTTATATCGCCGCTCTTAGCGCCACCTGATATAAATGGGCGATCTGAGCATACACGTCAAGCGAATAATAAATCCAACCATCCAAAAATTCAGACGTAGATGTCAGTTATACGTGCTGCAATTTTTGTCTTCGTTAATTTCGGTATCGGCAGTCAAAGTTTGAGATCGATTAAGTCTAGTGGCCCTGTTTCGCTTTTATTGTTGCGTATCATTAGGGCGGAGAGCTCGTCTGGGAGAGCTCGTCACGGTTTCCTAATTCGTTTGGGCTGAATTTGAATCCGGCTAAAACCGGAGAGACTATTTTTGCTCTGTACCGGTAGCTTCTTGCGGTGCTTGCTTTTCATAAGTCGGTCGAGAAGAATTAATTCATCTTGACGGTGGCAACAACACTCTGTTGTCGCTGTTTCACAGCGGGGAAACTTGTGGTGGAGATGGTCTTTGCGTGACTTTGATAACATGGGTCGTGGGCTCAATTCCGACAGCAGGACACCAAGGTGGTTGGCAGATGGCGATGATATGCTCCCTGAGTAAGTCAGCAATAGCAATTCTAGATATTATGCATTGCGTAGCAAGTCGGGAGACGCCACAGGTATATTGTTTATGTAGTTATATATATATATATATGTAAGTATATATATATATATATATATATATATATTTCTTCATAAGCAGTTACCATCACGTACAATTTCAACGGAGGACGTGTTAGCGCGCTAGGAATTCACAGCCAAGCCCAGAATTGGAAATTCAGTTATGTGTGGGCACTCGTATGACTCGACTGGCGTACATCATGACTCGTTATGGCTAGATACGTATGATTCGTTATGATTAGATTACGTCACGTGGTTAGTGGATCCGGACCTGGTCATGATTGGTAGACGCACGAGCTATGATCGATCTTTCGTGAATCGTTCGTCGCGATGATCGGTCGTCTTTGGCCGTCGTAACTCGTGTCTGTTCGTACCGTGCGACGGGTAACCGCCCCCGAAAACTACCCGATGATAGGAGCCACCGAGCGGAAGTGCTTACGGCACGGCCTTCCTGTGTTGGCATGGTTGGGTGCACGGCGAGAAGGGAAGAGGAAAGGGGTACGGGACGCCTAGGCACCGCGCTGTACAACCGGGACAAAGAGAGACTTCCCAGGTCAACCCCCGGGGGTTGGCCTGGAGGGTATGTTCATCCTAACGAACGGGCTATGGTGTCGAGGGAGATGTCGATGTCGTCTGCAAACGACGGCGACGAAAGGCAAGAAGACACCAACCGGGTCGCTGTTGTTAGACCCTCGTTGATAGCCAGCCACGCTGCCAGTAGCTCTTGGTAGCCGCCGGTAGCATGACTTTTACCGCGAGAGTGTCAGCCGCAGAGTGAGTAGAGAGACAGACTGAGAGATGCGCAAGCACGATGCAGAGACCATGTATGGAGAACCGAACTAGGAAGCGTGAAAGCGAGGAAGGAAGAGAGGGTGAAGAAGAGCGGGTATTGAGGGAGTGTTCCTGTCATCCTCGCCGCACGCCATACAACGCCATGCGGAAGCTGGCGACAGGGAGCTGGCAAACACAGGGGGGAATCACTGTCACGATTACCCTGAATAAGGTGGAGCCCCGTCCGACACCGGATCACGCCAACAGCAAAATGGCTGAATTAGAGCAGCGAGAAACGACGGTCGTACGGACAGCATCACGAGCATCACGACCGGCGAAACCGGCACCGTGCTTTTCGCCGTGCATGCACACTTACGGCTTCTGTAGAAGAGAGAAGACGGGCAGAGACCACGACGATGACTACTGCTGAGGTCACTCTCGGTGGTGGTGGTGGCGTGTCTATCTATGTGTAGATAGGTAGATACATAGATACATATGTAGAATATAGTATACATACTACATATGTAGGTAGATACATATGTAGAATATAGTATACATACTACATATGGCATATTTTCTGGAGATTGATAAAGATACATATGCATAGATGGTGGTTACGGCAGTTGCGACGAGCATCTTTCTACATCGTTTTGACTTTGATGTACTTATATATTAGATGACATACTATATTAGATTATTTCCAACGTACACAACGGGATACGGCGAGGATCACGACGATGATGATGATAACGAAGAGGCAGGCTCGTGTTAGCATTCCTCCCTGGAAGAGGATTTGAAGAATATGCAACATATGTATACATATGTACACATTATGGCCATTCACCCGATCCGATTTGACTGAAATACATGAACTTGATATTAATGCCGTAATTAGCGTAATAAGGACCGCGGTTATGGAGGATTTTGTTGCGACGCTTATTTTATTCTACTAAAAAAGAAAAGTCTTTGGGCTGACCCGCAGCCAAGATTTAACGTCACGGGACTGCTTATCGCATTGCTTCATAGACGGACTCCCATAAATACAAATCGGTGCAACGGTGGGGCTAGAACCCACGCACCTATGTATCTCCTTCGGTTGCGAGGCGCAGGCGGAATGCACCCCCACGCCACCGGGCACGACTATTTTCTTTTACTAGTACTCCTGCTACTACTACTACGACTACTACTAATATGAATATTACCACGACAACGGCTACCACTAACCAGCACTACTAGCTACTACAGCGCTACTGCTAATACAGCTGAAGCGACGAGAAAGACGAGATTTGTCGTCAACGCTGGCTAACGACTAATCGGGTGACTTTGGCATCAGCAGCAGCAGCGCTGACACGCCAAAAGTAAGGCGGTGTCTAGGCGGAGTTTTCGCCTGTTACTGCTTAGTTGTGTGTGACCGACAATGTGGTCACTGTGACTGCATCGCCCTTGGGAAGGCTCCGAGATTGAGCAAAAGCGAGAGAGACGTTGAGATAGAAATAGAGATAGAGGAGCGCGTTAGCAAGAGACAGAGGGAGATACACCGCCCGAGCGAGCAAACGCCAAGATGCATGGAAGCGTCAGCAACTTAGTTGCAGCAGCAGCAGCTGCAATGACGAGGGCGTCGAAGACGACGGCGGCATCGTCGTGAGGCGTCACCGAATAGAAGAAGGCGAGCAGCGCCGAGTCCACATTGGAGAGTTTCATTGCTACTGGCCTACTTTGTCTGTCCTCGGTGAGCCTGTTGTGTCTCTCCTGGATTCTCTCGTCGCCAGCAGTACACAGCTGCCCGCTCCTGTTGGCGTGGTTACGTGGACGTGGGGGCGTGACCTGAAAGATGGCCGGTCACACATGAACACATGGGCTCCCGTACACGTATAGGACAACGTATCACTTATATGGAAAGAAGAAACGTTACTGGTGGTAGAGCGGCGTTGTGCCGCAGGTCGACGCATACTTATAGTATCCATCTCAGAAAGTGCGCAAGGCGGCAGCAGGCCATGGAACGGGTATCGAACGTCATCATTTGCGATAAAGCTACGAAGCTATTTGCAGTCTATTCCAGTTCACTAGGGGCTGTTCAAATCCTAACTAACTAATTGCTAGTTGAGCTAAACAGTTTCTGTGCGAACGATAGGCTTGCGCATTGTTTGTTGTGTAAGTATTATATATATGTATATATATATATATATATATATATATATATATATATATATATATATATATATATATCGAGCAAGATGGCTTAGTGGCAAAGCCTTTACCTTGCATTCGGGAGGACTGGGTTCGAGACCCAGGCCGGCCACTCTTAAATTGGTTTCCAATTTAGACAAGGTAAATGCCGGATATATATATATATATATATCGAGCAAGATGGCTTAGTGGCAAAGCCTTTACCTTGCATTCGGGAGGACTGGATTCGAGACCCAGGCCGGCCACTCTTAAATTGGTTTCCAATTTAGACAAGGTAAGGTTAAAAATTAGCCATGACATGAAAAACCGGGAAAAACATATATATATATATATATATATATATATATATATATATATATATATATATATATATATATATATATATATACATATTACTGGGTTATATAAGAAACAATTTTCTGGACATCTTCAGCAGACCATCTTGTCGACATATATATATGTTCCTGGTGTGAAGCAGCATAGATCCTGTGTGGCTGAGTAGATTTCACCTAGACGAGTTGCTCACCGCCTGGCTAAAGCGAGACGCTAATAACAGGAGCCGGCCAAGGAAAGAATGGGGGGCACAAAGCCTAAACTTTCGTTGACTTTACGACCTGGGCGGGCCGGATGGGCTTCAACCCGCCTTAGCGGCGCCTAAGGGTTTGCTAGGAAGCAATGCTGCATGGTTGCTCTCGGACTCGGCCAGCTGATTCGGCGGTTAACGTGGAGCGAGACAAAGGTTCCGGCTGGCCCTAAAAGGCCTTGTCTATGACACAACAGCCTCTAACTAGTACGGAAGTGCTTGTGGGCTCTTGGAACACGGCATGTTTTGCGCGCTTTCAGTTTCGATTATTATACGTATTATGTGATTATCCTTTGATGCCAGACTGGGATATTTCATTCTGTTCTGCTTTATATATATATATATATATATATATATATATACGCATACATGTATGCACGTACACATGTGTCTATATATTGTATGCACGTACACATGTGTCTATATATTGTATGCACGTTTGCATGCATCTATATACGTATGTACGACCTACCTTATGTATGACGACCGGGTCTTATTAAGAGACCGGACTATGAGGCATGTCGACGTTACTTATTTCGTAACAGGCCAGCACGCAAAGCTATCTCATATATATATATATATATATATATATATATGCAAAACCGTGTACGGGTAATAATTAGCGTTACGGCATATTTGAGTCACGTTCATCGTATAAAACCATTTATGTTATCAATAAAACGCAGTCATTAAAACATATGCGTGTATGTGAAAGTGTATGGGCTGCTGATGGACGTTTTTTGTGTTTTTTTTTCTATATTGTTGGGTGACTAATGCACTGTAGAAGTATAGAAAGGCAATGGCAGTGCATTGAGGAGAGTTGCGACGAGGTGCTACGTATGCAACACTGTGTGTCTTTGTTGATTAATGTCTGTAAGTGCCTGAATAAGTTAATGCAGTTCAATGTGCAGCTGCACAGGATAACACTACAGGAACTTACGTTGCAGGTATCGTTCTTCTGCCGTCAAAGTAATACAATTTGCGCTAAGGACATTTTGATTGCTCGAGCGGTTTTTATTTTTCTCCAACATGTTAGGAGCCAATAAAGAGGCGCAGTACGGTTTGTCGTTTGAAGCCAGCCTAACAAGCTTACATGTCGAGCATTTAATTTTAATTTCTGTGATGAGATTTTATTTAGCTCTTTTAGCTGTCTCACAATACTTTCAGTCCGACGGCAGATGTGTGAAAGATGGCGGGTGAGGAAGGCCGTGTTTGAATTGTTCTTCGCTCAATCTTGATACGACAATGATTTTGTTTTTAACTTGGTTGCTTACCACTAGTTGCGTGTCCTAGAGCTCAAGAAACCCGTCGAGGGACAGGTCGTTACGCAACGTAAGGGCGGGGCCGGTCTGTGGGCTTGTTTTGTAGCATATATATATATATATATATATGTAGATGCCATTTACTACGTGGCGGGAGTTAGTTGAAAGTGACATTGATGATGGCGGTGAGTGTTTGTATGATGGAGAGCAAAGGACCTAGAAAGAAGGAAATTACGTCACCCGCAGGACCCAGTGACGATCATTGCTCTTCCTTGGTGAGCTACGGGCGACGATGGTGTGACCAAAACCTGTAGGCATTTGACGATGAACGTTGATAATTTATATATGGAGTCTGATAGTTTTCTACACAAGAGCATCTCGATTACTACTCCCATAAGCGCGCAGTTTTTTTTTTTTGTCTGACCGAAATGGTAGACTTTTGCAAGAAGTTTTGTCCCTCACCGCCTTTGAAGATTGAACGGAGCCAGCCACCCAGAACGGAGCGAGATTCCCGTCTGCCGGGGATGTCCTGAGGCTCGCTGGGCCCCGAGTAGCTGTGCTGAACGATGGCCCAGTGACTGCGGCCCTCGTGCTGGCTTCTGTGCGTACGGCCCAGCACGCAAACATGTAATGTTATCGGCTGGTCGAAGGACGCACGTCAGATTATCTGGTGTCCGCTAACGTGACATTGACGTTGACGCGTGGTGGTTAGAACACTGCCCGGGGATCATCTTAAAGGATGGACGACTTCGTCGTCGTGGTGTTCGTTGTCATCGACCTTGACGTCAACACGGGGGTGCTGAGGTTAGCAAGGGGGAAAGAATGGAGTTTTTCTCTTCCAACATGATAAAGTGAGTGGTGCTGGTTGTACGATCTGCTGCTACTACTACTACTACTACTTCAACTAATATGACTACTACTATGAGTTATGGTAACCAACCTGCTGTTGCCGATACCGCATTCTCGTGCTGATCGGCTAGCCGAGTAGCCACGTACAAGTCGTCGTAGTTGTAGTAGGCATACGCACAGTGGCGGTGAATGCCTTGATGTCTCTATATTTTATTTGGATATGCAGTTGGCGGAGGTGGACGCGTGGAAGATGGACCAGACTTGCCTTGCTTCGCAGTCGTGGGGTAATGGGGCCCTGCTGTGTACTATAGGGTCGCTGTGCGTTTTTTGCGGTTCCCCAAACGTTGCTACCGTGGAGGCAACGAGTAGCAGTGGCAAATGAGACGAATGACAAGGACAATGAAGCGGTGACAGGTTTCGGCCAACCGGTCGGCGGGCCTACCTACGCTCTCGGTTTATTCTCGCGGCTTATCACGCTGGATAGAAGGACACAGGGACGCAGTTGGTCATGGTGGCCATCGTTCGACGTCAATGCCGTTTGGGTGTGTGTCGGTTCGACTCAGGGCCAGGGTGTGCCGCCGCCATCCCCCGTCGTTCGCCGGCTTTCCGAGGAACGTTGGTCAGCCCACCTTGTTCCGTGCGGCATTCCCCCTCCGCCCTTTTTGGTCGCACACCACCACCACCACCACTGGCCTAAGTAGAAGTTCTTTGCTTCTCTTTGATAATTAACTAGGCGGATGGCTTTGCCACGCAGTCCACTGGTCCTCTGCATTTGCGCTTTGATGCACGTGTATACACACATATATATGTGTATCTGTGTGTGTACACGTGAATGAAGGAGCATTTCCTGTCTGACGGCTGAACATAGATTGTGGAAATGTGTGAACCCACATGTATGCATGTGGGCATTCGTTTTGCTTCGGCGTGGTGACAGTAGTCCCCGTTTTGCTCGGATCGGTCATCGTTCGCAGTTCTACCACTCCCACCAACCACCAGGGATGCGTGCGCTCGTTTGCTAAGCCGCCTCTCTGCCAACGCCACCACCGTACCGCCATCAACAGAATGGGGCCTTATGAGCGCGCGGGGGGCATATACGCGGGAAATGGGGAGGAGGGGGCAGAGGGCATACATGTAGCCGACTGGCACGGTCAGTTCTAGGGGTATCGTCACGGTCGACAAGGCGACGCCATAGCCAGAGAGCGTGTTTGTGCAATCCTCGTCGTGGTGTCTGAGGCCTAGCTGGCCGAGGTAGGTCTAAGGAGAGATCCGTGGCCAGTTTTACGAGATGACACTAGCGGCGGTGGCAGCAGGATGATGTGCTGGAGGAGATGCAGCAGCAGCAGCAACTGCTTCTTCAGCAGCTACCGCAGTTGTTATGGCCGCGCGCGTACTGGGACGTCAAGGCGTGGCCAGCAATGGGTGGTGGCAGGCAGGTAGGCATGGACGATACTCTTTCTTCAGCGAATACTTCGTACCACCAACCACCAATGAATGAGGCCCGACTGAGGGGCACGGAGGATCTGCATACGGCCGATGCAGTACGGCAAGCATGTAAGTCGTCTTTCTTCTTGCTTCGCGTTCCCGAGAGTAGGTGGCCCCCCTCTGTAGACGATGTAGCTGTAGCGGGGCTTAGACCTCGGACCTCACCACTCCCTGTCTGTCTGTCTATCTGTCTGTATATCTGCCCGCCCGTCCGTCCGCCTTCTCTGCGCGGCCCACAGAGACCTACGTATATAGACGACGGGCGGCTACCGGTACCTGTGCCCACGTCGCTGCATCAACATCTGCCGTGATGCGGTGATCCTTGATACGTTGGCCTCCCCGGGTAGGGTAACCAGATAGGTTGGCTTGAACTGGGCTGGGCTGGACTGAACTGGAGACCGACGTCTCGGCCCGCCCGGCTCGGGCCGAGCAAGGGCCCTGGGCGGGGCCCACGTTTGCTCGACTTCGGTTGGGCCCAAAACAAGAGGAGCCCGGTGACGGCACCGGCCGCGGTTGTCGTCGTCGTCGTCGTTGTCGCGATGGTGGTGGTATATAAGGCATGCACACAAACGCACCGCCTTAGTCCGTCTTTGTACAGTCCCACGTTCTTTGATCCTCTCTCTTTTCGAAAGTGTCTTCAGACATAAGACTCAAGCAGTCGGTTAGCAGTTCGGTACACGTATGGCCGAAACACCACATTACGAATAGTGTATACAATACGACACAATACGATACGACACAATACGACAGATACTGCCACATACACACACACACACACGCCTACATGCATTCGACTTGTGTGGCTATTTGTCGGTTTGTGGTTAGATAGATGACGGTTAATGATAACGACGAAGACGACAGCGACGATAAAGATGCTGGTGATACCGGCGCAGCCACGTGTTCTCAGTAGGTAGACACGTATGTACGGCGTATTCTGTACGGCAGACGTGTGCGATGTTGAGCAGAGACGTTTTCGAGCGGGCAGCGATTCTCAGCGATTAGCGACGAACGCTATTTCGCCAAACAACAGCCGCAGGTCTGCCACTCGTTCGGTTTGTTCGGAGAGCTGAAACGTACCGCTTTATCATTGTTCACTTGTGGCCCCATCGGGTCGATGATAGCGGCAGCAAAATTTACCTGCCAACGCTGCTCGCGGCGCCGGCGAGTCCGCTGAAGAGCTCCACCGGAAGATCGGCCTCGCCCCGCAGGTCAACGTCACCAGCCGGCACGAGCCAGCCAGCTGAGTGTCAAGTGCAGCATACTCTTCGGCCACCTCCGCCTTTCGAAGGCTTGACTCAACAGCTACATCATCAGCATCATCAACAGCAACAGCAGCAGGTTAAGCAGCAGCAAGTGAAGCAACAATTGCACCAGGAGGAGCAACAACAACAGCAGCAGCAGCTATTGCAACCTCGGCTGCAGCAGCACCACCACCAACAGCAACAAACACGTCAGCAACAAGAGCTACAACAGCAACAGCAGCAGCAACAACAACCACAACAACAGAAAACCTACTTGCAGAGTACTCAACCAGCAAACCCGAAAAAGGACTCTTCTTTGTGTCAGCAGTACACCAGTGTGCTAAACTATCGCTCACCTGGCAGCAAAGACGCATCGCAACGCGGGCGAGACGTCGGGCCATCCTCTACCCCAGGCGCGGACATCGCCGGCGAGCTGAACCCCGGACGGCACAAACACGCCGACAGCTCCGCGCGCCGGACGCATGCGAGCTCGGCGGCGGCGGCGGCGGAGGATCGGTACACGAAGAAAGAAGAGCGTCGTGAGAAGAGCCGCGAACGCAAGGACTATCGGCCCGAGAACGACAGGGAACGACACAGGGATTACCACCGCTACCGCCAGTCGAAGTACTACAACGACTTTGTCGATCGGCCCTCGTCGGTCAGCCAGGCCAACAAGAGGATCGGCACCGGCGAGCAGGATGTGAACAAAGCTGCCCGTTCGTCCGTTTCCACCAACAGCCCCACTCCTAGAAATGTGAGCGACTCGACCCAAACGACGCCCCCATCGTCGCTGAAAAGTCCCACCGTGTTTAGCTCCCTCAACGAGACGAATGAGCACACGAAGGACACGCACCTAGAGTTGCCTACGGGACCTCGATCGATCTTCGACGGGTTCTCACGCAGCCTGCCCAAGTCCAGCAGTTCCTATTCGTATCTCAGCGCATACTCGCCAACTTCGACGCTAGCGCCGGCGGACGATAGGGCCAGCGGGCAGAATCAAGTCGACACAGTCTTCAGTCGCTCCTCAAAGGGAGCGTCAACTGGAAGCCTCGTCGCTGGCGGCGATTCGGTGATGTCAAAGGACTTTCCCACCCGCCTTAGTAAGCTACCAGGTGCTCATACGGGAGCTATTCCCAAGACGTACGCTCAATACCTCAGCTCGAAAGAGCAGGCAGTCAAGGCCGAGGAACGGCCAGGCCTCACCAAAAGTGCCTTCGTTTACGTGGATTCGTCCAAAAACCCACAACAGCCAGAGCGAGTGCGGTACGTGTACACCAACGACCCTTCCGCACTTCCCGGCCACGCCAACTTTCAGTTCGTATATGCCGAAAACACCGAGGTGCCGAAGATTTCCTCGACGAGTCTTCTCGCCGAGAAGCTTGCCAAGCCGACACCGGCACCGGTATCGTCTTCTTCGGTAGCCTCGACCACCGGCAGCCTACCCTCGACCTCATCGTCCTACTCGTCGTCCGTCGAGACGATCAAGGAGAAAACGCTCGACGCCAAGGCAAAGTTCTTTGCCAGTCCCGAAGGCCAGTCGACGCCCGACGCCACCAGAACGTACCTGTTCAGTTCGCCCCTCGAAACGACTCGAGCGTTTCCGAGCGTCTCCGGTGGCTCGTATCGGCCCGACCGCTCGAGCTACCTGCCCAAGTATACGCAGCGTATCGACAAGCTTCAGTACTACACAACCGACAGCGCGCTCCGGCCCGTCGAGCCGAAGATCTCGACGGGTGTCGTCGACTACGTGCCGAGCGCGGAGTCCGTGGACTCGCCGAGCACGTCCTCATCGGCGTCGTACACGGCCACCGTACATCTCGTCGGTAAGACGCCGGGAGTGTCGACACCGCTGCCACGGACGCCGGCGGCAACATCATTGGGGGGCGGCGCCTTGCCCAAGACGTCCTTGGGCGCCGTCTCTTCTTCTTACGCCACCACCAGCACCGCCACCGCTGCCGCCTCCTCTTCCTCTGCACCTGCCCCTGCCAGCGTCAGCTCGTCGCTAACTTCGCGAGTCGTAGGTCCGCTGCCTTCAACAAGCGGCGTCCGTTCCGTTCCCGCCCCGACACCTATCACCGTGACACCGGTCACGCCTCCAACGGAAGCGGCCCCTGCTTTTGTCGCCACAATGTCCAACCTCGGCGATCAGTCGCACGAGGAGCGTCTGGCCACCGTGTCAACGGTGCACGAACAGCTCGCGCAGCTGTCCTCTGCCCAGGTGGCGCAGGCGCAGGTGGCGTCGTCGGTCGTCGAGGCGAAGAGCGCCTCCGCGGCCTCCGGCTTGCAGGCGGCCAAAAAGAAGCGAGATCGTTCGCAGACGCCCGACAAAGATGATAGGGCGCCGTCGCCCGAATTTCGTTCGGGCGTCACCCGAAGCGGCAGCAACACGCCCTGTGGAACACTGCGAGTGTATCGAGTCGTCGAAATGGCCGATGGCGTTCAACATATGCCGATTCCGGTGCTCGGCTCGAAGGGCGGTGGGGCCGGTAAACACGGCCGCGGCCGGAGACATCACGAGTACGCGATTGACGCTAACGAAAACAACAACAACAACAACGACGGCGACGAGACTCACAATCACATGCCGGATGTGGTAAGTAGTACAGTTTGTGGTCGAAGGGACTCTGTTTCTTCTGCATTTGTCTTGTGGCTTCTTTACGACTCCTCTACACATCTGGCGCTTGGTGTGGATGTTCGATTACAAGCTCTTCCGATCTCCGAGTGTGGGTGCGGTCTGTGGTTTCCTGCGGGTTTGAACACGTCAGCAGTGTGTCATCTTTCTTTTTCTAATGCGTTGTTACATGTACCGACATGTAACAGCGCATTAGAAACAGAATGACACACGCTGAATAGCTTTCCCGCGAGCGTGGAAAACCCTATGCGACAAAATCCGGGCAAATCTCTTTCCTGCCGCGGCGTTGAAACGGCGGCGCCTCATCGCTCTTCGACGAATTGCCTAACATGCAATGGGGGACACGGTCCCGGGGAGAGTCCGTCCGTGGTTGTTTGGAATTATATTATTAGATATATTAATTATGTATATATAGGTGTATGTATATTTATATATATATATATATATATATATATATATAGGTGTATGTATATTTATATATATATATATATATATACATGCGTATATATTTATATACGTTTATTCTTCTTGCTCGTCGACACTCTGTTAATTGTTGCCGCCCACAGATATAATACGCATAAAATGATGTTACGTTCGATGAAGGGTCACGTTTAGCCTGTCGGCAATCAGAAAGAAAGCGGACATTTTCTCTTGAACAAGTATGATTCATACAACGTACTTTTTGTACCGCTTGCTTACGCAATATGCTTGCTCATACGTCTTATACAATCGATCGTGTAAGCGAGACTTTACAATATATATATATATATATATATATATATTTTTTTTTTTTAATATGTTGTTTTATATGTTGATGTTTCATTCTTATTTGGGATCATGTTAATAATGACGTAGCTTTTGTGGGTACAACATTTATATATATATATATATAACCGGCTGCCAAATTTGACTGCCAGTGACATATCCCACTGACAGGGCGTCCGTCTGGCGTAAGAAGCAGTGACTTCTGACACTTGTGGTAGTATTTAAATTTGCGTTTAATTTGATGCAAAACTGTGGATCGCAGTCGTGTCGTTCTTTCCGGCCGCCGTCCGTATGTATCCGAAGCTCATAGAAATGCATGAACCTCGTAATGAGGCATGTCTGGAGGAGCGTGCGTGGGACCGTATTTTGTGGCGTGCATGCTTAAGCTCGCGCGACTGCTGTTGATGATGATGTGTTTAGCGATGAATAATATTGACAAGTAGTATTACCAATTGTGGAAATAGCTGCATAGTTCACAGGATCCGTTCGGTGTTGTTGATCTAACAACAGCCGGCAGCTGGATTCGTACACCCAGTAGCGGTAGCAGTTCGGAACTACGACTAACAACAACAATAATAAGAAGAAAATGAAATCTAATTATACAGCTGCAAAGGCACGTTACGTCGACCACGTTACGTATTTACGTCGCCTCTCGTATTTCGTTTTTATGTGGTCACGAACCGAGTCTGATACGCCGGTCGATCGATCATGTTAAATCACCGTTTCGACACCTACCGATTTAGTCTCCATGCTAGTCGACATCGCTTCCATTCAGCTTACCACCTCCGCTGCGCGTGTTATTTAAACCGTCGCACTCTGTCGATTGCAGCCGCATTCTGTCTCAATCGATGGAAATACGAGCAGATTACATATATATATATATATATATATATATATATATATATATATATATATATGTGGGAAAAACGGATGGATCTACGCATACGATACAATCATAGAAAAACCTGGAGTACATATATATATATATATATATATATATATAAAGGAGGCGGCAAACAAACTTATTATCACGAAGAGGTAAACGTAGAATGATCTTCCCCATAGGCGATATATATATATATATATATATATATATATATATCTGTAGGTTAGCGACGTTAAAATTACGCGTATGGAGCTGTGGCAGGTAGCTGAATTTGCAGTCAGCGCTACCAAGGGCCCCATTTCGAGCACGGCCTGAGGCGATTTTTCAAGTAGTTTTAACTGTTTTGACAGATACTGCCCGGAGCTGGCCGGGTAGTTTAAAGTAATTATCAGTTTACTGTTATTGTTGTTGCTGTGCAGAGAAGGGAGACCCCTGTAGGGCTCTGCATCTCCTCGTTTCTGTGCTATGCTTTTTTGCGAGCTGTCTTGGTGCGATAAAATTAGAAGCTGCTATCTTTGTGCGTTTGGCGATGCCGCTATTGTTTGCTCTGCGATTGTTATTGTTCTGACTGTTTTGTAAACTTAGCCGACGTTGGGTGGGTCTGCGCGCTTCACGCTGCTGCTTGAATGCAACCAAGTAGAAACGGAACCGGTACACATGCCCGGGCGTCTCCAGTCGCCTCTCGAAAAGGCTTGGGAGGCTTCGTAATGCACAGTGAAGACCTATTGCATCCTGAATGCAAACGAGCAAACGGCATCTCCAATTCTCATTTTAATTTTACAACTCTAATTCATAAAAATGGGTTTATGAGATAGCATTTGTTTTATAATTTCGGGAGCCTTACGGAATAGCCTTACGTCAAAAACATCTATGATATTAAGAGAAACGCACGTATTAAAAAAGCTAGAGGGATAGTCATATACGAGTATATGAGTAACACATACTCTTATATGAGTATACGAGTTAGAGAGAGTCGTATATGAGTAAGAGATACTCGTATATGAGTTCATGAGATTTCGACAAATATATATCGATAAAATTAATGACTATGACTAGGGAGGGAACGTCTGCTTCGTTCTTAGCTTTATGTGTCGTTCAATCTTACTGCGTTTGTTATTACTCGTTACTGTTAAGTTTATTAATTGTACATATTCTGCTCCTGGCATTTATTTATAGAATTATATATCAATATTATTATTAACGCTTTTTTTTTTAATTTTCACTACTAGTAGCGCTTTTTATAGAATAGTGAGCACTTTCTATATATGTATATTTTGATTAACTACCTTTGTGATAGCATCATCTCTCAATTGGATAGGTTGGCAGATACCTGAGAGAAGAAGGGAAAACACGGGGGAGAGAGGGTTGTGGCGCCACGATTCAAAGCAGGTGCAGCGGCGGTGCAGCGGGCAAGTGGCGTACCCTCTCATCGTAGTCTTAGCTCTTTCGCTCCGTTGAAGATCAGATTTTCTATACCAGAGTGGTCCTGGTTATTATGCTATGGAGATGATGATAAAGAGAAGACAGCAACTATTCTCACCTGTGGAACAACGAAAACTCATTAACGCATCGGGGGACACAGATTCTGAAAGAGGGGGAGGGGAGAGGTATAGAGAGGTGCATTCTTTGTATTTGGTGATGATACGTTGTATAGGAAAATATATATATATTTATATTTATATTGGTCGATAATTCGTGCCGCAACCATCAATATCGTTTCAAGGATTACTATAAACAACGCGAGTTTAAATAATTGAATACATAATGTCTGACTCAGTGGAGCGTCTAAACCTTGTTCAGATGTTAGTGCAAGCAATATAAAACAAGCTGGTTATTCTTGATATATATATATATATATATATATATATATATAGATGTTTTCAATGTTTAATTAAAGTCTTTAGTCAAAAGTAATCGCCGGAGGCCTGAGTACAGCTATGTTACTGCTTTACGAGCCGAATGGTTGCTTATTTCTAGAATGATTGCGGTTGTGACAAAAGCTATTCCAGCTATTTCATTAGGTCGTTCACCTTCTCGATTAGTTCGGCCGTGATTACCGTGTTTGGCTGGTCCCTGGTCTCGGGTCATCGCCCAAATGCTCCCGGTCTTCATGAAAACGGACACCTCACTTTCTTACTGACTTGTCATACACACAGTCTTCCCTTTATACGGCTACCGTCCAGCGATGGATATTGGCCAGCTGAACATCTTCCGCGGTCAGAAATCTGATAACACCTCCGCTGTGCCGCTCGACAGCCGAATTTTGAAATGGCCACGCTATGATGTCCTCACACGCACCGCCGCGTCAATTGGACGGAACACACAATCCCAAAGGGCATATTCAAATTTCAGCAAGTTTGTTCGTTACGACATTTTGTACCTTTTTATTTGAACGCACTTTATACGTAAAGAGAGAGAGAGAGAGAGACGGACGCACATATGTGCATATATATGTGTGTGTGTATGTACTCCTGGTTTTTCCCGTAGCTATATCTCATCACTGTGATCAGTTGTAGTAGTAGTTGTAGCACTCATAGTCACGGCACACATTTATTGATTTCCCATTGGCTGAATAGCCCTTACTCAGTGGCGTGTTAAGCACTTTACGACCCGCTTCTTGACAGCAGCCGCTGGCCCAGTTGTGGCGGTCATAAGGATGTCGCTTCCAAGCGCTCTTTTTAAGGAGATTTCTGATGATGATGCATGATGCACATGCGCTGGCAGCCATTTCTTCGAGAACGTGAAGGAGGAGTCTTGTTCCTCGAGACCTCTATGCGCCCAGCATGTGCTCTTCCGGACCAGGGCGGTTTTTCGAGGGCGTGCGTCGGCCCCCTTTTGGCTTATTGTGTTTAAGTAAGTTCGTTGGACGCTCAAAAAGTTTGTCAACTGCGAGCCGTCTGAAGAGCCATGCTTGTCCTGGTGGAACCGGTTTCGGAAGAACAGGTGGACCTTCTGCGGGACGTACGTGATGCAGGGCGAGGTCCTAGTGATGCGTTTAATATCTTCCCGATATATTTAATATGCACTCGTTCATTTTTTTTGTATGTATTAGTATGAACTAGCGAAGGACGCGGGTAGACGGCGCTTCCTGCTAGTTCATACACTCTGCTATTCGCGCCAGTATCGTGTGTGTTGCTTTCTTTAACGCCCGCTCGTTTCGCACGGTAACCAGGATCGCCAAGTCGTCCCGTAGGCGAGTTGCTGCCCTTCTGCAGGAAGGCCCTCTAATTCAAGGGCCCCGCCATAGGCTAAGTACCACAGGCCCTAGGATCGAGTTCTGTGGCACACCCGCTGGTACACGTGTTCTCGCGGTTTCCCCACGATTAGTCCTGTGTCATCAAGGTAGGAAGAGAACATGTGGCGCAAGTATGCAGACCCACACAAAAAAGATGTCCGTTTTCTCCGCCGCCATTAGGACATTCCAATTGCCCGTGTTGAAGGTATTCCGGACGTCCAAGAGAGACAACAGCACAAAACGTCTTGTTATCAAAGTCTTTGTCGTTTCATCGCCGGCTCGCTGGAGCGCTAGTTTAGAAGCGTCCATCGGCGAACAGCCCCGCCGGAACCTATATTGAGAGTCCGACAAGGCTTGCTTGGTCTTGATCTCGTCGTTAATCGCGCGAGACAATTATGTTTTGCACCAGTTTTCTCGTTGTGTCCAGCAGGCAGCTGAGAGGGAATGCCGAAGGGCCGGTTTATTCCCCAGGATTTTGGATCACGGCCAGGCTGGCTTGCTTTCATTGCGCGGGTCTCGTCTCCCTCTCTCTATCTCTCGGCGGACCGTCGGCGATTTCTTTTAATATTCCGGGCCACCCTTTTTGTAAAATGTTTGACAATCTCGCGGGTACTCCATCTGGGCCGTAGACTTTTCTTTGCCATTGATGTATACGGGTATGGGCGTACGATACACAGAATTGTCGTCATCGTTCTGCGACCTTTAGTTGCTGCTTATGCTTCTCACCGTCTACTGTGAAGTGTCCAAGCGGACTAGAACAAACTGGTTAATCTTGGCATTTCATACATGTAAGAAGTATATATATATATGTATATATAGGTGCGTGTATGTACCCCTCGCCTTTTTGGTTGTAACACTCATAGTCTCGGCATTCGTCGTATTAGCAGTAGTAGTTAGACAGCAACAGACATTCATTGACTGTTCATTCATTCATCTATCCCTTACTCATTGGCTTTGTGTCGGGCACATTATAACTCACTTCTTGAGAGCGGCTCGGTTGCGACGATCATATGGCTCGCCAAGGGCTCTAGCGCCTCTGCCACCCATTGCCTCTTTCCCTCTGCCGCGCGCGCTCTATAGTGTTTGCGCGTTCCTTCGAACACACTCATCTGCCCAAGTCGCCCTTTCCCTCGCGCCTACGGCTGTTGTTGTTGCTACTGCTGATGTAGTTGCGATTACAGCTACAGCTGCTTAGGCTGGGTAGTCGTTCTTGGTTATTGTATTGTTATTCCTCTTGTTGTTTTTGTTGTTGTGTCTTCTATTATTGTTGTAATTGCTTCTGCTGTTGCGGACAAGGCATAAAGAAGGGTCGAGTAGTTTGTAGGTTTTGGCCGCCGCCGTTCTTCTCCTTGTTCTTCTTCTCGATAATGCTGATGATGGTGATGGCAGTTCTTATTTCCCGCGCGCTTTCCCGGTTTCCTCCTTTTGGCATACCATCGTCTATCTCAGGCGACAACAGACGACGACGATAACTGTTGTTGCTGCTGCTACTGTTGTTGATACTGGCGGCAATATCGTCGTCGTGGTAGTTGTCCTCGATGTCGATGTCGTAGCTGTCCTAGTCTCGGTGGTAGCGTAGCCAGTTACCCTTCCCCCGCCGACTACTGCTTGTGGGGTGGTGTCCATTGGGAGAAGGCTAAGGAGGCTACGAGACGATACGAGAGTGAGAGAGAGACGCAGAGAAGGAAGGCAGAGCAGCCGAGCACAATATCATCTCTGGGTGTGTTTACGTTCGACGGTTCGACTGCCGAAGGCCCGACTCCCCCGTCGTTCTGGGCCTGCGTTCTCGTCTCATCATTTATTGTTCTCGCTATTCGTCGCTATCACCACTGTCGTCTTTATTGTTGTTGTTCTTGTTGTTGCTATTGTTAGTGGTGGTGGTAGTTGTGTTGTTGTTGTTGTTGTGGTCGTCGGTGCTGTTTGTGTTGTTTTGCTGTCGTCGTCGTCAGTGTTATTGTGGTTGTTGTCGTCGTCGGGGGTCGCTGTTCTAGTCGTGCTATTGTTGTTGTCGTTGATGTTCTCATCGTTTCGTCGCGGGCCCGAGGTCCCATGACTTCAGCTTCTGCTTGTGCGTCAAGTGCCGCGCGTCTGGCAGGCCGATGATAGGCTTTATATTCGTTTGGCCGCCGGTCCGTCCCCTTGATCACTGCGTGTGATCACTGCGTGTGGCTCCGTATTGCTTGCTGTGTGAGTGAGTGTCTGTGTGATCTGCTGCTTGATGTTATACGAAGATCGGTAGGCCGAGGGAAGGCCACTGCAAGCCCAACCCCCCAGCCAACGCACGAGCAGCGCGCGGCGACTTGGCCCCCATTCGTCAGTCACCCAGCCAGCCATCCTGTTAGTAGTTAGTCAGTAAGACCCCTTGTTGTGGCCTATCGTGGGGCCTTGTCTTGACTGACGGCCGCGGTCATGACTAGATCTGCTGCTGCTGCTGCTGTCGCTGCCACTGCAGCTGCTCTGGCCGCCGGCACTTCTGCATAGAGCTTCGGCAAACTACAAACAATTGTTGACTAGTGAACCGATCGACTTGAGAAGGGGCTTACTGGCTCACTGACCAGCCTGCTGGCTGGCTGTCGCGGGCTAACGCATGGATTGCTGGCTGGGTGTGTCACCGCCACCGTAACATTCGCCGTCGCGACGCAGTGGCGTGAAAACAGCCGTCTTCTTGTCACAATCTCCCCCTCCTCCCCGTTGTCTTTGTTGTCACCGCGGTAGGACTTCATTCACGTCGTTCACCCGTCGTCGACGCCGACGCCGCCGCAAATCTAGTTTGTGCTTGCTATGCTGCTCCTGTGAATGTAGGCGCCGGTCAAACGTGACCGCCGATATCGAGCGTTCTATTCCCAAGGCATCGGTGTGGTTATTGTCTCTGCTGCTGCAGCAACAGCATCTGGAGGTCGCTGCTGAAGTTTCCGTTCGTGGTACTGATACTTGAAATCCACTAACATCTCCATTAGCAACAACAACAACGACATCGATACAATTATTCATTAACAACAACAGCAACGACATCATCACGCGACCGTTGACTACTTTACCTTGATACCCTCCCATCTCGCACTGGGTATTTCTATGGAGTGTTCCGGCACGATCGAACCCACGGCGTGCATGCGTCTCTCTGTGTATTGATTGTTGTTATTACTGTTGTTGTGATGATAGTAGAAAAGGGGCTGGTGGTGGTGAACTGTTTGCTGTTGCTATGATGGACTATGGACAATATGTGCTGATATTATGGACAGTATGTACTGATGTTATGAACAATATGTGCGACTTTTGTTCCTAGTCGAAGGATGATGATAATCCTTGACTTGATAGTCCCACATGTGGACTAAGACAGAGGACAGAAAGCAGCTGCTCGTTAGCGACTGGGATCATATCTGTATGTACCAGATAATCGGCGCGGTGTGATGTATTGCTCTTCTGGCAGCTGCCGGAGGTCTCAACATTCCTGTCGTTCACGCATATGATCCGATGATCATGCGATTCGCGATGATTCTACTGTTGCAGCTACTTTCCTGATACTTCGAGGTCGAGTGTGGTGTTTCCAGATGTATGTTGTCTCCTAACGTGTTACTCGACGCCCACTACTGCCTTCGTAGCGTGAAGTACTTTAACTTGTAGTTCGTCGTAGAAGAGCATTTGGTCGTTGCTGCTGTTGTTGTTGCTATTGTTGTTGCGATTGTCCCCGACGTAATCATCATCATCGCATCATCATTGTTGTTGAAGCCGGCTACCGTCGATCGAACGAGGGGCCCCGTTGTGATGGAGGCGGGATGCGAGCCGCTTCCGCTGTCCAGCTCGCGTTCTTGCCATCACTGACGCCAATGCTGTTCCGAGAATAGCGAGTACACTCGCCGATGATAACAGCCACAACCTCAACAATCGCAACAAGTAGTAGTAGATCGACTTCGGTCGCTGTCCCTCAGCCCTGTCGCCGTTTGAGCGGGATCTTTTTTGTGTTCGATCGTTTGATTAGATGAAGGCCGTTGCTGCTGTTAACAGCCAACCGCAGTGATCTATCCACTATTGTTGACCATAGCAACAAAAGCACGAGAATAGCAACAAACAACAACGACAACAACAAACGACAACAACAACAACGACAAGAACAACAACAACATGATTGTGTCGGCTATGTACGTCTCAGGCGCAGACGACTGTAATAGTACTAGTAACAATAGTCATCGCAAGATTGGTGCTGGAAGTAGGTGGAGTACTAGCGGTAGTACGACTACTACGGCTACTGCTACAAGAAAAAACACTGCCAGCATTAGACGAAGTGAGCTCTGTGGTGGTCTTCGTCGTCGTTGTCGACAGGGACATGACGGGGTCTGACAACGAATTCTGCCAGCGTCGTGCTGTCACGAACGCCGCCACCGCCTTTGCCGCAGTTTTCTTCGCTGCGGTTACTGTTGTTGTTGGTTTATGATTCAGTTTTGCCACTCGAGATTGACACCACCACAAGCGTCGTTTGGTGTTGTTGTTGTGACGTTCAACGAGCAAGACGAGCGCTCCACGAGCCTCGAGGAACAAGTACTCTAGGAGGACAAAACAACAGCAACCCGAAATAACTTACGCGAGTTTCAAGATCAAAGTAGAAGCCTTTGCGCTGTTAGCCGGGTTCGTTTCGACGACGAGGACAACGACGCCTACGACAAAGAAAAGAGACGAAACAAGAAGGAGGAGAAAAAGAAAGAAGAAGAAGGAGGAGAAGAATAAGAAGAAGAAGAAGCAGAAATAGTCTCGTTATTTTTACTTACTTAAAAGCGAAAGTAAACGAGAAAAATACAGAGGAGAGGCAGTTATCATCTACACCATCACCACCACCACCACCACCACAATCACCTCACGCACGTGTCCAGGCACGCCGCAGAAGCTCGGGGCCCCGATTTCCTCTGTTCTTCTATCTGCGTCTACGTAACAACTAACAGCGTGGATATTGCACTGGTTAAGCTGAGGCGCACGATAAGCTAAGACAAGGAGAAACCGAACGTCAACGGCGAACGTAAAAACAGCAACCCCCCAACAGTAGAACGAAAAAGCACAATACGAACAACAACAGCACCAACAACAACAACAACATTAACACCAACAAACAGTCATAAGACTAACAAAAAATAGACCGCGTTTGTTACAACAAAGTACAACGACGAAAGCAGACAGAAGCTATTGTATTGTGCAGCTGTTGTATTGACAACACTAGTTAGTCAGAAGACACTGATTTGTTGTCGTTGTTGTTGTTATTGCGCCCGTTGGCTTATCTCTATCGGTTGTCGAATAATAGGGGGCGTTAAGACGGTGTTTGTCCGTCCAATTGCTTCCAGCAACAGAGATAACCTTCTGCTGAGGTTCGAAGAAGAATCTAAAGCTCTATGAAAGTGTGCACCGTCTTGATAAAGACGGCACCAAGTTTTGCTCACCGACTATTGAAGACGTGTATCGCTGAAGACGTGCGTGCGTCTTCTGGTTGACGAATTGCTCACATTGTGCCGCGTATCGTTTGGCCGCCCCTCGTCGTCTGGTGTCTTGGGATCACGTATCTATTCTGGTAGTTAGTGTAGTGTGCTAATTAGAGAGAAATCGTAATAATAGTGTTAATGATAAGAGCAACAAGACAAAGTGTGATAGAATAATTGGCATTTGGCCGTCGGTGATCGCCGCACGCGTTTTTCACGCAAGTTTATACTTCAAGTTTCCAAGTGGTTATGAGTAGTAAAGCGGGGCTGTTACTCGACACTTGTCCGATTTACTCTTCTCACTTCTAATACACATGTTATCGAGGGTGGTGGTGACGATGATGATGCATATGTTGTATTTTGAACGTAACAACGGCCGCGATCTCGGATCATCATATTAGATCCATTTCAGACCATAAAAACATAGCTGGAGTTATCCTCATTCTCATCCACTGATTAATACAGCAACATACATACGACACGCATAGACTACATGCACCCACGTGTACCTACATGTATAGACTACATCGAGTTACATACGCCAAGATCGGCATCATGAACACATGAACGGGTTGTGGCTGTTATCGTTGTCGTCGTTGTGGTCGTTATTGTCATTGCTGTGGTATCGGCTGCCCTTGTCTCGGCTATCGAGGTAGCACGTCTTTCTTGTTGTTAGCGTTGGCGTTGTGTCGCGACTGGCTCCAACTAGCTAGATAGCTAACTAACTAAATGCTGTCAGCAGGGCCGTATCGACAGCAGTAGCAGAAGCAGTATCAGGGAGCCTTCGTTGATCAGCCCACTGCTGACTGAGTTCATCGAAGTGGAAAACCGTCGTCGGAACAAGTGGTGTGGTGGAGCCGAGCTTAGTATTGGCGTGACCGTAGACCACCCGATCCGCATCCTCAGTCAGACGCCTTGTCCGAGAGCGCTTCGACCACCAACCGCGATCGCTCGCTCGTTTAATCGCTCAAAGACGTTATTGTTTGTATGTAGCGTAAACAGAAACCGCAGCAGCAGCAGCTGCTCATAAAGAAGAACAAGGACAAGAAGAAGAATAAAACGCTGAAAGAGCTGTTGGTAGTATCCTGTGACCGAAACGACCATCACTGGTCTCTCTGTCTGACACTTTCTCTCGCTCTCGTGAAACTCAATTCGACGTCAGTCGGCGACGTCGAGAGAACAACGTACGTCGAAGAGAGACAACAAGAACAACAACAATAACAGCAACAGCAACAACGTAGAGCTCACGTCGAAGACCGAAAGACCCCCGAAGGCCCTCAAACGCTTGTCGCTACAGCAGCAATAACAACAACATCAGCAGCAGTAGCAGTAGCAGCGTCAACTGGTACATCCCGGCCGTAGTAATCATAAGAATAATAATAAGCCGTCGTTGTCTCACGGAAGTGAATCGTTGTCACGCGACACACAGCGACATGTCGGACAGCGGTGGAGACTCGTCGCTGAACAGCGGCCTCAGTGGAGGGCTAGCAGCCTTCACGAAGCCCCGAGCGCCACCCCCGCCGCGGCCCGAGAATCTGCCACCGAAGCCACCGGTCCGACCGAAGCCACGCGCTGAAAGCCAGAGTTCGCAGGGATCGTCCGTCAGCGAAACGCCCCGAAGCGCGGAGAGCCCCCGAGACGTAAGTAGCAGCGGCGACACAATCTACACAATCCGACATGTCCGCTTGCTGACTTTCAGAATGCTACTTCCAGAGACAAAGGCATCACTTTTCGGTTGTTCGAAGTCGATTGGCAAGTCGGCGCTCTATGCGAACACAGATCCGTTAAAGATGCTGCGTGTGACGTTGAGCGACGGCAGCCTAAGGCCTGTTGACACGAAAGAATTTTTTGGAGAGCATAATCATAATATTAAGAGCAATGGTAAGCATTATTATTATGTTCTATGATTTTTGTCTACATTTGTAGGACTGTTTTTTTCAACTAGCAGCCGATCATTTGCTTTATACTCGTCCCAACGACGTTGGCATTACGGGTGATGATTGTATTTCCAGAGCGTCTAACAGTGCAGTTTGCTGCAAGATTTTATCGTGCTTGAGCGTTTCTAGTGATATTTCTAGTGATTTATTACTTTGCGTCGGTTTTCGTGTCTATGCACCTATGCAATATACACTTGATAATACCGGTCTTGTTCTCATAACGGTTACATTTGGCAAAAACTTGTTTAAACATGATAAAACAAACAGTAATGTTTTATTGTTAAGAGCCTCTTCATACGAAATTGAATTGGCTCCGTGAGCTGAACCAGTGCTATTGTGATCCAGAACATTAAAGCATGAGCCTTTCTAAATGCGTATACTTCTAAAATATACATCTTTCTGATACTAGTGGGTTCGATTTGCCAACAAGTATAATTTCAAAGCTCGAACAAAGCTTGTATATATATATATATATATAATAGAACTCGACGTTACTTATACGAACGTTAGGCACGTTCACCGGCTAGCTTTCGGGCTCGATTAGCTGTGAGTGCATGCGCACAGCGGAATCTCTAGTTCGTTGGTACAAAACCTGTATGAGCTATCCATCCGCCACGTGGCACTCCGCTTGAGCTGCGGCTTCTATTCTGAGATTCTGAGACAGCGTAAGCGAAACACACACAGAGAGAGAAAGAGAGAGGCAGCGATGGATCTGTTTGTGTCA
This sequence comes from Dermanyssus gallinae, assembly GCA_003439945.1. NCBI lineage: Eukaryota > Metazoa > Arthropoda > Arachnida > Mesostigmata > Dermanyssidae > Dermanyssus > Dermanyssus gallinae. The sequence continues at coordinate 149,967 of QVRM01006647.1, forward strand.
GGAAGGTAGATATGCACATGTAGAAAAAGTGCGCTCAAAGACAGCAGTGTAACGCCGTCAAAAGGGAGGGCTATATCGTCGCCGTCGTCGTTATTTAGTTGATTGGGATGACGATTGGGATATGTTTAGCCGTTTCGATAGATAGAAACATCGTTATATAGCCAAGTCGATAGCTAAATAAATAGATAGATATGCTTGAGTACCTTCATGTCGTACAGAGACAGACAGAGAGAGACATACACACACGTAGAGAGAGAGAGAGAGAGAGAGCTGGAAACAGGAAAGAGCGTGTTGTGCGGAGGCCTCCGCTCATCGGGTCTACACTGGGTTGGTTGGTTCTTCAGCCGATGAGTCGGTTTGTCAGGCGTCGGTCGGCTATCGCAGGCTGCCGTAGGCTGCCGGAAGGTTGCTACTGGGTCATTCAGCCGATGAGCTACCGAGCGACCGGCTGGAAAGCTGGAACCAGCGTCAATGAACATTTGACAGCAGCAGTAGCAGACAGGACACAGACAAACAGACAAGCAAGCAAGCAGGCAGAAACACTGGCAGAAACACCGGCAGAAACACCAAGAGACAGATAGAAGAACGAACCATGAGTACCATGAGCTTGATGCTTGAACGCTGCTCATGAGGGAAGGAGGCGGCTGTTGTCCGGGGGGGGTGGGAGGGTGGGGTTACGGTAAAGACGTCATGGTTCTGCTGGAGGGTGGGCGTCGGTGCCTCTTGGCGGCACCGTATAAGCGACTAGCACTAACTGAATGACCACGGTGCCTGCCACATCGTCGATCGCCACATGTGTGCGTCGATCGGTGTCCGATGTGTCGTCCGTCTGCTTGGGTGACTGCCTTTCTATCTGTATGTCTGGCTGGCTGTGGTGGGGATGCATTGGCGCACTACATCGAAGTCAGCAGCAGCAGCGGATCATCCATTTCTTCTTTCTGTCACCCTCAGTCACAGATAGTCTTCATACTCTTTACTTGTAGTAGATCGTCGACTACTGCTACTACCACTACTACTGCTACGACGACGAATTGATGACTACTGTTTCGAAACAGCTAGAAAGGAATCCATCACGATTTGCTTTCCTATGTGGTGGGTGGGTGGATCGTTAATATGTGTGGCCTCCACATCGTTTACAAACCTTCCGGAATGACAAACGCCGACATCGTTCTCATGTCTATATATATATATGTATATATATATATATATATATATATATATATATATATATATATATATATATATATATATATATATATATATATACATATATGTTTATATCGCTGCTGCACTAACCCAGTGGTACGCCGCCTTCGACTCGTTGCTGTAGTCTACGAGTATGTCCAATGGTGTAGTGTGTTACCCCCACCCCCCGCCCGCCCGCGTGTCCTCTACGGAGTCGATGACTTTGTTTAGTATCAACACTTGACAGTGATGTCCCGTCTTTAGGTTCTTGCCGGCAGCATGTTTGGCTTTCACGAGGATTGCTCTCTGTTCCGTGAGTACGGGTTTTCCTGCACGCGTTCTTAACGGTAGGAAATGTCATGACGACACGCCGGACGCACCGGTGTCGTACGGGCCGGGTCTATCAGTACTACGGCGAAGCCGATGTCCTGAAACGAACAGTAATGATCGGCCCCGTTCGGTGATGCCATGATGACCATGATTGCCGCCGCGCGAGTGTTCGCATTAATTTTGTCGTTAGCAGAAGAAGCAGCAGCAGCAGCAGAACTTGCCAAGGCTTGTAGCAATACGACGAACTGTAGCTGTTGATTCTGAGCCTACTTCTACTATCACTGGCTCTGACTGGTCACAACGGATGAGAGAGCGACGTACGTAGAAACGTCTTGTTCGCGCCTTCCGACGGACCGAACGAGATTTTGACGTTTGAATTGTGATACACCTACTAACGGAACTACGACAACAACAGTTCGTAGGAGGGTCGTTGTCATATTGCGCGGGCGGTCGGCGGCGGGCTTGCAGCACGCAATGGCACAAGTCGGCAATTGCAGTCGTTTTTCCCTTGTTGGCGGCTTTGTCATTTCGACTTCTGCTTCAGTTGAGATAACTACTTCAGATACATCAAACTAAATTCGATGTTCACCAATGTTCGATTAAATGACGATGACGCCGTCCATGATGGTATAGCTGTGCCCAAAAAAAAAGCTATACCGAAACAAAGTGTAGAAGAGTGTGTGTGTTACACTAGATCAACTAACTGTATGTGTGGTCAATGGCGCAATAATCATGACGAGATTTGTCATTGGGTCTCGCCAGCCTCTGCCGTTGTTGCTTCGGATGCATCTTTGGCATGCGAGACCGCGATCGGGAGGAGCGCTGAAATGTGTTTCATTCTTTTTAGCCATGATATCATGTCGTCATAAACAATGCTTATGATAGCACGAGCGGTGGCATAAATTGTTAGATCTGCCTCATCGTGCTGCTAGCATAGATAGAGTTTGCTGACGATCAACAATTATTTATCCTAGTATACACATATATATATATATATATATATATATATATATATATATATATATACATACATGTATAGATCCAAGTCGTGTTGATATATCTATTTGTGGGAAAGAGTGGCTGGCGAAGGCAGGATGACTCTATATGCGTGACTATATGTATCGCTGCTAGATCTATGCATATTTATCTATCTGTCTGTGTGGCGTCTCTCGGTTCGGTCGTGATTCGAGTAACGTGGGTTTAGTCAGCTGCCGCTCTATCGGCGGCGACTTGGGGTGTGTTGCTGGGTGGCGAGCAAAGTGTGAACCTCGACCGCCGATGTATTATCATCAACTTCGGGTTGTTGTTGAGCCTGTTGTTGTTGTTGTTGTTGCTGCCGTTATTAATAATGTTGTTATATGTTGCTGTCTCTCTACTAGCTTTTGTCCTTTGTTTGGCGGCAGTCTATCTTCGGTAGTTAATGCGATCCTCCTTTCTTCCTCCCCCGCCCGGCCCCGCCGTTCAGCTTAAAGCGCGAAGCCTTAGGGTTACATTTGCATACATATTAGCAGACTAGAATATTTACAAGCAGCAAATAACGCACTCATACTGTTATGCGCAATTTGAAGTATTTATAAAGCTTCAATATTATTATTAATAAGCTTATTATTAAGCTTGAGCGTTACATTGCAATATATCGTTATATTGTATATTCACTACTGGTGTATAAGTATATATATATCGAATGTGACCTCATTTTATTTTTACCTTATATTAAAGTATATTATATAAAGTTTTACCTCAATTAAGGCTATTCTGTAGAAAATATATGCAGTGCTTGCGAAGAAAAAAAAAAAAAATATATATATATATATATATATATATATATGTGTGTATAGAGAGAGAGAGAGAGAGCTAGGTGTTAGGTGGGGCAACGCAAATGCGATTGATTCTCGGCCTGCGAACGACCGAACTGTCGCTGTTTATGTTCTAGGACTCTAATTTGTCTACTGTACTCATTGTCAATGTGTGCGCGTGTGTGTGGTGTGTTTATATGGGCGTATTAACACTACTATAAACACAAATATAAAATGGGCGTATTAACACTACTATAAACACAATACGTATTTTTGGTGGATACCCAATGTGTGTTGTGGCGGCGACATTAGTGACGTTGGCTACGACGCTACAACACGGCCGGTACCGTTTTGCCGTTATCTGCTTGGTCTCGTCTTCTGACTATACTACTACTATGTACGCAATAATATAGAGAGTTAATTTATTTATATAACCTTGCTATGTTAGCATTTGGAGTGGACATGTGTACGCAATACGCAAATTGCAGGCTGTTTTGTTGTTCGAGCAGCAGCACAAATGTTATCGGATCGAGCCCGTCATGATTATTGTGGAAATGGTGGTGGTGGTGGTGTCGCTAGATGACGTTGTCGTTTGTAATAGACCAACAGTAGAAGTGACCTAATGCATGTATGTATGATTGAAGCTATATGTTCTACTATAATAATAATAATGTAATTAATTAAAATCGCTTCTAATCGCTATCCAAAAAGATACGCTTCGTATGTAACCAAATTGGCAACATGAATCAATATCGTTTACGTGTTGTTATCAATGTTGTTGTGTTTTATTGTTGTTGTTGTTGTTGCTGTCGTTACTAATGTTGTTCTTGTTGTTGTTATTATTAGTGTTAGTGTTGTTGTTGCAATTGCTATTATTATTGTTAGTGTTGTTGTTGTTATTGTTATTGTTAGTGTTGTTGTTGCAGTTGTTATCAATGTTGCTGTTGTTGTTGTTGTTGTTGTTGTCTTTGTTATTGTTATTACTGTCGTTGCTATCATTATCGTTGTTGGCCTTTCTATAGTTGTTGTTGTTGTTGTTGAAGCTATCATGGTAGTTGTTGTTGTTGTTGTTTAGTGTCGTTTGGTCGCTTAATCGCATCGACCCCGACGACGACGACTACGACAACGACAGCGGCGGCGGCGACGGGGTCGATCGAGATTCATCGGTTCCCCCACCCATAGATTGAACGCGTTTGCTTATCTATCTGCACACGCACGGCCGGCGTGTGATCTGTGGTCTGTGTGTGATCTGTGTGATGTGATGAGCGCGGTTCGACCGACGTGGCGTGGTGCCGGGCGTTCGAACAAGAACAAGCCTTTGGCACCACGCATCGCCTACGAGGCGGTTTGGGGGGGGGAGGCGCGTCGCAGATTCGGGGGTTGGGGGGGTACTTTGACGCGGCGGCGACGGCGACGACGGCGACGACACGTGAAACTCCGTCAGATCCGTCAGCTGTCGACCGAACCCGAGAGAGAGAGAGAGAGAAAGAGCGTGAGAAAGAGAGAGAGAAACGTCAAAGATACGTCAGCACATTGACGGCTTCCCCGAGTTCAACAAACACTCATCGTCGTTACTGTTGATGGGCGCGAGCAAGCGGGCAGATCTGCGCCGTCATCGATATGATTAACCGTTCTGGATAATTATAATAGTATTTTTGCTACTTCTACTACTACTAAAGTAAAGTTTTCGGGCTGACCCTCAGCCAAGATTTAACGTCCACGGAACTGTTTTTCACATTGCGTCATAGACGGACCCCCATAAATACAAATCGGTGCAGCGGTGGGGTTCGAACCCGCGCACCTATGTGTCTCCTCCGGTTGCGAGGCGGAGACTTAATCCACTACGCCACCGGGCTCGCTACTACTACTACTACTACTACTAACGAAATAGTAGTATCACTAATTGCGATGCACACCGACCGAACCTGCTAGTGCTCTTGATGAACTCGAATAGCAGTATTGTTTTCCTGTCTTGTTTCTAGTTCCAATAGCTCGAGTAGCTAGTTTGCGTTGAAGGTATTAGGGGATATTGAAGGAGATAGGGGTGTGCCCCTATCTCTTTCGCTACGGAAATTATAACGGAGTCGGAGTCGCCGGATATTTCTCCAACTCTGTATATATATATATATATATATATATATACAGAGTTGGAGAAATATATATATATATATATATTATATATATATATATATATATATATATATATATATATATATATATATAAATAAATATACACATTTTGTAGCGGCGGAGGCTTAAGCGAATAACGCAGCCGTTGAGATGGGGGCATTGCTTTAGCAACCGTGATTAACAGAAAATCACAAGTTCGAGTTCCGGACTTTCTAGTTGTTCTTATTGGATGTATGGACTGCCCTGCATACTAACTCTGCTGGAGAAATCTATATAAATCCAGTAACGAGTATGCAATTTGACGATAGATGCATTTAGACATTATCGTGTCACAAGCAACTAAGCTCATTACGAGCATGCAAATGTGGATGTAAGAATTTAAAAAAAAATTATATATCTATATATACATAGTGTGTTCAATCGTTATCGCGACTTTTGTGTTTTTTCATTTATTCATTTATTCATGAAGAAAAATTATTCATTTATTCATGAATATCTATTTTGTCCCCTTCAAAGTAATCCCCATGAGATATTATACACTTGTGCCAACGGTTTTTCCAATCTTCGAAGCACTTCAAAAAACCATTTTTTTTAACCTTGTTCAGCTCCTCCTTCGATGCCGTCTTTATCTCGTCAAGCGTAGCGTAACGTCGTCCTTTCATGGGCCTCTTCAGTTTAGGGAACAAGAAAAAGTCACAGGGGGCCAGATCTGGGGAATACGGTGGCTGCGGCATCATTAGTGTGTTGTTTTTGGCCAAAAACTCGCGCACAAGCAACGATGTGTGAGCAGGGGCGTTATCGTGGTGCAAAAGCCAATTTTTGTTCTTCCACAAATCCGGGCGTTTCTGGCGGATTGCTTCGCGCAAATTGCGCATAACTTGCAGGTAATATTCCTTATTGACCGTTCTACCCTGTGGCAAGAACTCATGATGCACCACGCCCCTGCAATCGAAGAAAACTGTCAGCAAAACTTTCACATTCGACCGAACTTGGCGCGCTTTTTTCGGTCTTGGTTCGTGCGGCAGCTTCCATTGAGATAATTGAGCTTTGGTTTCCACGTCATAACCATAAACCCACGATTCGTCACCAGTTATGACCCTCTGGAGCAAATTTGGGTCGTCGCGGACAGAGTCCAACATCTCATTAGCAATGTTCATGCGATGCTGTTTTTGGTCGCAATTGAGCAATTTTGGTACGAATTTCGCGGCGACCCGTCTCATGCCCAAATCATTGATAAAAATCGAATGGCACGAGCCAATCGATATGTTTAGGTCCTCAGCAACTTCTCTAACGGTGATTCGACGATTGGCCAATACCATTTTCTCCACTTCATTAATTTTTTCGTCTGTTGTTGAAGTGCTCGGGCGTCCGGCACGCTCTTCGTCGTTCACATCTTCTCGGCCTTCTGAGAACATTTTGTACCACCGATAAACGTTGCTTCGGTCCAAGGTAGCTTCTCCGTATGCCACAGTCAACATTCGGAATGCATCCGCGCACTTAATTTCGTTTTTCACACAAAATTTGATACAGGTTCTTTGATCCATTTTTTTGAATAGGTAAAAATCGAAGACGATCCAAAACACGTGCAAGCAAAGCAGCTGTCAACAATTAAGTGAACATTCAAAATGGCCGAGCTTGTCGGCATAAGTGAGAGACATGAGTACCAACATAACGCCACAAAAAATCGAAATTCGAATATACGTAACCCGCGAAAATTCAAAAGTCGCGATAACGATTGAACACACCTCGTATATACGAGTATATCGTTCTGACTTATTGTGTTTTTTTGTCAATTTCCACAGCTTTCATTTCTGACGGCGGCTTTAAGCGAAACTAATTAATACGCGAGTTCTACGCCAGAGCAAAGAATATCCAGCTATAGCCGATATGTATGTACAATATAAATCTGTGGAAATCCAATCCCGCCTTTTGTCTGCGAATGCGGCTTGCTGTTCGTGGGCGACGCGTGCGGTTTTTTGTTGTGTTGTGTATTGTACAGACAGGTTAACCAGTGCAGCAGCACATGCTGCTGTTCTCTATTGTGGATGATTGTTGTTTATTAATAATGCTTGAGTGGGTGGACACAGCTGTATGAAACAACAACGACGACAATGACGACGACGACGACAACAACAACTATACGAACAGCAGCAACAGCAACCAGAACACTAGCAACAATAGCACAACAACAAGACAGCAAAAGCCGGCAAACAGGCGCATGTATATATATTTAAATATATATATGGTCTGTATGCATGTACAGTACGCTCAATATGGACCACGGCGGATCAGCAGCGGATTAGAGAAGGATAGTGTGTTCAGAGAAGGGAGAGGTGCTACATTGCTCTGGCTGTTGTTACGAGAATTTTTCTAGTTTGCCATTGACGGCCATGTCGCTGGCTCGGGCCAGTCATTGCTAACGGTTCTGTTGCAGCGGCTGGCCGCTGAACAAACGCTTTAAACAGCTGTCACTGCAAAGACGACAATAACAACGACATTTACACAACCGCAACAACAACAAAAACAACGCAAACGAATAAATGGCAGAAACTGAAGCTGATGAGCGTTAACAACAGCAGCAGCATCAGCAGCAGTACTGAGCTGCAATTTGTAAATCACCACTTTTTTCATAGATGCGATCTTTTCGCTCACTTCTTGCTTTGTTCCGCTGGCTCTGTAGTTTCTGCGGCCCGTGCCCATTTAGCGTTGTACTACCGTTACGCAGCGACTAAGTATGGTTAGACAGGATAGAGAAAAAGAGAGAGAGTTTTGTGTCATCCTGATTTAATACCAAGCGTTGCTGGCAAAACAGTCGGTCGGTGTTCGTTAGTTGCCAGCTTCAATGTCGAGTTGAGCTGAATTAAATTGACGTCTGTTAACTTAGACACGTTGCGTATATATATATATATATATATATATATTATTGTAGTATGTATATTTATTATACAGATGTATATATACCATTTGTATTATATAGATGTATAGATTTTACCATCGGCTGCCGAAACGTTCGGCTTGGCCTAACTTGACCGGCAGCAACAGCGACCGTGGTGGTGGTCGCGACGGCCCGCTAAGAAAGATGAGGAAAAGTCGAAGACCACGGATTAGGCCCACGCAGACCACGAGCAACATGCGAGGCCCCCGGCATGGCGGTACGGAGGTCCACGGGGGGGAGGTGGGCGCGTTGACGATGATGACGACGACAATTCGAACACTGAAGACGTATGAAGATGGTAAACCAGTCTCTGCCATGGTCTCAACCGCTATTGACAGCATTGATGTGTCGGCAGACAACAACAACAGATCCACAATGGTGGATCTGTTGATAGATGATTTTGGTAACCATAATGATGGTAATGGTGATGGTGGTGTCGAATACGGAATTCACAGGCAGGAGACAGCCAGCCTATTTGGATTTTGGGACAGAGAAATAAAGACGAAGAAATAACTAAACTGACGAGGCCACAAATACATTGATTATCCAACAGGCAGGAGGCTATGAGAGATGTCTAATTTGCACTTCCTTCTTCGTGTTAGGGTCATTCAACTAATGATTATCCTCATCATCATAATCATGGTTTGGGTCCCCTAGAAGAACGTTCCAATCAGCATGCTTAGAAAAATAGGCAGAACTTTTAGCTTGTCCGGAGACGTTTAAAAACTCTCCAGCAACAAAGAGAGCGCGCCGTGCTTTGCGCCGGCACAAGACCCCTTTAGCGGAGGCCACAGGCTCAAAGACCTGCCCTCGCATCAGCCCGGCACCATGCTAGATCCTAATTCCTTCTCGCACGCTGGTAGGTGCCTCGGTCTCTGAGCCATTTTTGTACAAATTATGTGGAGAGGCCGTGGATTTTAATGGCATACACCCATTGACAGCCTCTGACTGAGGTTCCCCATTGCCTAATTCAACAGTGTGATCGAACGAAGACTTCTCACGAGGGCCTCTCACCTCTCACGATCTATTCCGGAACCAAGAGGCTTACCATCTACTGGTAAAGCAAGGCTGATGAATTACCTATTCCAATATGGGCATTTGGCAAATGCGTAGCGTGAGTCGTGACGGTCTCATGTATGGCGGCCCGATCCTACTTGCGTCACAGCTCAGTTGAGCCAGAATAGGTAAGCCAAAACCGTAATACGGAATAAGTATTCTCCTAGGAGATACATTTTCGTACCTATCGCAACCGATAGACCCTCGGGTCCATCAGTAGGGGAACTGTCATGTTAGTCAAGGATTTAGCTAAGCGCATTTAGGAGACCAAAGGAGATCGACGCGAGTCACAGTGTCTCAGGCAGGTGATGTCTTCCGCGTCTGTAGGGGGAACGCGGCCTACATCGTGGGAGCAATGGGCTGCGCTAGTGAACAATGAACGCCAAGCGGACATTCACACTTGAACTAATTCAACAGGAATTATGATAAGTATGTGATACTAATTAGCTTATCAACAACGGCAAGTTGTGTCAAGATGAGCGAACTAGCACGCTAAGGCAAAGACACGACGTAAATAGCTACGTGGCCTTGTAAAGCGATCTCACTTTGTGTCTATTGCTGTGGTTGGAAACACTGGATGGTATTAGTAACGCAATGCAGAACTGTTCTTATTTGAAAGTTGGCAACCGACGCATAAATGAATATTCAAGACGATTAGACGGCTGGAGAAAACGAAAGATAGAGAAAGAGGAGAGAAGAGAAAGAGCTTTGGGCGGATGACGTTGGAATCTCTCACAATTGTCGTCGATACGATGCGACCGTATTCTCTTGCGGCGTGCGGTAAAGCTCCCCCTAGTGGTCTGTCTGGTTAATACCGCTTGTGACCGTTACAGCAATATCAGCAATATATTATATGCTGCGGAGCTTTATCCAGCATTACTTGCGGCAGTTTTCCTGCTGGCTCTTCCAGCACCGATGTCCAGGCTTATCAGCGGCCGCACCAGTACAGATACTGCTGCGGTATCCGTACTGTAAACAGTGTTGTTGCTGTTTTTGTTGTCGCTGTTGTTGTTGTTGTTGTTGTTGTTTTGCTGTTGTTGTTGCTGTTGTTGTCGCCGTTGTTGTCGTTGCTATTGCTGTTGTTGTCGCCGCAGCTGTTCTTGTTGTTGCTGTTGCTGTTGTTGCTGCTGATGTTGCGGGGTCAACAGAAGGGTCATCTGACAGTGGAACATTGATCGGCGGTGGCGACGACGGGGTTCGGTGACTTTCGTTGCATGGGCTGAACGGGCGTGCACGAGCGCACATTGTGCCATATCACCAAGTCAGCTTGATCGATGCGTCAAGGCACTGCGGTTCTTGACGACAAGTTGACCGTTGACAGGCGTTTGACCGCCCGGCCCCGGCTCTCTGTTGGTGTCGTGTTTGTCAACAAACGTCAAATTACAGTACACTGGCCAGACGAATAGGCTGCTACGCTCTGTGCACAGCTGTGCATTCGTACTTGCGTTGTACGAATTCCGCCGTCGGCCATCAAGAAGGCTGGCTTATTCGAATCGAATGGTGGTAACTGAGCGAGCAGTCGAGTGAAGGCAGCAACGAAAGACGTACAAAGAGGTTTTAAGATACTGTGTGATGGAATTCCATATTGGGGATTCAGAATGACGAGAACTGATTCCGACTAATCTCTAGCTGCAGTCTGGAACACCATTTTTGGTTGTACGTAGCACTTTGTTGAGAGGCATGCACTTGTACATATGTATGTCTATATAGTTGTATTTACTCAATTGTAGAACTACAGGGTTATGAGATTAACTTACCACACATGGGATAGTGAGGAGCGCTTCCAGTCGAGCTTGTCCTCGAGGCAACCCGTCATGATGTCTTTTATTGCTGCCGCATTGCCAGTGATAGCCATTGGTTGTAGCTAGGTTCAAGGGGGCGAGGGTGTTGGTGGTCATCGCATGCCAAACAAGCGCTATTCCCCCTTTCAAAGTGAGGATAAGGGTAAGTCCCTCCGGTCTTTTTCCGTCGATTTTCAGAAGGCCCACTGGTTCTAGGATGCACAGCATTCGAACTGACCTGAAGGCCCGACCTGTAGTCTCGTCCACTTCGCCACAACGGCCTTGCCATTTTTTGCTTCTGCTGCAGGAGAGCCCGTGGGTCCCCCAGCCGTCCACATGAGCTCCGCGCGGACACTGGGGTGTTTTTCAGTTTATTGCCCCCAACTTCAAGCTCAGATGCTCAGACAAAAGTTGCCTTCTGAGTTAGTGGCGTTTAGACTGACATTTAAGGCGCGCTCAGGTCATCACGGATCACCTTGCAGGACGTGATGGCTCCCGTGAGTTTGAGCAGTACCTTCTACGTTTTGATGGCGGTCTGTCTGCAATGCGCTTGACGACGATAACGCCGGCGGGGCTAAGTTCCTTTAGAGCCTCTTCTGTCTGGACGTTAGGACGAGATGTTAGCGTTTGGCACTTTAAGCTGCAGGTCCTTGCACATTCCTTACGCGTTGCCTGCGGGCAATTGTGGGGCCCCTGATTCAACCATGTGCTCAAGCTTTGCTAGCCTAATATTACATTAATTTTGCATTACCTGCCTGTCTTCGTGACCTGCCTGAACCTCTTCTCTCGTCTTCTAGCAGTTACTGAGGTGCCGCCCCGGTGTTAATTGCCTGCATCGAGTTTTGGGTGCCTCTGCTCAATCTCACCGGATATTGTCGGCACTCCTTGCGTTAATTCCCGTGGGCGCTGTTTCACCATCACTTTCAAGAGTACGATGCGTTTATTGCCTTGTCGCCCTTGCGTGACATCGATGGCAATTCAGACGACGCGCACACATCGGATTGCGGCTCTCCCGCAATAATTGTGCAGCCGTTCTGAGAAGCTCGATTGTCATTCTAATCGCAGATACCGTGTGCATCAATCATATTTCCATCATGATAATAAGAGAAGAATGACTAGGTAGGTGATCGATCACGCGTCTCCCCCGGAATGTCCGGCCCGGAATCTATCTGCAGGCGGGTTGGCGACATATTTGGGGTGATATTTGGTAGCGAGCTGGATTCGGCTGCGGGTGAGTGCGGTCTAGCACCTGGGTTTTACAGCACGTGGGGTGGTATTTGATCGCTGGGTACTGCAGCACGGTGGAGGGGGTGATATTTGATCACTGGGTACTACAGCACGTGTGGTGATGATTATCTGATCGCTGGGTGCGGCCGGTAGGGGGGTACCTAATAGGTGACGGTACTTGATAGGTGGCTGTCTGTGGCACGTGGGTTGGTACCTGATAGCTAGATGGCTAGGATACCGGATGTGAAACATACACACGCATATGATACGTGTATATGCACCCGAGTCCTGTCATCTGTGATCGTGTCTGCTGATGGCACGCGCTTTGCACTCTATTCATCCCAATGGGTCGATGTCCTTGCAGGTTCATATCTAAAATTGCACGTTTATCCGACGTGCAAGTGCATCGTTCGTGTTCCCCTCGCTAGAAATGATTTGTTTCTCTGCCAGTATTGACGGTTACCTAACCCGACGACACCTCAACCCCCACCTGTACCTCTAACTCGATGAAACGAGCAAGAGACCGACTGATTGACGGTAGCAAGGCGCGTATATCTATACGTTAGTGTTACTGCTCTCGTTGTTGTTATTGTTTTTGCTGTTTTTGTTGTTTTTGATAATTTCTGTTATTGTTGATGATTATGTTGCCCGTCGATTGTTTGTTTTTGAATTGGTAGAATTGTAATGATTATTAGTGCCGTTATTGATGTTGTGACTGACGTTGTTGCTATGCCGTTATTGATGTTGTTGATGTTGCTGTGCTGCTGTTGTTGCTGTCGTCGACGTGGTTGAGTTGTTGTTGCTGCTGTTGTTGTTTTTTCAGCTTTAAATGATTGGGGTTGTTCAGGCTGTGATCGTTCTTGACGTTATTGCTATTATTTTTGTTGTTGTTATTGCTATCTTCTTGTGGCCGTCAATGACATTGTTGTTGTTGTTGTTGCTGACGCCGCCGCCAATGTTGTTCATGTGTATGTTGTTATCGTTGTTGCTGCTGCTGCTGTTGTTGTTGTTGTCGTCGTGCTACTGCTTCTTCTGATGCCGGTACTGCTTCTGCAACCGCTGCTGTTGCTGATGCAGAAACCCAAGTAGTCGTTCTTGTTGACGCTGTTGGCATCATCGCCTTCGACGACGTAGTAGTCTTTAGTGACAGCAATAGCAACAACACCAACAACAACAACAACAACGACGACGACGACAACGACAACGACGGCAAAGGACGGCCCGGAACACCGCGATGCTACCGGCCCGAGCCGCGACGCTGTACCTCTCTAGACGACGCTGTACCCCCCCCCCTCCTTCCAACCACCCCTCTCTCCTGGCCCTGGGCGACGCCTGGCCCGCCGCGTCAACAAACCACCCCGAAACGTACCAGCGCGCGTACAGCGCGCACGAGGAAGCCAACGCACGAGGCGGCAGCAGCAACAGCAGCAGCTGCCAGGCAAGCATTCTGGCTCGTAGACTGTCGACTGCTGTCGTGGTGGTGGGCGAACGGGCCTCGCGTACCAGCCAATAGTTAGACGGGCGGCAACGCGCCATCATACAACGCCTGACAGCGAATCATCATCATCAGCAACCACGTTCAACACGTGGAGTTCCTTCCGCGTGGCGTTTCATCCTGTCGTGCATTGGCTTGTCGTTGTCGTTTTTTTTTTGCCAACGACGAAAACAACAGCAACAACAACGTTAACAACAACAGCAACAGCTACAACAACAACAACAGGGGGCTGTGGCCGCGGTGGCGGGTACGACCCCATCTTTTGATGGGGGGCCGCCTGATCATTACTGCATCAGCGATGAATCTATGCGCCTGTGCCGGTTACTACGCAGCCGCGGCCGCTGTTGTTGTTGTTGCTGCTGCTGGCAGTGTTCATACGATCCCGTCGTTGTACTTTGTATCTTTGTATTAGTGCTACTGCACATCTCGACAATGTAGCAATTGGTATTGTTGTTGTTGTGGTTGTTGTTGTTGTTGATGCTATCATTGTTCTTGCTGTTGCCGCCGCTACTGCCGGTTTTGTTGCAGGTATTGTTGCACCTATTATTGGTGATACGGTGGTGGCTGTGGTAAAAATAACGGTTTTTGTTGTTGTTGTTGTTGTTGTTGTTCTTGTACTCTTGGTCACATTATAACAATGCTGTTGGAACAGCAAAAGCAGCACCAGCTGTAGAAATCGTTATCGTTATTGTTGTTGTTATTGTTGTGGTTAGCCTTGCTGATTGATCACCAGTATTGCCACTTGTAAAGTTCAACCCGCACATGCATTGTGGGGTGTCGTGGTACAGGGAGAGTGGTTGGGGGTAGTGAGGGGGGGGGGGAGAGAGATCGAAAGAAATAGGGGATGTCATGGCAGAAGTGTCAACCACCGCCGCTACTTCTGCTGCTGCTGGGGTTGTTGCTGTTTCTCCTTATTCTTATGATGATGGTGGTGGTGGTGGTTGTGGTGATGGTGGTGGTGTTACAGTGGGCTTGGACCACGACCGGCTTGGCCCTTCGCTGGCCCAGCCGCCCATCCGGGCGAGAGAATGCGGAATTACTGGATAAAGATAAATGAGTTGTGAAAGGAAATTTGCCTCAGGATTGCTGTTCATCGACAGACTTAGCGAGGCGGTTCGATCGGTTAGCCGGCCGGCCGGCTTCAGGCTTCAGGCTCGGAAGGGAGACACCGTTCTGCTCATTTGGGCAGCATCCCCGCTGCGAACATACGCGTTTTCGTACGTTTACGTTCACGCTCGCATCGGTTTGATGAGCTTAGCTTAGCTTAGCAGAAGCGCGCGAAATTGCTAAGCCGAATCGACGACGCGACAGCGGCGACAGCAACACCAGCGGCAGAAGCAGAAGTTATGAGCTGAAAAGGCGACGCGAAGCGTAGATATTAGATGAGTGTTAGCATAATGTGTTTTTGGTATGGTCATGATGACGATGGTGATGGTGATGATGATGATGATGATTATTATTATTAATATTATTAATTTTTGTATTACAGTACTGATATTCGTATAGTATGTTTTTTTATGACGGACCTCTTTGGCGTTGCATTATGTCACAGAGGGCGTTAGACACGTGGACAGATTACGCTCGTTTGTAAGAAAAGTGATGATGGTGGCGGTGGTGGTGGTATGGTAGTGCAGCTTCGGATTTTGACAATAATCGGTTTGATTTGAAAACCGCAGGATTTGCGCTGAGCCGCTAAGCCATTGCCACACACTTGCCCTCAACGTCACGGTCCATAACAGATGGGCTAGGTACATCAGCAACCTATTAACTTGGCACAGTGGTCAACGTTCGTCAGCGTCTCGTTGTTGTCGTCGTCTAACTAACGAATCCAATTTAGCAGTAATGTGCTTAACTTATGACGTTCGAAATAAATAGTTTCAGTGTTCGGTAGGATTAATTTATTGGATTATTCGTTTGATGCTGTAACGAAGAGAGTTCCAGCACATGATAGCTGCTACCGTTTCTGATTCAACTGATGCTTACATCAGTTGAATCAGAAACACTAAACAGAATGTATCTTTTTATTATGACTACATTAATTCCAACGAATTTCTATCTAACTAGTGTAATTTCGAGCAAATTTCTGTCTAACTGCTCTCCGTTACACTATTAGTTTGACCACCATGTGCTCCGAAATATAATGTATATTTGTTTTGGTTGTTGCGTTGTTCGAAGGCTGTGCAGTGCTTACGCACGTTTATGCGTATGCCGGTGGCATATTGACGGGCGAATAGGAGTCATAATAGCTATCATATGTTTTAATACGACGATACACATGTTCGCTTTACACAGGTGGACCGCTTTATAATAATAAGAATAATGAGAAGGAACAGGATGATAGTAATAATGAACCGTTGCTTTGTAGCGGCAGCCCGTTTCTCTTTTTATCACCGTTTATTTTACTAGGTAATGAGTAGGTAATGAGTGAATAGTGTCCCGAAACGCGAACAGAAAATAATGAAGCATGCCTCTATGAAAACGACACGTTTATATATATATATATACACAAAAACATGTCGCTTTCTGTTTTGCGCATATACAATTTGCGCGAAGTAAACTGTCTTTCTCTGCCTGTTTCTCTCTCTTTTCTCTTGATCTATAGATATCTGTTTAAATGTTTTTTTAGCTAATTTGTTTTGTGTGGCGACATGAATTGCGCTCGTCACTGGTGCCCCAGGCCAGTCGTTCATTGCAATGCAGCGTGCCTCGTCGCAGAAGAGTTGGGAATTGCAGACTTGTAGTGTATTTGGAGGAACACAACGCGGGCTGAGACGAGTTTAGTCATGGCAACCGACGGTGGCTTCTATGTCGTTCTCTTCTTGATCATGCTTCTTCGATTTTCCATTAGCTTGGCTGGTTCAAAGCACATACAGTATTCAACAGCGGCGACATCATGGCATCGCCACAAATAGCGGTGACTACGCCACGAAATCCATTATTATTAATATTATTATAATTATTATATTAATAATTATTATTATTTTAAAACAATGTTACAGTTGTGAAGTCTGAACGTATTATTGCAATTTCTTTAAATATTTATTTCACTCTATGGCGCTCAATATAGATGCCGCGTTCCCTTTGCAAACGGTCAAAAACAACGCTTGCCTCAAAAATTGACCCTCTCTTCGGTCGCTTGTGAGCTCCTGAATTCGCTTACTCAAATCTTTAAGAAATACTTCGGTTCCCTTGCTGATTGGTCCTAGCGTCTCCATGGCAATACGCACAAAAGTATATCTTGCGTGTATTTAACCCGTTTTCTGGCGTCCGCGTGCTTTGCCACCCACCCCGGCTTAACTGAGCTGTGGTGTAAATAGGAAGCCGCGGTGGTGCACGAAACCGTTGCATCCCAAGCTAGGGACTTCCCATGTGACCATAATGCAATGGTCACCCCATCAGGTCTTTCTTCGCCAGCGGACGTTAAACCTCTCGGTTCAAGTGTAGATGGTATACCGGCTTTCCTAAGAGACCTTATAATAATAATTATTATTATTATTGTTTATTTGTTTTAGATTCCCCTACAGTTGTGTGACCCAAGCGTGTTCAATAATAATAATTATTACTTCTAATAATATGCTGTGGGAGGATGGCACTGTCATTGGCCATACTAATGCAAATAATGGTGAAGTGAAGCTGATGATGGTGATGAGATGATCCCTCCTTGTTTTCCTGTTTTGTGGTGGAGGACTCCATGTGTGTCGTCCTTTCGGCTTCTGTACGGCGGTCTATATATATATATATATATATATATATATATATATATATATATATATATATATATATATATATATTTATATGTATATATATTTATATATATATTGTTTTTGGGGAATATTGATAAATAGTAGTGAAACTGTGAATATATATATATATATATATATATATATATATATATATATATATTAGTTACTCGTGTGCTTTGGTTATTATGAGCTAGCAGCCACCGTCACTGTGTCAGTGGCAAAACAGAGCTGGCAGCGCGAGATGCAGTAGCAACGTTTGTCTCGCGTTGCGTCGAATGGTGGAAAATCGTTAAAAATTAATCATAATCATCGCTTCGGGCAGCCGGTTGGGCAGTTGTGGCCGGTAGTTGTCGTAGTATTAGTAGTAATCGTAAAAGCAGAAGGGGACGTAGAAGTCGTCGTGGTTGTTCCAGTAACAGATAGCGTGTTTTCTGCTTTTTGCTTGGGACCACCCTATCCGGTTCACCTATTTCGTGCGTCAGACGTCGGAGCAAACTTCGAATCGCTTAGCCATTCCGGTTGCTGCGACACACACATATATTTATATATATATATATATATATATATATATGGACGAGAGGGATAGAGAGAGCAATAAATAATTCGTTCTAGCTGTGATTGTAAATTTCTTGCACAGACATCCCTTAGATGAGTAGAACATGGCTATTCAAATTGAGATACATCGTTTTTCCCTGCAGTCGTATGTACAGTCACGTGTTGTGCAAACAGTACTGTGTATGCGCCACTGATCTAATGGACATTTCATTTACGGACGAGGCAGGTCTTCGATGTAATTTCCATGTAAACCAAACATGTATCAGCGGATATCAGCGGTTAGCCTACGTGCGCCTATCATTAGGAGCATTATTTATTCTTAATTTAAAATAGATGGCAATTTTGTCAATTTGTTTTGTTGTCTCTAGCTAGGATCAAACGAATACTCCGTACTAATGACGAGTAACGCTATGAGTACGTCTAAATACTTGATTTCTTATGTAGTACAGTACGAGCCAAGAGCGTATTGCATACAATAGGCAACGCCACTCCACAACAACTACAACAACAAAAATTATACAGAAGCAACAGCAACAACAACAAGAAGAGCGTTATTAGTAAGTGCTGAGGCAAACTTTAAATATGCACGCGGTTTTTCCAGTACGGTTCATTGAAAACCGCATTTAGAAGGGCCTAGCTTGCGGGTATGTAACCCGCCAGCAACAATAATTCCAGCGATCGAGGTCGATCTTAAATTGAGTAAGGTCTGTTTATGCATTGCAGCAGGAAACCTTGATCCATTACCCATCATAGCACGTCCCACGACTAAGACGGGCACTGAGGTAGGATAGTATAAGGGTATAAATATATTGTTTCTGATGGACCGCCACAGATCCACCTCTCCAGAGGGTAACATTGCACTGATCTACATTCATTATGTTGGCTAATTTCCATGCATGCTTGCTCCCCATGCTTGATCGTTACGCCAAAAAGGGACAGCTTTGAGATGCCTATGGTGGACTACACTAAGACTACACGACGGCGTTTGTGGCGCTTTTTTCTGCGTTCAGAAAAGAGTCATTCATTGCAACACGGGCGGCTATTACAACCCGACGTCTGGGTGTGAGAGTACGAGCAACAACAACAGAAACAACAACAACAACGACTACTACTACTACTTCTACTAAATTAACTTTTCGGGCTGACCCTCCAACAAGATGTCACGCCTACGAAACTGCTTTTCGCATTGCTTCATAGACGGACCCCGATGAATGCAAATGTGCAACGGTAGGGCTCGAACCCGCGCACCTATCTGGTGTCTCATCCTGTCGCGAGGCGCCGGCGAACGCACCACGCCACCGGGCTCGACACTACTACTACTACAACTCAACTAAAATAAATAAAATTTAAAGCTACTACTACTAAAATTACTACTACTACTACTACTACCGCTACTGTTCGGATGGTTTGCATTACTAGTTAAGCGCGATAAGTCCGCTTTGCTGTTCTTGCTACCAGTGTAAGCGCTATGTTATTTATGTTTCCGGACTTTTGCACTAACGCTATTACGGCGCCAGAAACGTCTCTAAGTAGATCGCTGGCAGTGCCTGGAGCCGACTTGACTCCAGCCATTCACTCGGGCACTCACTCAGTGCTGACGACGACGACGACTGATGGGGGGTTGCGTCCCCTCCGGTCTCGTCTCCCCCCAGCATTGCCTCCCGCTGTTTCTGCGGCTTCTGCTTGTGCTGTCAGGCTGGCGATAATCAGAAGGCAGGCAGAAGAGAAACAGCAAGCCGGCCGGCGATTGCATAGATTGGACAGATGAAACATAGATTTGTGCCGCACCCCCTGGCCGTAATTCGGTAGGTATGAGTCTTCGCACGCCGTAAGGGTGTTTGTGAGTTTTGGGTGGTTTTGGGTGTGCGTATCTATCTGCCATGCTGAAGAGCAGAAGCGGTGAGTCCAACCACAACAACAGTAGCACCAGCAGCAATGGCTTGCCAATGCCGGACAATGCGCAAAATCAGTTTGTTGTGAGCGTTTGCCGAGATTAGCCGACATTTGCAGTCTCGCCTGATGCGGTCAGGAGGAGAGGAAATTTGGTGTCGCGGTCGCCTTGGTCGCCAACCACTTTGAGGCCAATTGATGCAGCAGCAAAAGCAATAGCAACAACAACAACAAAACAACTCCAGCTGGTTCGGCTGAAAATGTGAGGAATCATCGTCGCGTAGATAGATATGTAAGGTGGATGCCGGTTGACGAGACGTTGCCGACACACGTCACATAGGTGACACCTTCTTGCATCTGATTACGGGCATGGGACGTACTATATATAATAGGACGAGGAGACTAGATCGCAGGTCGTTGTAGCTTCATAATAGTAATCGAGCGCTGAAATTGCGCGCAGATGCGCTGTGGACGCGGTGGAGACAGACAGACACCCCACCCGTTCGGCACACCGGCCGAAACATAAACACTACTATCACGTCTTGTGTGTTGCGGCGAAACGAGGTGAAATTCTTCTCTCGGATCGTGCATTGCCACCTCCCCCCCGAACCCCCACCGAACAAACGGGGTACGTTCGTCCATTCACTTTGGAGAACCAATCCTGAAAGGCAGTACTTCCATATCGGGCCGGCCAGCATGGCTGGAAAGTTCCATAACGTCCGTGAAACTTCGAGTGACCAGTATATGCACGTATATATATATATATATATATATATATATATATATATATATATATGTATACGCGATCGTCTTACTACAATGCTTAGCTAGCACTTAGTTTGTGTTCTCTCCAATGACACTATGACGTTAAGTAAAACAATATCTACGTATTCAGACGCGCATTTGAACCTGGCTAGCCAGACATGAGCAACATTTACTAACCGGAACGTTGAATTGAGGTTGCTGTCAATGATAAATAGGTTCTCGACGCCTCTGCTATTGTGTCAGTTATGTTATTTTCAATCAATCCTGACTCAGCGTCGATAAGTTGTTGCCATTGTTGTTGTTGTTGATGCTATGAGTATTGCTACTATTGTGGTTATGTATGTCGTTATTATTGTTGTTGTTGTTGTTGCTGTTGTGAGTTTTGCTACCTGTGGTTATGACTGTAATTGTGTCATTATCATCGTCGGCTTTGGCGTTGTTGGCTGTCCCGTTGTTTGTTCTAATACTATGTTGTGTTTCAATGATGACTTGTTTGACGACAAGGGATGGGGTGAAAGGTATGCCGAACAGCGGACATGCGACGGCGACTGGGGGTATCAAAGGTAACTTCGCAAAGGGCGATCCGACGGGCGATCGTTTGCAGTGATAGCGTCGCTAGCGCCTGCTGCGGCTGCTACTGCCGCCCGTGGTAGATGGATGATGATTCGAACGGCAGCTGTTGTTTCGAACAGTTATGGAAACTAAACGACAATGGCGCGCCCGTGGCGACGTCATTCATTCGATCCGTTCGTTGGCTGCCTGGCTTACTTACATGCTGTCAATGTTCAAAATGGCCAAGTTCAATAGTTATGATAGTCTGACTAAGTGATCCAAGAGCCATCCCGTCGCCTGTTCTTGTTGGAGCTGCTGCAACAACAAGAACTACTACTACTACAACAATGACAACAATTACTGCTACTACTAAAAAAAGAAAGTTTCCGGGCTGACCCTCAGCCAAGATTTAACGTCCACGGAACTGCTTTTCGCATTGCCTCATAGACGGACTACCCCCATAAATACAAATCGGTGCAACGGTGGGGCTCGAACCCGCGCACCTCCTTTGTGTCTCCTTCGATTGCGAGGCGCAGACGAATGCACCACGCCACCGGGCTCGACACTATTACTACTATTACTATTTCTACTACTATTACAATGTTAACAACAACAACAACATCATTCTGACCAATCACAGTAGCTAATTCCCCAGCATCACTTGCATATAGATGTATATGTATGTGTTTACATCCGCCTACCACCATCCTACGTCCATCGTTGTCACGATCTACTACGTCATGCAGAGATGCCATCCAACGACAACGTGTGTCTCCTTCCTCCCGAATCCCTTCCCGCCCCCCTCTGCTCTTCTCGCCCGCTACGTAGGTAGGTAGCTGCTCATTGCAGTTTGTTGGTCGGATTCTTGTTCTTTTTCTTCGAGCAAGCGAGCGAGCGAGTGACTCTCTTCTTCAGTTGTCTGACCGATTGTCGATCTGTCCATCATTTATTCGTCAGCCGTGGTCGTCGTCGGTTGTCGACATTTGTGCTCATTGACTCACCAACCGACCAACCGCCGGTAGACCGGTCAGCAAGCAATCTTCCACCACCACAACTTCCACCATGAGGCCGGCTGATCAGCCATTATCAGGTATCGAGTTGGCCAGCAGCTGGTTCACTCGGAACTCGCCGATTTTCCTCTTCATGCTTTTTGCTGGCCACTATCTCTCTCGTTCTCTCTCTCTCTCTCTCTTTTCTTATATTTCAATCTGCCAAAAGGCAAATATAAAGAGATCTGCCATCATCTGTTTATATTTGCCTCTCTCCCTCTATCCTTCAACCTGCCACCATTCCTATATATTTGCCTCTCTCTCTCTCTCTAGCCTTCAACCTGCCACCATCCTTGTATCTTTTCCTCTCTTTCTCTCTCTACCTTTCAATCTCTGTTCATCTCTATCTAGCTGTCTTCAACCCTCTCCATGTCTCTTATTTTGTCTGTCTACCTCAATACCTCACGACCCCCTTGTCCTCTCTTTCTCTTTCCATCACTTCATTTACTTTCTGTCACGCACTCTTTCTCTTTCCTCTGTTTATTGACGACGTTCGATGTGTTGAGTACGGTCCGCCGACTAGCCTGGTTGATTCGCTGGTGACCGTTTGGATTCGTATCGATTTTTCTTCGGCTGGTGTCTCGTGCATGCACGGCCGCATGCACGTAGAGACGGCAGATGGCGTTTGGTGGGCACGACGAGCATTTTGGCGGTGCCAGCGACGGCAGTGAGCGTTCGTTCGGACAGGCGCGGCAGTGATGGCAGAACCGTCTGTCTGGTCGTCACACCAAGACCACAACACATAGAAATGGCTACAACAACAGCATCAACAGTAGCCGTAGCAGCAGCAGCAATAGCCGCAGAGTCAAAAGCGTTACAACAGGTGCAGCGGGCAAAAAGCAACTGAACGTGCCAGGTCATGCAGTGGCCGTCCTGCATGCTGGCGGGTGTCATGTCACGTCCTCACGATGGTAATGCTGGTGCGAATCGTGATGATGTTAAAGATGGTCATGGTGGTGATGATGATGATGATGGTGGTGGTAATGGTCGTGAAACTAATGAAAATGGTGGTGGGATGAGAGTGGTGGTGGTGGTGGTGGTAGAGAAGACACTAACCACGTCGTATTTGCTAATGGCCATCAGCCATTTTCCAAAGGGTTTCTTTCGCTCTCTCTCTGTTTCGATCATCGATCGAGTGGTTCGGCTGTCAATGTGCGTTGCTGTTGTTGTCGTTATTGTTGTTCTTGTTGGCCTGGAACGTGGTCAGCGGACGTCGTCGTCGGACACTAGCTGCCTTTGGTTATAGTTGTTGCCAAAGATGTAGTTTATAGTAAAAGAGATACGAAGATATTGGCCTTTTCGACCGGTCTTTGTTTAGCGTACAAGACGCTTTAGTTGGTCAATAATAATAATAAGGTTTAGTGTCCGCTGGCGAGGGGAAAGACCTGATGGGGTGATCATTGCATTATGGTCACGTGGGAAGTCCTTAGCTTGAGATGCAACGAATTTGAACACAACCGCGACTTCCTATTTACAGCACAGCTCAGTTGAGCTTGGGTGGGTAGCAAAGCACACTGACGCCAGAAAACGGGTTAAATACGCTGAACTGGAAAAAAGATATATTTTTGTGCCTATTGCCATGAAGACACTAGGACCAATGAGCAAAGGAACCGAAGCATTTCTCAAAGATTTAAGTAAGCGAATTCAGGAGGTCACAAGCGACCGAAGATAGGGTCAATTCTTAAGGCAAGCGTTGTCCTTGGCCGTTTGCAGAGAGAACGCGGCATCTATTTTAGGCACCATGGAGTGAAGTATATTTTTAAAAAATTTGCAATAATACGTTCGGACCTCACAACTGTAATAATAATAATAATAATAATAAAGAGAAATGCACCAATATGAATGATTTGTTGCCTTGCAACCTGTAAGGAGGAAATGGTTCTGCTTGTTTCAACCTTGTGTCGTCTTGATGCACCCAGTGTCCAGATTGATGGTGACAACGACACGCGATACGATACTCCTCCGACACCTTTATTTGCCCCCCACATTGTACAGCTGTGCAGCAGATGATCTTTCCTCTGCACTGTTCCGACATAACGTCTGAATAACGCAGATGATATTCACTAGTCATATTTGCTCAGTCCACAATCAAGTGGAACGACAATTCTCTAATTAGACACAAAGACACAGCAGAGAGAGAGAGAGAGAAATAGCACAAGCGGGAACTCGATATGAAGTTATTATTCAGAGTCAGAGGGAAAAATCGAGGGAGAGAGGAGAGAGAGGAGATATATGAGAGACGTCGTGTTAGTTCTAGTTAGTAAGCTGTTTAGTTGTTGATCAAGTTTCGTATGTGGTCGTCAGTTATGTAGTGTGACTGACTGACTGGCTGACTCATCCATGATGTACGCAGGCAGCCGGCAAAACACACGCCCTGAACGGACGGGAAATCTAGCCAGCCTGTAGCAATGATTACGTAGCGGCGATTCAAGCAACCACAACATCCGTGACCACTAAAGCACCAACCACCAAAGCCGCAGCAGCATCATCACTCGGAGCTGTAGCAGTAATAATAAATAAGCTGTAAACGGGCTGTCTGTAACACGGCTTGACCACCGGATGTGGTTGTTGTTTCCGACCACGACGATCATGATGATGGTGTTGTTGTTGATGGTGATGTTTTTCTGCTTATTTCTGTGCTTGTAGTTATGATTGTTGTGCTTGTTATGGTTGTGATTGTTGTGGTTGTTTTAGTTATGGTTATTGTTGTTGCTGCCACTGCTGTTGTTGTTGTCGTCGTCATGGAAGCCGTCATTATATCGTTATCATTAACGGGCATACAATGTCGTTGTCTGCGTGGCGGCAGAGCCCCATCACCATGTTGCCCCCAGGTGTTAAAGGGTTATCGCGAGCAATAGCAACAACGACAGCCGCAATAATCACAGCCACCACAACAACAATAGCAACAACAACAACAACAACAACGGCAGCAACCACAACAACAGTAACAACAACAACGACCGGAGGGCTGGCAGTAACGATCATAGGGAATAGAGTGCGGTAGAGCTTACCTTGCCTACTGTTGGTCCACATTCAGCATGGAGTGTGTCACTTCTCCCAATGGTGGCTGTCGTTGCTACTGCTACTTCAGTTTCTATTGCTCTTACTTGCTGCCAGGTCTTGGTCCTGGCTGATCGGTCACTCTAACATTTAGCTTTTTACCACGATACGTGCTACATGTATGCGCACATATATATATATATATATATATATATATATGTCTTTATTAAATGCTGTTAGGTTAGATACGAATGCGGTAGATATCTACTTGCCGCTGTACCGTAATGAATACATTGAATTGATTGAATCAAATATATATATATATATATATATATATATATATATATTATTTGTTGTATGTGTGGGGCTTATCTACCGCTCTGAAGGGTCGACTTAGTCAACGCTGAAAGGGGAAGCCATCGCCGCCGGAAGGGGTCATCATTCCATCGTTGTTGTCGTCGTCGTTGTTGTTGATGCTGTGGTCCAATGATGTACATAGGGAGGTGGGGGGAGGGTTGGTACGTATGGGTGACGTGCTTTACGAGGCAGGCTATGCGAGGTGACTGCGTTTGCGTCACCACTGTTGGGATTGCCGGAAGTATCCAATAGTAATCATCACTATCATCATACTGATTGCAGACGTCGCAACGATTAAGTAGTCACCGTGATCGTGCTTCGTAGCATTTATAATAATAATAATAATAATAATAATAATAATAATAATAATAATAATAATAATAATAATAATAATAATAATAATAATAATAATAATAATAATAATAATAATAATAACTCACAAACAAGAAAACCACGGATGCTAAATTTGTTGCCAGGTATTATACAAATAAAGATCGTAAGTACCTGTTTACCATACTAATCATAGTAATAAGAGTCATTTCGATAGTACTAGAAGTAGTAGAGTTTGTCTACGATATAAATACGACATGATGCCGACTGATTGATGATGTCCGACATTGACGGCGT
Source organism: Dermanyssus gallinae (assembly GCA_003439945.1). Lineage (NCBI taxonomy): Eukaryota > Metazoa > Arthropoda > Arachnida > Mesostigmata > Dermanyssidae > Dermanyssus > Dermanyssus gallinae. Next base: position 176,440 of record QVRM01006647.1, read on the forward strand.
CGCCAAGCGTCGCTGTAACGGCAAACAGTAGCAGCGCTGAGAATGAGCTGATAGTCAACTTCTTCGATTCTGCCGCCATTACCACCATCACCACCACTAACAACGGGTGTCACCCATGTCACGACCAGCGTGACAACGTGGCACGGTACGACCAAACGGCACGAGGCAATGCAATACGATCACCGACAACCACCATTTGATACGAAAGCCTACTCTCACGCTTTCTCACGCTCTCTCTCTCTTTGATTTGGTTTGGCTTGGTTTACTTATTTGTCCGGTTCTATCCTCACCATGGACGTGCTAATAACGATGTGATGCCACCGCAGCCTCTGCTGCTAGTGAAAACATTGCTGCCGTTGTTGCTGTCGTTGCTGTTGTTGTTGCTGCTGTTGTTGTTGCTGCTGTTGTTGTTGTTGTTGTTGCTGTTGTTGTTGTTGTTGTTGCTGCTGTTGTTGTTGGTGGTGGCATTAACAACTCGTATTTGCCGTATTCGTTATTTAACTACAACGCAGATGAAGGCAGGCGATCTATTTACTCGGAAGCTGGTCGTGTTTCCGTTCTGCTTTTGTGACATATCACAGTTACAGTATCGCCATCGAACAAATGCTTGCCGTGTTTCCACGTGAGCATATTTGTCGATATATATATATATATATATATATATATATATATATACATATATATATATATATATATATATATATATATATATATATATTATCATCATTAACGGCAGACACGTGCTATGCGATTACGTGACGCGCAGTTTATCGCTTAAAGGAAGCACCTAACATCACATACTTTCCGTTCTTGTTGTTACGTAAGGTATAACGTTTACGGCGCAATGCTCTACAGTGTGCCAATTTGCCTTATGCGCATTTTCCATGCCTCACTAATCAACTAGATCCTGCTTTGCAAAAATGTGCCGCTTTCTACCTCCATTATTTAAACTTCCAACTGATGGACAATTTTTTTGTAGGCCGGAGTCTCCGGAAGACTGAGCTGAAGACGTGCGTCATTGACAAAGGCTTTGAGGGCTGCGTCAGCTGCTGCAGGCAGTCCCAGATGTGTGACTCCCATACACTACTTGCTTCGACAACTGCATAAACAACCCAAGAGACGGGTTCGTTTCTCAGTCTGACGTTCCTAATTCGAGCTACGCTTAAATGCATTCGAATGATCTGTGTGGCACATGAAAGCGTCGGCGTATTTTCGATGAGTCTCAGTGCTGTCAGAGTGGGAAGAGTTTTTCGATGTCGACATTTGCTGCTCCGCGGAACTCTTTTTCGCCCCGATCTTTGACAGATTTCTGCTTTCGATTATTTGTTGGCTATATAGCTTTACTCTAATCGAGCAACAACAGTCTCTTGAGCTACCGTAGACTACTAAAACGACTATGGCTATCCAACATGCTCTCTCATATACTACTAAGGCATCCGTCTAGAGCAAGACCTCTCTCTGCACGGAGAAGAAATGCCTATGTTCCCTAGGGTCAACATAAGATGTCATTGAAGGGGAATTGAGAGCAATCGAGATTGCAGTTCTACCACGCTTTCATAAATGGGATCATGCAGAAATAGGGCGCGTATCAATTGAAGAATGCGTTCGGGTGTGGTCCCTCGTTGGCAACTTGGCGGGGCGTTATTTATATATTGATAGAGAAACATTGTTTTAAATGAGAACTAACGCATTGTATTATGCAGTTACTCTAATAAACAACGTTTATAAATATATATATATATATATATATATATATATATATATATATATATATATTTATATATATTATAACCCTAATAGAATATGGTGAGACTTATTGTAGAGGAGGTAAGCAATCGTTTTCGCAAAGACCTAACGGTACTACTGTAGCTAAACAGTCTATCCTAGCGGGGGGGGGGGGGGGTACTGTGTATAGGGCTCGATGTCGTTGCGCTGTCTTGGCAGTAGTGAATGAGACAGCCTATTTCATCATCATCGTCGTCATCAACAGCATCGGCGTTCTCATTACTCTTACGGGCAGCAGCGAATAACAATCTTAAAAACGACCACCGCACAGTATCTCCGCCACGATGCCGACACGAACAATCATAGCTGGACGCAGCATGCAACCATAAACGCATTCGATCATTATGTTCGCTCGGCACGTGCGAAGTCCAAAACGAGCAATGATTTATATCTCCTCTTTCCACCTCATATATATATATATATATATATATATTATATATATATATGGGCGGCTCCCGGTTTGATTCCGAAGTTGGGCTGGAGCGGGTGGCCAGCTTGAGAGGATGGAGGATACTTCACGGAATCGGAGATGGGATGGGATCTTAGCAGCGGCTGCAGCAGCAGCAGCAACAACAACAACAGAATCGTGTCCGTCGACATTGTTGTCTAGAGAAGAAGTCATCAGAAGGGGCTAGAGCCAACAACAGTCAAGTTTTTATTGTGGTGCCAACGACAACAACAACAACAACAACGACAATATTATACTAATTGAACAAATACAACATTTTAATGTTGTTCGACCCCTTTGCGAAGTGCGCTCTAGCGGCGACCTCGGGCTGAGAGTACGCAGCTAAAGTGTCGCTGTCTCTGTCTATGTGTGCCTATGTATATTTGTTTGTAATGGCTGCTTACGACTACTTGACGACATGCTATTTTGTTGTCTTCGGCAATAGGACACGGGACAGTCAACACATGTGTTGACCAATACAGTGCCCATAGGCGTGCCTTCTTTCTCTTCTCTTCTTTTCTTCCTCTTCTTCATGTTGGCTTGTTTTTCTTTTTATTCTTCTTCTTCTTCTGCGGCTGGTAAGCTAAAAAGACATTAGCGTTATCGTTAGCATCTGGCTGCTGTAACGGCTGACCGGCGATACAACAATGTGCACTAGTGCCAGCTTCATAAATGGCCCCTCCCTTGGCGGTGTGTTTTTGTCGTTATTGTTGTTGTCGTCGTCGACATTACGTTTATTTCTGTTGTTGTTGTTGTTGTTGCTGCTGTGTTTCTTCATGACGTTATTTTTCTTCGTCTTCTGCCGAACCCAATCGTTGAACTGGCGTCCATCTCGCGGCGCCACGGCGGCAGCAGCAGCAACGACTGTTCATGCAACTGCCAATGATGATCATCGGCAATTATGCATCATCTGGCCACTATGCAGAGTTTCGATTCTCGCGGGTATACATATTGTATTTATCTATTATTATGTGCTGTCAATGTTTGACGGATGCATGTATGCATGTACGCATAATTAATATGTGTGTATACATATATATATATATATATATATATAATATATATCGACGGGCAATTCCGACACCAGAAGTCTTGAGGTTGATCCCAGCAGAACGCATACCTATTTGAAGCGATATTTGTTCAAATTTGTCGATTAATATATATATATATATATATATATGTGGCGGGGTTGACTATTTGTTAACGTGGGAGCAATTTCCACTCTCAAGACACGTTTCGACTACTCGAACGTACTGTCGTCTTCTACCCGGTAAAAGGCCAATTTAACCGACTATCTGATTCTCTGGATTTTGCCCTTTTGGTCACTTACTGTCTCCGTTACTCGTCTCGCCCTTTCCCCTCCTTCCGCTGAGTAGCATATCTGGCGTACGCGCAATTTCTTTTTTTACTGTCGTAACATTTTTCTCTCAAAAACGCGCTGTTTCAAAATCGTGCGCGCACGTGTAGAAGCCACCATCTCCTAGCGAACGATCGACAAACTCCGGCTGGCCGGAGTCCGGTGGGCGATCAGATGGCAAAAGGGACAACGATGAAGATGACCGAACCGCCGACCGGTCGGGCTGAGGTCGCAGGACAGCTACACCCCCACTCCCCCCAACAACCCCAGCTGAAAAAGCAATACTTTCTGGGCTGACTCCCAGCCAAGACTTAACGTCCTCGGGACTGCTTTTCGCATTTCTTCATAGACGGACCCCCATAAATACAAATGTGCAACGGTGCAACGGTGGGGCTCGAACCCGCGCACCTCCATGTGTTTCCTCCGGTTGCGAGGCGCAGACGGACGCGCAGACAACCCCAGCTACCCCAGCTGCAACTACTGTTACAGCTGGGGTTACTACTGCTATTACAACGACGGACGACTGCTACCACAACCACTTCTACTATGTATACTACGCGTAGTACTCCTTCGGGAGAGGGTTGTCTTCGTTGGGTCTTCTTGTTCAGGCTTCAGGCAAAATTGCCTTGATACAGGAACAGGAGCGGCGGCGGGCGTTATGTCTTGCAGCTCATGGTGATGGGTAGACCAACCGCGCTGCCGGCGTCGCCGCCGCAGCGGTCGCCGCCGCCGCCGTAGAGCAGGGGGACGTCAAATTATCGCCGCGGCCGCGTCGTCTTGATTCTCTGTTTCGCGCCAGACGCGCTCAACGCCAACAACGCCAAACTGCGGCAGCAGAAGCAGCAGCAGCAGCCGCAGTGGCGACGGTGAAAAAGGCGAAAACCACGCGATTTTCACCGCTGCTACTACTACTACTACTACTACTACTATTGCTATTGCTGTTGTTTCTGCTTCTGCTGCTGTTGTTGCTGCTGCTGCTGCTGCTGTTGACGCTCCCGCTGCCACCGCTGAAGCAGCAAACCCCCCCGAAGAAGAAGATCACCGTCGTGAAGTCGCGGCCCGTTCCCGGGCGCTCCATGATCAGTCTGCTGTTGGTCGATTGGTGTGCGTCACGTTGTTGTTACGCGCGCAGAAGTACCGCCATCACCACAACCACTACCATTATTATCACCACTACCACGACGACCGGCTGTAGCAGCAGCAGCAACAGCTGCGACGGCAGCACCCGCGAAACCAGCAGAAGTACTGGAATTCGAGCGCGAGAACATATGCGAGTTGAACAGAGCAGACCCGGGCGAACACTTGCCAAGCACTGGAATTCGTATTGTGTCGAATCCACTCGCTGGACGAGTGAAGCCGTCAAACGAGAATTGCTGTTGCTGCCGCCGCCTCGAACAGCAGCCGGAGTTTAGCGGAGACGTCGGTTTCTCCCGCTATCGCGGTCTCTCTGTGACTGCGTGTCTGTCTTTCTTGTGCTGCATCTCGGAGCGCGCCGATGGGGCAGCGTGGTGCAGCTGCTTGGATCTGATCGTAACGTCGCTATTGTGCCCCGTTGTGGTTGTTGCTGTTGTTGTTGTTGTTGCTTCTGTGGGTTTTGCCGACCTCACAAAGCGGCGTATGCATAAATATGCATGTAGATATGCGTGCACATAGATATGCTTGTATACATGTATGAATACACGTTCGTACATACATATATGCGTATACTCTGTCTGTGTGTGAATGTGAGCTGAGGACAACAGTACACTTCTGCTTTGAGATGGCGCGCGTGGCAAGCACGTTTTACCGTAACCGTCGGTTAGTGCTTAGTGGTTAAGAGGCTCGTCCTCTTCGTAGAGTGTTACCACGAGGAGCCAAGGATCGCAAAAGCACAAAACGAAGAACCAGAAAGAAGAGAGAGAGAGAGAGAGAGAGAGAGGAGATGTAATGCAACCAAGGTGAACATACTCATGTTCGAACAATAATTGTGTTCTTATCTCGGACTATACACGGACTACTAAAAATAGTACTTATTGGGCTGACCCCCAGCCAAGATACACGGACTACTGCTGCTTGTTACCCCCGAAGGGCGAGTTGTCTTCGCGAAGACCTGTGCTGAGTCTGAGTCGAGTCCGACTCAGGAGTTCTACTGGACGAGGCGAGGTGTTCTGCTCGCTAAAAACCGGCTGATCGACTGACCAGCGCGCTACATGCGGGATCGTTCAACGTCCCACGTCCTTCCTTCGAAGTAAACGATCGAACGGTTCGAGGTGTCTGTCGTAACCGTCCCCTATTCGTCTAAGCCGTCGTAATCATTGTTCAAGTGCACACTAAACCGAAACCAACTATCGATTACCTAAGTAATTAATTCATTAATTAATCGATCAGTTAGATCAGCTACCCCTATCCCCATCTTATTGAATGGTGGCATTGGTGAAGCTATTGGTGTAGTGTATATATATACGCATGTATATATGCATATAATTACATCTGTGTGTACATATCGTGCGACCGTGTGCCACGTGACCCACAGGTTCGATCAGGCTGGGCATCCGTTAGTCAGTTATTTTGACACTGTTATCGCTGCTGTTGCTACTGGGAGAAATCCCATGCAGGTGCCGTAGAAATTGTGGTGTAATTAATATCTACGAAGGCAGGCCAACCCTATTCATTTGGTCAACGCCTTAATCACGGGGAGGCAACGACGACGACGACGATCACGACGTCAACAACAACGACAACGGGAAATAACTACCGTCAACTACTAATTAAGGACTTAATACATTACGTAGTTCGTTAATTGGCAGCAGAGGACTAGGTCGATTCTCAGGCCTCTGACGAAATGACTCGTGGCGCAAATTTGCTCGGGTTGGGCGAATGTCAGTGCCTGACGAGCGTCTGCTCATGTCCACTTCGGGCGTCCGTGTCGAAGGATCTTCGCTACCTTGAAGTGAGTGAACATCGCAGGTCGATAGATAGAAAAACGTCCATAGATCAATTCACACGTCCATAGATCAATTCACACGTGCATAAATCAATTCACGCGTTCCTATATCAATTAACACGTGCACATATCAATTCACGCGTGCAAGTATCAATTCACGCGTCCAAATATCAATTAGTAGTCCATATATCAATTCACATGCCTTTATATCAATTCCTTATATCATCACATATATTATATATACGTATATTAACATCATGACACACTTCTGCGCATGCCAAAATGATTGTATTGAAAGGTCCGGAGTGTCCCTATTTTGAAACACGAGGTGTACATATGTGTATTTCTTCACATTTGTATGTACTTTACTCGAATGAGAGGATTTCAATTGATATATAATATTTTCGAAGTTATTGTACAACTGGAACTAGATACAATAAAAAAAAAAAAATATATATATATATATATATATATTGATAGATGTGTCAGTGCTTAGATATGTGTGTATACAGAGTATTTTACATCCACCCTGTAGTTTTCTGTACCTAGCAGTGTAGTATTCAAAACGAATTAAATAAGATAAGTACATCAACAGACGAACTTGTATTTTTACATGCATCGTGTGGGTTTATATAGGGAAGTTGAACTTTAGACCGTTTGGAGCGACATACACCGTCACGCTTAATTAATTCATGCAAAATACGTATTACACTGGATTTGAAGGTCGGTTTCTAAGCCGACACGTCTATAGTATTCCGACGGCGCGACGATGCTTCCTACTATAGCTGATGTCGTGTATATATATATATATATATATACACGTGTGTGTTGTTGCAGAGTCAATGTAGTAGGTAGAGGTGAGTTATGAGTCTGGCGACGCGGAAGAAGCAGCGCATAGCTAGCATAACTGGTAAGGCCAAGGACCTTGAACAATTTGTTAAATTCGTATTGTCTATTGGAATCACTTTAATTAGTGTAGCTATTATTATTGTGTGTGTATATCAAATGACTCATAGCTCGACAAATGTCCGTTAGAGTGTTACAAAATGAGCAGTAAACGTAAACATTTATTGGTATTCTAAATGCATCATAGTAAATATCATCGCCACGTGACACACCACTCTTGTTGCAACTAAACAGCGCAAAGTTCGAAATGGAGAAATGACAAGTTACTGGAAACGAATTTTATTATTATTATTATTAGAAGAAGAAGGAGAAGAAGAATAGTATGAAACCCGCAGTAAGTTACGTCGAATAAAGCCAAGAATTACTGCCACGATCTAAATTCGTGTTCGTTTCGTGTTTGCGACTAGGAGTGTACTGTACGCAAGTTCTTGTGTTCTTGTTTGCCGTGCTTGCTGTTGTTGTGCTGGTTGTTATCGTTGTTGTTATCATCTTCGTCATCATCATCATCATCATTGTAGCGTTATTGATGCTTCGCTTTATCGAACTTCAATTTTTGCTTCCCCGTCTCCTGCGTGCTTCTGTCTCGTGTTGACTTCCGTTGACATCCACCAGAGCCGCGTTCGAAACCCGCGCACCCAACAACCACAATGGAGAGAGAGAGAGAGGCAGGCTTTTTTTTTTGAATACCCGCACGGACGATGCCCGAGATAGACGCGGTGTCGTAGACATGCCAGACAACCCTGTAACCCGGTCAGGGGGGATAACGGGTTGCGATAACGTAATGATAGCTCAACCACTGCTACCACCCATCACGGTTATATCATAGAGCATACGTATCACACTAGGGTTTGAAGGCGATATATAAATATATATATATATATATATATATATATATATATAAATATTTATACTATATATATATGTATATATGTATATATATATATATATATATATATATATACAAACATACCGATCTGTGTACGAGGACTTTGCGACGCTTCCTTTTCTTACTTCGCATCTGTAGATATATATATATATATATATATATATAGAGAGAGAGAGAGCGCGCTATGCTGTGCGTGGATTATTTGATTTAGAGTTATTGACTGACTTGGATTGCGCACGGATGTATTTAGATTTAATTATCGTAAACAAAGCGATGCCGACCGTAGTTCAAAAAATTCGTCGTCGTGTGAACTGTGTGGCACTTTGGTAGTGCACCACGAATCAGCACAGTGAGTGATGTTTATTTCAGCGATTTGTACAGCTTCATACAGACGCACCAACAGAGGGACTCGAAGTTTTGTTTCGGTTGATTTTCATGGTATTTGGTCTACTTGCATATATATATATATATATATATATATATGTACATGCACACACCAATCGTGTGTTCCCGCCGTGTATATATATATATATATATATATACATCGAGAAGGCGAGGTGCACAGATGTTAACGGTACTACTTCGACATCAAAATCTAGTTCAGAACCGCCTGGTGAACTGTGTGCCCCGGTAGGGTCCTTGAGTTTGGATGTTACTCTCTGCAGGCGTTGCTTCTGCAACGAGAGCAAGCTGTCATAGATTGACAGAGTGCGGGGCTGGAATGGAGAAAGATAGAGAGAATTCAGGCTCACAGAGAGAGAGATACACAGAGAGAGAGAGATACAGACAGAGAGATAGAGAGAGAGATACAGATAGAGAGAGAGAGATACAGAGAGAGAGAGAGAGATGGGGGAGCGTTTGTCAGAGAGATTGTGTTTGTTTGTATGAGGAGAGCAAGAGAGGTCATGTGGCAACGGAGTCGTCAGTGGGGATCATTGGCTGGCGGCATGGCGCTTCTGCGATTGCTTACTGCAGATTGCTTACTCGATGAACTAACGAACGAACTAACTAACTATTGGGATCCGCTAGGCAAGCGGCGGTGACGCGTTTTGGTAATATGGCTATGGCGAGTTTCCGTCTCTCCGACGACGACGGCGACAACGACAGGAAAGTGGACCAGCCAAAGTGATCGCCCGATATGCTGCCACCCGTCGTCCACCCGAGTCAACTCGACAGCAAACAAGGCAAAACGCACAGAACCGCCACCATTGTTGCATCGAGTTGATTTGAGCCACTGTTGCTGGAGTAGCGATAGCAGTTGTTGTTGTCGTTGTTGTTGCTATTGTTGTTGTTACTGCTTCTGCTGCTGTTGTTGTTGCTGCTGCTGTGGCAGCGCCTAGTGTCGTTATTGCTACAGTGGGTGGTCGCACTGTAACGCTGTTGTTATTGCTGTTTGGAATTCGCAGTGCTCTTGGAATTGGTTGTTCGTGCTAAGTGCAGCCGGGTTTGTATTGTGTGTTACACAATAGTAGTAGTAGTAGTAGTAGTATAAGAAGCGAACAATAGTTCAAAGGCTCATAGAACTAACAACAACAACAGCAGCAGCAAGAATAACAATAGCAAGAGTGGCGGTAGTAATTGCGGCAGTATTAGAAGGAGTTATTGTTGCTTTGTTGTTAGGTTGTTGCTATCTTTGTTGTTGTTTGTTGTTCTCATCATCATCACCGTGAACCTCGTTGTGGTTCGTAGAAGTAGTGCTAGTTTGAAACAACGCAACATCGGCGGAACTCTCCGAGATAGTTGGAGAGTTCCGAGGAGCAGCAGCAGCGTGTGCTTGTTGACGGACGCAGTTCCGGTTGTGTGCGGGACACATTTGACTTGGACATTGTTGCCACGACATCAATATCATTACTACGGTTCAACCGGCAACCGGTTCGATTGCCGGTTGGGTTGAGTTAGCACCACTTGTCGAACTTGTCGAGTGGTGGTGGTTGGTTTAGGTAGCCGTTTGACGTTGAACGCTGATCCAGTGTCGAGAGCGAGTTTGTGGAACTGTCGTCTGTTAATCGTTATTGTGGTTGTTGATTTACCACCGCCAGCGCCCCGCTCCACCCGCTTCCGCCGCCGACTCGGTTATGCCTGTGCGTGTTTGTGTGTGTGGGTGATTAGCGACTAAAGTGCTCATGCATACCATAGTGCGTCGGTGTGCAATTCGGCTAACACTCTCGTTCCCGTAATCGTTCTCGTAATAGTCTTGTGGTCGTTTAATGTGTGTTTGTATGTAAGTGGTTTGTTTATTTGTGTGACCGCGCGGCCAGGCAATCTCGCACGTTTGCAGTCGTCGTCTCTGGCGTAGCCCAGATCTTACAAGCAACAGCCAGCCCAGCCCAACGTCGAGGACTCTCAATTCTCAACTGATTGAGGTGCGCCGACGCAGGGCGAACTCTTCTCGGCAGCACCTCGTATGTGGCGATCTTTGGGCCTGGGTGGGCCTGGGTGGGTTGACTGACTCTACTGTGTTGTTGCTGCTATGTTGTTGTTGTTGTTGTTGTTGTTGTTGTTGTTGTTGTTGTTGTTGTTGTTGTTGTTGTTGTTGTTGTTGTTTTTTGTTGTTATCATTGTTGTTGTTATTTCTGTTGTTATCATTGTTGTTGTTGTTTCTGTTGTTATCATTGTTGTTGTTGTTTCTGTTGTTATCATTGTTGTTGTTGTCATTTCTGTTGTTATCATTGTTGTTGTTGTCATCATTATTGCTGCTGCTGTTATTGTTATTGTTGGTGCTATTGCTGTATTCGTGTCAACACTGAATGTTTCCACCGACAACTGCAGCAACAACGACAACAGACGACGTTTATACCAATAGCAGCAAAGTTTATTATAACAAGAACGACACAATAGCAGCAACAACAACAACAACTTTGTTAGCAGTGCTTATCTGTGTCACTTGTTGTGAATTTTGTGTGATTAGTACTACAGCAGTAATTGCATTAACGAGGTGACAACGAACAGGTAACAGTCGATTAGTAAGTAACTGGGCAGATCCAGTTAATTTACTATTATATATATAATTAGCCAGGCAGTTTATGAGCTTACACCACGATGAATCATCGTCAACCGTTTGTTAATATTATTACTATTGTTTTCGTTTAGCAGTTTGTGATTACGGTCGAAGTCTGTCGTGACCATATGTACGTTTATACATACAGCACAATAATTCTCCTCCAGTGAGCGTCGCGACAATATATATATATATATATATATATATAAGGCGTTTGCTCGTGTGCGGATATGTATGTGTAGTATATGAGATGCATATACATGCATGTGCGTTCTGAGGGCCTCTGACCTATTTTGTGAAAAGGCGAGAGTGATATGAAACTGGGGTATTCCGTGGTTATCTTAATTTATCTTTGTTGTTGTTGTTGTTGTTGTGGTTGTTATAATTGCCGTTGTCGTTGTTGCTATTGTTGTTAATGTTGCTGTTTCTGAGGTAACTGCTAATGCTACGCTGTTGCCGCTGCAGCAGATGCTGCTGCTGTGCTAATCGTTGGGTTTTTCTACTGAAATGTCTGCTGTCGTTGTCCACAACATGCCAAGAGACGTTAACCGATCGATACGTTGACTTTGCGCATCCGACCGTTGTTCCTCGGCTGAAATTTTCGCCGAAATCTGCGCGCAAGCAAGACATCTGCTACCCGCCTATCAGTTCTGTCATTCTGAGTCGTCAGTATGTCTGGCTCGTGTCTGGTCGTGACTGTTCGTCATTTTGTCTGCATGACCCTCGTGACAACGATGGGCACTACTAGAATGGCGGTCGAGTCGTGTTGTTAGATTTCGTCAGCGTCAGTTCGTTGTGGTGGCAGTGGAAGTAGGCGAAGCCAAAGTATTGCTATTGTTGTTGTTGTTGCTACTGCTGCTGTTGTTATTGCTGCTGCTATTTCTTGCTGTTGTTTTTTTATTTTGTTGTTATTATTGTTGTTGGTGTTGTTGCGGCTTTTTTTATTGCCTATATTCAACAACGCCAACATTAGTAACCGTAATGCCGAGCAAACTATGGTCGAACGCGACAGGCAGACCTATAGATACTTTAGATAGGTAGATATTTAGTAGGCAGATGAACCCCCGCTCTCGTCTCTGGTTGCGGGTAGTGAAGAAGACTAGTATACTTTTCTTGTCATAACAATCGTCATAAACTAATCACCACCACCACCACGAGCACTATCATTACATCGCATCTCCTCATCATCATCATAACGACAAGCACCACTATCGTCGCCACCTCCATCACCATTCTCATCATCATCATAATCATAATTAACGCCACCATCTTTACCACGCGCCGGGCAAATTGCACCCGTTCCGGCAGCCACGTCGACGATGACGTCGACATGACACGGGCCGACACTCATTACGGCCCAATAGCGGCGGCCGGCCTGGGCCTGGGCGGTAACAGACAGTGAGGCTGTGCGGCAGGCACCGATCATAATAACAATGCTGAAGGCGCTGATCACTGCAGCGAACCACACAGAGTGTCAAGTTGTTCGAACAATCGACGAAGATTTTTCCTCCCTTTCTTTTCCTCTTCCCCTCCCCCCCAGGCCTCCCTTATCCCCGTGCCGAAAGGACGGACGGGGGGCCGGGGGGTCAGGGGTAAGTGGAAGATCGAGCCGGCAATTCCGTCACTGATTGACAATCAAAGGCCAAGTATATATCGGCACATATACTATTTCACTGTGGCCACTACTTATGCTGCTGTTGCTGCAGTTTAATTGCTTATGCTACTTACTGCATCTGCCTGCGCCGCTACCGCCATTTTCGGTGCAGTTAGTTAGTGGTGTGTTATGGCACTAGTACATCGGTGTGGTGCACCTTCACTTCGTCACGTTTTTCTGTTTCGTTTGTGGTAAGCGGGAAAAATGCTTTTACGCACACCCGAAGCGGGTAGTGTGGAACTCGATGCCGATGCTGCGGCTTTTGGCATAATACCCACTAGAGACCTCTCACCTAAATGGCCTCAGGAAGAGGCGAGGAGCTGGAACACTGTTCTTTAATACTACTCCAACATCACTTCAACGTCGCTGTTACTTCAACTAGCCGTCAGCAGCAGCAGCAGAAGTGAGCCAATCGGAATGAGCCAGAACAGGGAGGATCAACGACGAATCGATCGAATGGACAAACGAGCTACATCATATGTCTATGGATTCGAAATAGATTATAACGCCGCTGCCATCGGCTCCATTGCAGCTACAAAGATTGATATTGTCGCCGTCGTTGCTTTATCTCTCGGTGTCTTTGCTCGTCCCCACCTATCCACCTATCGATGTATCTGCCTGTCTATCTACCTATCAATGTGCATATCCTATCTGCTAAAGGTTATCGTGGCGCTCGGCTTCGTGGTGCACCACCGCCTCCATGTGTGTGTGGTATATATATATATATATATATACTGATACACAAATGATGCGTATCAGTATATATGTATATATACAGATATATACTGATACACATATGCATATCCGTATATATATATATATATATATATATATATATGTGTGTGTGTGTTAGTCATCTAGTTGTGTCTCGGAACGTGGCGATTACTTCCTTTGACACGATTTGTCTATACAGTGGCACGACGGATTATTGTTTTCTTCCCCTAGGAGATATACATATATATATATATATATATATATATATACGTACACGCCGCATATACATAAACACGTTAATTTCTCCATCCTTCGTAAAATCGATGTTGTTACACGCCTGAATCGGGGCCCAATCAGTTGCCGAGAGGGAAATTGGAAGAGAGATGTTTCTCTCGCCGTTGATCACTTTTCCGGTGTCGATTGGTCTCGATAACAGCCGCCATAGCGGACAACAGCAGCAGCAGCAGTAACAAGAACAATAATAATGATAACAGCAACAACAATAATCATAACAACGACACCAACAACAATGACGACGACAACAGTAACAACAATAAAAACAACAATGATAATGACGACGACGACAACAACAACAGTAACAACAACAACAACGAACGACAACAACAACAACACCAACGACACGCACATATAGACGGACGCGAACAGTGTATCGGGAAGTGCCTTGCTTATTCGCCTACAGGTCAGCCAGGCAGTTAGTTACGAGCCAGCCAGCTGCTTATGAGGCCAGGCAGCAGGAAATGGCGCTGTCAGTCTTTAGGTGCGGCCGGCGGCAGTACAAATTCGATCCGTGCAAATTCCACTCGTTCCGACCTAACCTAACGATGGCTTGTGCGCAAACAACATTTTTTGCGCCCTTCCTGCTTCCCGCAGGACCATACAAATTCTGTAGCAGTGACTGTTTGGAAGACTGTGTAATTCTGTAGCGGCGGCGACTGTAACACTCGCCCAATTGTCCCCAATTAACTGCTGCTGTTCAACACTAGCTCCTACAACTGGTTTCTTTTAGGTTTGCACTGAACACTTCTTTATTAATATATATATATATATATATTATTCTAACTCGCACTGAACACTTATATATATATATATATATATACTAAATTGTTGGGAGAAAGAAAGTATTTACGTGAGTTCAGCATAATTTTAAGGTCATCGACCGCTTGAGGTCCTGGACCGACTTCATATGTCATCAATATTATCATCCTATCAGGTATCGCCGTTGTTGTGGGCATTATTGTCGTTGTTTCTGTAGTCGCCGACTTAATTATCACATGCGAGTCCTTAATCTGAATTGGCGGCAGATGTCTTATCTGTCTCCTCTTTCTGCGAGCTGGAGCGGACATTTAGAAAGAGAGTTTGTATTTAGTAGAAATTAAATTGAATTTAAAACGTAATATACTATATATATATATCTTTAAGACACGATCTGTCTAAGGATGATTCGCCACGTGGCACGAATGTCATTCCTTTGTCGGCGGCTTTTTTCGCCTTTGGGCGTATCTTCTTCCTCGATACAACGCATTTGTGTTCGTAATTCAGTCACATAACGGGCGCCGATCTTTTACTGTCTATTGTGAGAGTAGGATTTAAACAGCATTCAACTAGCCAGCTAGTTCAACTGGAACCTTAGCGACACAATTGCATTGCCATATTTCTGTGCTTTTAATCGGCATATATATATACACACTTTTTCAGAAACACGTGTTAGTGTATGATCTATATATATATATATATAAGCGACACACTTGCACACATAAACTAAAGTGAGTTGGGTATGATCAATGGCCATCGAGTGGATCGAACGAAGCTGTCGTATTGATTCGTGACGGAGATATCTACATTTGTATATATGCGTGGCTTTTACAGATAAGATTTATTATACGTTCTCCGACGCGCATCGTGTAATGGCAGAACCAGCAGTTGCTCCAACGGAGGCAGCTACCGCAGCAGGGGGACCATTTATGGCGTTTCTTTTAAAAAGCACGACATACATATAGTATATATGTATATATATATATATATATATATATATATATATATATACAAATCCCTGGTAAATACGGAAATACACCTCTAGATCGCCTGTTTCGTTTCGCCGCGTATTGCTCAGTGGTTATCGCTTCCTCCGCGTCCACCAGCATCGTCACCGCCCGATTAATGGCAGGGCGGCCATAATCACCCAGTTAGCTGACCACGACACCGGATTTGGTTGTGGTTACTGCGACGACTTCTTCTTCTTCTTCCTGTTCCATTCTGTCTTTGTCTGTCTAAAGACATGTTTATCATTGCCACTATCCAAACCTCTTATTCTCTCCCCACGTCTCTCTCTCTCTCCATGCGAGTTTCGATCTGTTCATCTACCGTTACCGAGAGTTGTCGTGTACTCGAGGAGTGCGTGCGTACGCCGTGTGGGCGGCTAAAAGCAAACGGAAAAACCGCATTTCGAAAACACCGAATCTGTCAAGCAGGCCGACGATACACCGTCGCTCCCGCCGTCTGCAGCCAGACTTCTGCGCGAGAGTGCTGTCATACGGTGTGTCATTCTGCGTGTTGCTCTCCAAAGGTCAGACAGTTGGGGGTTAATTCTCTCTCTGTCTCTCTGTAGTCTCTCTACCCCTCTCGAACCTAGCTAACTGGTGGTGATTTTGCGACCTTTTCACAGCTACAACAGCGGCTAACCCTATCTACGCCCTTGAACTAGATATTGTTTAGCTACTCATGCTGCTGTTGCTGTTGACGCTGCCACGTACATACGTTGTTGTAGCTGACCGCAACAATCCTGGCCTCTCTCTTTCTCTATACTTCGAATCACCTCGAAGTCTATCTGTTCCGCACAGAGAACGGACGAAGGGGTCCTCGTACTGTAGTATCGACGATATCGCCGGGACCGATCTCACATGCGTACGCAACGTTTGTCCTGCTACTACTACACGTTTTGCACTTACCATTCATACAGATATATATATATATAATATATATATATATATATATATATATAGAAAAGCCGACTGCTGTCCTCGTCAAACATGCGGTTAAAAATGTATATTTCTGGGAAATGCTTTGACATTTCTGAGGATATACAAGCCGTGACGAGGGATCTTGCCACACTATCCAGCTAAGGAACTGTCTACCCAAGTGAGCCTACCTCTTTAACATCTTAGGCGACGATAGGCAGCTCCACTAGCATCCTAGTTAGTTTATAAGCGATTTCGTCAATCTCATCATTCACATTCTCGCTACATGTATATTTATATATGGGAGTGGCATCGTTTCAATTGAGTTGTCAGACATTATTGTTAGCTACTACGGAAGCGATTCATCAAAACCTGCATCTCTGTATAGACAGACCAGACTGGTGAAGTTTGCTGGTGGAAAGTTAGAAAAAAATAGCGGAGGCGGCGTTATCATTAACCCATATTGCAGTTGATCGTCTTTAAGCACGTGTGAACGTTCCCTTTTTTGCTCCTCCTTTCTGGTGTCCTATTGTTATTGTTTGATCTTGGGAATTGCTAGGCTTTTGTTCAGTTGAACGTAGACATTACTCTTCGCACTCAGACTTGTATTCTTAACACAAGCTATATTAGTGTAAGAACAATAATATAACGACAATACAACAACGACAACAACAATAATGTCACAAAAAAATCTATGACTAACAAATAAAAACCTAATAGTTTTAGCTGTGGAGTACTATTCTGTGGTTGTTTTTTGTTATTGTATTAGCTGAGAAATGTGGAGTGTTCACGTAATTAGCATGAAAGCGAAAGCCCTAAGGCGATGCCTGAAATCGACTGTAACCCTAGAAGGTTGTATGCTATTATGCGTCGTGCGCGAATGCGCATGTTTTTTGATAGCTCGATAGCTTTCCAAAGGTTCAACAGGACGCCACCATATATATCGGTTGACTCATCATTGCGGCAAGGAACGTACACTATGCACAATACAACAGACATATTCTTAATTCAATTCATTACGCAAATTATGATCTAAATACTCGTACCGATCAGAGCATACTTAGAAAGCAAATATATATATATATATATATATATACAGCGAGCCACAATTCGACGATTCTCAGATGGCATCAGTCGTAGGACTGTTGGTGGCAACGGTCTTGTGTTGTGGTTGGACTGGACTTTTGTTCCGTGGAGTGGCGAGTTCAATATCAGCCACAAGTATTATCATAATAAAAACAATCTGAGAAATCCTAATACTGCTGTTTGCGGGTTCTGCGACGGTGACGACGATGACAACAACAACGGCAGCAAACGGAGGCTCTTCGGATCGGGTGAACTTGAATGAAGAGAGATGTTGCTTGCTTCTTTCCCGCTTGAGAGAGTTGTGGTCGACAACGAGTTTCGAATCCACGGTAGACCCATAAGTGTCCCCATATCCTCTCTCTATCTCCTCTCTCTCTCTCTATATATATATATATATATATATTAGATATCCCCTCTTGCTCGTTCTGGGATGGTGATCGACCATCTCGATCGTCGCTGGTTCAAACAACAGATAGATCAGAAGCTAGACAGCTATACAGACTGCAGGAGGCAAGCTATCGGCTCCACTCAGTCACCATCTTGTTGGTTCGGTTATCGCGTCGGATCGGGTCGGATGTTGTTGCTGTTATTGTTGCTGCTGCTGCTGCAGGTGTTTGCTGCCGTTGCGGCTATTGTTCCC